>CM032454.1:206587933-206818748 GCA_019049505.1 Pachyrhynchus sulphureomaculatus | reverse complement strand
TCTCATTTACATTAACGATCTGCTGGGAAAGACCGGGAATCCAATCTATAGCTTTGCAGATGACAGTACGCTTGTCTCTTCATTCACCTTGAACGCTCGGACATCGGCTGCTCAGGCGAATATCCGCAGACAGCAGGAGGTCGTTCAGCTTAACAAAGACCTAGAAGAAATTCTATCTTGGGGTGACAGTAACCAAGTGGAATTTAACGCTACAAAAACCCAAGCGGAAGTTTTTTCTAAAAAGTTAACGTTGCTGAACCCGACATAGTTATGTCGGGGCACTCCATTCCCCTAGCATCGTCGCTCAATTTGTTGGGCGTTAGTTTGGGAGCAAATATGTCTTGGCATGAACATGTTGCAGGCATAGCAAGGAGAGCTTCTCAAAAGTTGGGAATATTATTTAGAACCAGAAAGCTTTACACCCCACAGCAACTGTTAATTCTTTACAAAGCCCAAATTCGACCAACTATGGAATACTGCTCCCACGTTTGGGGCTCCGCTCCCAAACATACACTGCATTTGTTAGATTCTGTTCAGAAAAGAGCGGTCCGTCTGATTGGGGACCCGGAATTGACCGGCGGCCTTGATTCGCTGGAACATCGAAGAACGGTTGGCGACTTGAGTCTGTTCTACAAGTATTTTCATGGAAAGTGTTCGAAGGATGTAGCCCGCTTAATTCCTCCCAAAGCGGTGCATGTTAGAAATACACGTCGCGCTGGTGCTTCGCATCCGTATGAGGTTCAGCTTGTTACTCCGCGTACGACGCTTTTCAAGCAATCTTTTATATGGAGAACGTCATCCCTTTGGAATAATTTGCCCAGCGCTGTGTTTCCCACCGAGTACAATTTACAGCGATTCAAGAACAACGTGAATCGCTTTTTCCGCACTCGTGCCGCTCCTGGAGCGCTTTAGGGACTTCCCTGCAGCACGTGTGCTAGACCAATAAAAAAAAAAATTGATAAAGATAACGTATTTAAGAACAGGAGCAAATTAGGATGTAGTGAGATTGGAAGACCAAAATATCTGAACAAAATTTCAAAATGTCGGGATTTTGGGGTTGTTGTCGCGAGAAATAAATATTATAAATCAAAATGTTACTTTTTATTTTCAAAATCAATAGGCTACAAGAAGATTTAACATTATTGGCACATAATTAATATACACTTAATTTTTACGTTGCCACATGTATTTGGCATTGGATTTTACTGAGTCCACCAATTTGGAACTTTTAGTAGTATTCAGAAACGATTTAACATTCAAACAATTTACATCAAAGTTCAGCCTAATTATTAACTTAGCTTTTATTAAACGAAAGGCCATAGATTTCTCTCTTTGGTATATAAATTATTTAGCAGGCTAAACACCCTTTCACAGTAAGCATTGCTTACAGGAATTGACAATACAAATGATATAATTTTTTTTTTAATTTTTGAGGTCGTTTTGATCGCATTTTTTTAAAAAAATATGCCCAAATTTTCTCATTTGACATGTCCTTGTCTCTTGGAAGATGTTCAAATATTTCTCGAAGACAGCAGTAATCGGTATTATAAGGCATCATTGTCAAAATCATTTGAAATATTAAGCACGTCGGGCAGTTTGGAGAGCTCTTCCCATGTAAATAAACTTGCACCTTTTAAAGACAATACACCAAGCTTCTTATATAAAGAGTTCTCAGAAAAATTATAGCGATCTTGCTCGCTTTAAAAATTGTTCAGCTTCGACGCAAAAAAGGGTTTTCTCACTATCGGAAACATTCCTTAATAAGGTTCTATTGTTGCTTCCGAAGAATTTATCATGCAACCTGTTTTTTAAGGTGGCTCATTAGTTTTCTCATTACATTGTCAATTTCTATGACAGTGCATGCATCATTTTCCAATGCTAACATTACGTTGTGTACAAAGTACAAATAAGCTTTTAAAATCCTTTCCTGTTTACATTCGTCGACCCCTTCAATGTTATCAAAATGGGTTAGACTTTTAGATACAAATTCCCATTTGACATTCATCGACATTCATCTTCTCCTTTCAACAAAAAATACTGCTTTACAGCAGGCCAGCAATGCAGTAAACGATCTAAAGCGGGCAAAAGAGATAGCCATCTTGTTGGGACATGACGAAGAAGGTTTTTGTACTCGACACTTGCCAATAAGAAACATTCTTTTAATTTCTCGGTTTTTGTAGAAAATAAGCTGAACTCGTTGATTGTTTTTATAACGATGTTTTCGATATCTGCTGACAAAGCTTTAAGGGCGTATTTGACACAATTGTTAGTCAGATGGCAGTTACAGTTTGCTTTAATCAGATGATCGTTTGTCTCTTTGTAATTTTTGGAATATTGAATTGTTTACGCCAGGGGTGCTCAAACTTGAACTGCTGGCGATCTACCTCAATATTGTTAGACTACGATCGATCGACTCTGAGAGGCTGCAAGTAAGTGTGATGCAGGATTGTCGTCTAGGTAGGGTGTATCGTGGCATAGATATTAGTTTTCGGCACAATATGCATTTTTTTAGTCAAGGTAAGTGTAAGTCTGCTCTAAAAGGTCAATGAAAAAATTGCGAGTTTATCGGTTCTTACAAAACAAACGAGTTCTAGTGTCTAAACTTAACTAAAGAGTGACTTTGGATGTTGAAGCGTGGCACTGCATGTCCTCAGCATACTTTTCATAAGATGGTACGTAATTACCGAGTGCTAATCGCAAGCATGATGACATATGTTCGTCAGTTAGTCAATTGCGATATTTTGACTTAATTATCTTCATTTCAGAAAATGCAGACTCGCACAAGTAAGTTGACCCGAACATTGCCGTCAGTTGAAGGGCGATTTGCTTTAGATTCGGATATTTATCTTCAGATATAAAACACCAGAATTTTGTATCACATGCTGTGGCTTTGAGATGTATATCTAATATAATCTGCACTAATTCATTTTCAACAGAACATGAGTCCATGTTAAACTGACTTGCTATTTCAGTAGCTAATTCCTCAATGTTTTTACACGAAAAAGGATAACTCATAAATGATGCGATATTTGCCAATTTACTGAAATCATAAAAACGTATTTCGAATTGGCCCAAAATATTTGATAATTCTGCCTCATAAATATCATAATTCAACTGAGGAATCTTTGCTTTCAAAGACGGAAAATTTTTCAGATCCTTTCTTTTCAGTTGATCTATCATAAGTTGCAATTTACTTTTGAATGCGTTTATTGCGCTAATCATCTCAATAATAGTTTTTCCTTTACCTTGAAGCTCCAAATTAATGGTGTTTAAATGCATTGTCAAAAATGCCAAATCAGTCAGCCATTTTCCGTTTTTCAGCATCTGAGTGTCATCACCTCTTTCGTCCAGATATTTCGGGCAATAATTCTTGAAACCTTTCTAGGAATTTTCCGCGACTCAACCACCTGACGTCCGTGTGAAGAACTAAATTAGTGTGTTCAGCTGACTCACTATCTTCCAACTGCAATTTAAAGAGCCGTCGTTGCAAGCTACGTGCACGGATAGAATTCACAATTTTTATTGCAATGCCCATAATCTCCTCCATGTTTAGAACTTTTGAACACAAAACTTGTTGATGTATAATGCAATGGAAGGAGAAAAATGAAGGACAATCATCATCAGCTCGACACAATGCCACAAAACCGTTTTTGTTTCCAGTCATTGCTGGTGCTCCATCGGTTGTAATGCACACTAGTTTATATATTGGTAGGTTGTAGTTTGTTACAAAATTGAAGAAAACGTCATATATATCTTCGCCACGGGTCTTTCCTTTCAGAGGAATCATTGTCAAAAACTCTTCCTTAGCCAACATGTCATTGAATACCATTCGAATAAAAATACACAGCTGGGCAGTGTCTGTCATATCGGTGGATTCGCCGAACTGTAAAGAAAAGTATGTACATTCCATGATATCATGTTTTAGTTTATCTGCCATGTCCTGACTCATGACTTCAACACGCCTTGTGACAGTCGGACGAGATAACTAAAGTTCTCTAATAGCAGACATAATCTCTGTTTTATTTTTAAAATCTCCAAATAAAGTCTCACCCGCTTCAATAAATGCTTCCTTCACAACCAATCCATCATCAAATGGTTTCTTGTGTTTCGCCAATATATGAGATATTTTAAATGACGCGATCGTTGCAGCTTTTGATTGTTTGGCTGGTCTTGTGAACATGGTTTGTTCTTTTTTCAAACAAGTTATCAAATCACGTACTTTTCGTTTTCTTAATTCACTCTGTGACGGAAAATCCTTTTCATAGTTTTTAGGAACCGTTTTATGATGCCTCTCTAAGTTCCCACGCTTAGGTATTGCAACTGACGCACGGCAAATGATACAAATGCACTTATCCTTTACCATACAAAAGAAAAATTCTTCCTCCCAATCGTTATTAAAATGATAAGTTTTACTTTTCCTCGCCGCACTCATTTATTAATAAACTTTGTATCGATGTATCGCCTTCACGTTACAACACAGACTGACTCCTACTCCTGCAGGCGCGAACGAAGTCTCGAATGTTTCCGTCAAACACGCCGCCCGAAGTTTCTAGAAAAATCGGCGGGAATCAAAAACGCGGCTTTTCTTTGACAAGTGCCGCGCGTTCCTTTGATAAAGCCGCCTTTTGCCGCTAGCAGGGGGTTATTACGATAAAAGAAAGTGATGAGGGGGTTATTTTGGCCTAATTGTGGATCGAATAAATTTTAGTAGTTTATTCATTACATTTTGTTTTAGTTACCTAAAACAAAATCTGTGAATAGTTCTATATCGGAATTTTTTTCTCCAGATCGACTCAAAAAGCACTCGACAAGTCGATCGCGATCGACCGTTTGAGCACCCCTGGTTTACGCCATAACTTACGGAAGCGTTATCCGCGCTGTAAGCAGTTAACTGAGTCAATTTTAAATCATTTTCTTCTGTCACTATTTTGATTTTTCCAAATATATCCTTGGACGATTCAAATGGATCATCATAAAAAGCCGCCAGCTTTTTACATATCCCTGTCTCTGTCTTACGGCGGTCTCCCCCGTTCGTTCCGTTCGACAGTGAAAGGAATGAACGTGAAAGCGCGCGGCAATTTCAAATTATTATTTTGTATCGAAACCTTACGAGAAGCTGTTTGTCGGGAGATTTTGTATTTTATCGGGAGTCTGGACATCATATGAAATGTCGGGAGAATCTAGACGAATCCCGACCATTTGGCAACCATAGGCCTCATACAGTTTATCAAGTAAGAACGTGAGTGCTCGTATTCTTGAAAAAAAAATGTGTTTCGAGAAAATTTTTTGCCATCAATGGTGTGCTAACAACGGCGCAATTACCTTAGTAAGTTATCCAATCGCCTCCTGAATCAATAATTGCCTGGCATCTTCGAGGCATGAGGTCGACGAGATTTTCTGCAAATTTTTCGAATCTCGCGAGACAACTGAGTCAAAATCCTCAGAGTCTTTCGTCTGAGCTTTCTCTTTAAAAGGGACCAAGCGTTTTCAATACGGTTGGCGTCCGGCGATTGTGAGGGCCAGTCTAGTATTTTATCGTGAGCCCAAGCGAGCCGCTTCGTGACGTGATTTTCGCCCAGCCAAGCTAAAATGCGTCGTAGACAAAGGTTCCCTCTACCGATTTTTTGTCGAATCGCTAGAATCGCATATACCAAAATGAGTTATCGCGGACACGTTCTTATTTGACAGAATGTATTTGTTATTCTGCAGATAATACAATGAAAACGATAATGTTTAACAAGAACAGTGTTGCGATAATGGTAGCGTAGAAAATAAACCAATCTGTTATTCGATTTCTCTCTATTTGGGAGAGAGTTTCCCTACTGGAACATCATGCTAAACATGTTAACCTGGATGTTGTACAGGCGTATGCACTGACAGAGAGAGAATGGAGTAGGATATTAAAATATTTTCTGAAGCAGTGAAGGAAGCTTTAACTACACGGAGTAAAAAATCCCGAGGGTTTTAAAGAAAAGACACTGTTTTTGCCAAAAATCGATTTAGCGTAGTTTCCTTCAAGAGCGATACTTACTCCAGCGATCTTCCAACATTTGGATACCTTTCATATATTACGATTTGTCGAGTTCTTTAAACTAAGCCTCAACTTCCCATTCGACTTCTTCATTTGAGCCAAATCTCTTTCCCTAGAGCCACCTTTTTAAATTTGGAAAGAGGTAATAATCGCTTGGGATCAGGTCTGGTGAATACGACGGATAAGAAAGCAATTAATAGCCCAATTGGTCTAATTTTATTTAGTTGTGAGTACTGTAAAACAGCACTTTTTTTTTTCGCTAAATCCGGCTTTTTTTCTTGATTTGACCCTTTAAATGGTCCAAAAAACCAATATAATAATCTCCAATGATTGTTCGTCCCTTTTCAAGATAGTCGATCAATATTATTCCATGCGCATCCCAAAAAATACTTGCCAACCTTTCCAGCAGATGTCTGAGTAACTGTAACTTGCAAGTAATAAAAAAAAAGTCATGAAATTTTACACGAATATTCTGAGAGTTGACACTAACTGAAAATTACGTCTTTTTGTTGTTGTGCTGCCATCACTCGGAGGGCCATGTAAGTATAACGCACCAAAAAGCATGAGATGAACATAGTACTGAGCGACTTTAACGCTAACGTGGGTAAAGAAACCACGGAAGGCGTGGTGAAAAATTATGGACTTGGAAACAAGGGACAAAAATAATATAGGTGACTGCTAACTCTATTTTGTAAAGAAACAGAGAACATAATAGCAAACACTCATTTTTTCTCGTCAACAGAAGATTCCGCAACATAGCGTTATCAGTAAAAACTTCTCCTCGTATTGACATTGATTCGGACGACATGTTTTTGCTTACAGTATTAAAAATACAAAAGAAAAAGTTCCTAAAACTCACAAAGGCGAAAATTAAGAAAAACTAAGAGAGAACAATGCCCAGGTTTATGTAATTCCTTAAACCACAACAACAACACGTTTAAAAACAGAATGCTGAAACAGAAAGTCAAACTTATTACTACAGCCGATTCTCTAAACTAAGAGATACTAACTATAAAATATGCAACAGAGACTCAGAATTACTTATATATTTGATGTTGAGTTTGTTTAGTTTGCACTAAATCGTAATACTAGGATGGACTGAAAAATTCGCTGCCTAACCAAAAAATAATTATAATATTTTTATTATAGTACACTCAATAAGTTCATACTTTCTCTAGTTGTCACAGTGTAAAATGTTGTTGCTGTAGAGTGTGTGATTTCATATTGAAAGACTGTAGATTAACTATCAGGGAGATTGCAGACATTATAGGCATCTCGTATGAACGAAAACAAAACATCATTGCCAACGAACTCGGATTTTTTAAGGTTTCCGCTAGGTGGGTCCCCAGATTGCTTTCAGTTGAACAAAAACGAATTGGACTCACGATTTCTCGCGACTGTTTGGAGATGTTTGAAGCTGATCTTCAAGATTTTCTTAACAGGTTTGTTATAATGGACAAAACCTGGGTTCACTACTACCTCCAGAGTTAAAAAACAATCCAAGCAGTGGAAAAAATCTGGTGAACCGACCCCAAAGAAAGCGAAGGAAATTCTGTCGGCTGGAAAAGTGATGGCGTCAGGTTTTTAGGATGCTAAAGGTATTATTATGATAGGTTACCTTCCGAAAGGCGAAACAATAAACTCGACTTACTATGGTACCCTTTTGCGTCGTTTACGTCAAGAAATTAAAGAGAAACGCCCAGGATTACTGAGAAAGAAAGTTTTGTTCCATCCGGACAACGCTCGCGTTTACGCGTCTGTTGAGTCTAATTTGTGATTATGGTTTCGAATTGCTGCCCACCCGGCGTATTCTCCTGATTTCGGACTTTCATCTGTTTCCAAAACTAAAAAAAATCGGGTGTGACAGACAGACAGACAGACAGACAGACAGACAGACAGACAGACAGACAGACAGACAGACACCGAAGTGATCTTATAAGTGTTCCGTACGGAACACTAAAAACACCTTGGTGGTCAAATATTTTCATCAATGAAGAAGTCGAAGCTGTAGTTAACCAGTATTTTGAAGACCTTGAGGAATCTTTTTTTCAAACAGGTGTGGAGGCTTTAGAAAGCAGATGGAGGAAGTGCATAGAGCTAGGTGGAGATTACGTCGAAAAATAAAAATATTTTTGTACGTATTTTATTTTGTTTTCTTGACTAGGCCGCAAACTTTTCAATCCAACCTCGTATTAACTTGTTTTTTTTCATCTTAATAATTATTTTTTCTACAAAATGCACTACATTCCTCGTCACACTGCAATTTTACGTGTCGTTACCATCTTAAATATTAGGATGTTATTAATGAGGTTCTCGAGTAGCCAAATTTTCAGAGAGAAATCAAGTTAATTAGAAAAGGACAGGTAGTATATTTATTGCAATTTTGTCTTTTCAGTGTCAAAGCGTCTATACCATAAGTCAACAAGCCTGATATTCTGCTCCTCAACAAGACAAAAAAGATTTTTGTAATAGAGTTTTACGTCAGCTTCTGAGGCTTCGTCATTCATTTAACATTGTCATTGAAACATACACAGATTCTAACCTCCGATTTGAGATGGCGGAGTATAATCAAGAAACTATTGCTGGGAACAGAAAAACATAGATCGAGACTGGACAGATCGCCCGATGCAAACCCAATAGAGGACATGTGGTCATACCTCAACCAGAAGCTTCGCAGTAAAAAGATGTACACATTGAAGTAGCTGTCACGCCAAATTCGGACAATTTGGAAATCGTTTCCCCAAGAATATGTGGAAAATCTCGTCGAAAGTATGCTCCGAAGATGCCAGGCGATCATCGACTCTGATGGGGACTGGACAAATTACTGAATCATTAGCATTTGAATCGCGATCGTTTAGTGTCCAATGATATAAAAAAAACTTTTAAATAAATGCATTTTTTTGATAAAAAACGCGCACCACGTTCTTACTTGACCGACTGTAAAATAATTAGGATTGCCTTTATAGTCGCAGAATAATCTTATAAATATATTTTAGTTAAATTTTTAATAATAATACAGGGGAAGTAGAGCAAACTATTTTGTTTATGTCCCCATTTTTCTTCTCTATAAGGAAGGTATTTTAGTAACCTAATTTTTTTTATAATTATATTTAACTTTTTTGTAATAAAGGCATTAAGATCGATGACAACAAATTTAGATTTATGTATAGCTGCCGGTAACCAAATTATATTTGCTTTATCCAAATTGTGTAATAATCATCGATGTCGCTTGATAACTAAGTCAATAAGCTTTGTAAATATCATTTATAACTAGTTTACCAAAATAAAGTCATTTTAATGATTACAACAAGAATATTTAGTTTAAATAGGGTAAGGTTTTATGAAAGAAACGTGACATATGTGTTGTTTTATCTTAAAATAGGAGCTTTTTATTCTTAGAACAAACTTCCAATCCTATATAAAGTAAAAATCAAATCGGGTGTATTTGTCGGTTCCTTAATAAAGATTTGTAATTTTGATTGATTTGGAGGTTTTTGGCGCATCGACTACCAGGGTCATGTAGCGCCTTCAAATCATTTGGTATTTAACTTTTCCATTCAGTTTCTAAATATTGTTTAGGAGATTAAAATCTCTAAGATAATTTATTATTTTAGGTATGTTTTTTGGAATTTGGTCAACAGATAATATTTGATAGAGATTATTCGTTAACATATTATGTCTAATTCTATCAGAAAGGTGTATTGGGTCTTCGAAGAGGTGTTTTACTGTGAGGGGTCTGTTACATTTTGGACATAAGGGCTCTTTTTTGAGTAAATGACTATGTGAGAATTGCGTATGACCTATAGATAATCTCCTCCAAATACAATTTTCTCTCCTGGAGAGACATTCTAACTCAGGGGTGCTCAAACTTGAACTGCTGGCGATCTACCTCAATATTGTTAGACTACGATCGATCGACTCTGAGAGGCTGCAAGTAAGTGTGATGCAGGATTGTCATCTAGGTAAGGTGTATCGTGGCATAGATATTAGTTTTCCGCACAATATGCATTTTTTTAGTCAAGATAAGTGTAGGTCTGCTCTAAAAATGTCAATGAAAAAACTCATAATTATTCAAAATTGCGAGTTTATTGGTTCTTACTAAACAAACGAGTTCTAGTGTCTAAACTTAACTAAAGAGTGACTTTGGATGTTGAAGTGTGGCACTGCATGTCCTCAGCATACTTTTCATAAGATGGTACGTAATTACCGAGTGCTAATCGCAAGCATGATGACATATGTTCGTCAGTTAGTCGATTGCGATATTTTGACTTAATTATCTTCATTTCAGAAAATGCAGACTCGCACAAGTAAGTTGACCCAAACATTGCCGTCAGTTGAAGGGCGATTTGCCTTAGATTCGGATATTTATCTTCAGATATAAAACACCAGAATTTTGTATCAGATGCTGTGGCTTTGAGATGTATATCTGATATAATCTGCACTAACTCATTTTGCGATATTTGCCAATTTACTGAAATCATAAAAACGTATTTCGAATTGGCCCAAAATATTTGATAATTCTGCTTCATAAATATCATAATTCAACTGAGGAATCCTTGCTTTCAAAGACGGAAAATTTTTCAGATCCTTTCTTTTCAGTTGATCTATCATAAGTTGCAATTTACTTTTGAATGTTTTTATTACGCTAATCATCTCAATAATAGTTTTTCCTTTACCTTCAAGCTCCAAATTAATGGTGTTTAAATGCATTGTGATGTCTATCAAAAATGCCAAATCAGTCAGCCATTTTCCGTTTCTCAGCATCTGAGTGTCATCACCTCTTTCGTCCAGAAAAGCTGTTATTTCGGGCAATAATTCTTGAAACCTTTCTAGGAATTTTCCGCGACTCAACCACCTGACGTCCGTATGAAGAACTAAATCAGTGTGTTCAGCTGACTCACTATCTTCCAACTGCAATTTAAAGAGCCGTCGTTGCAAGCTACGTGCACGGATAGAATTCACAATTTTTATTGCAATGCCCATAATCTCCTCCATGACTTTTGAACACAAAACTTGTTGATGTATAATGCAATGGAAGGAGAAAAATGAAGGGAAATCATCATTAGCTCGACACAATGCCACAAAACCGTTTTTGTTTCCAGTCATTGCTGGTGCTCCATCGGTTGTAATACACACTAGTTTATATATTGGTACAAAATTAAAGAAAACGTCATATATATCTTCGCCACGGGTCTTTCCTTTCAGAGGAATCATTGTCAAAAACTCTTCTTTAGCCGACATGTCATTGAATAAAAATACACAGCTGGGCAGTGTCTGTCATATCGGTAGATTCGTCGAACTGTAAAGAAAAGTATGTATATTCCATGATATCATGTTTTAGTTTATCTGCCATGTCCTGACTCATGACTTCAACACGCCTTGTGACAGTCGGACGAGATAACTGAAGTTCTCTAATAGCAGACATAATCTCTGTTTTATTTTTAAAATCTTCAAATAAAGTCTCACCCGCTTCAATAAATGCTTCCTTCACAACCAATCCATCATCAAATGGTTTCTTGGGTTTCGCCAATATATGGGATATTTTAAATGACGCGATCGTTGCAGCTTTTGATTGTTTGGCTGGTCTTGTGAACATGGTTTGTTCTTTTTCAAACAAGTTATCAAATCACGTACTTTTCGTTTTCTTAATTCACTCTGTGACGGAAAATCCTTTTCATAGTTTTTATGAACCATTTTATGATGCCTCTCTAAGTTCCCACGCTTAGGTATTGCAACTGACGCACGGCAAATGAGACAAATGCACTTATCCTTTACCATACAAAAGAAAAATTCTTCCTCCCAATCGTTATTAAAATGATAAGTTTTACTTTTCTTCCCCGCACTCATTTTGGACTATTTATTAATAAACTTTGTATCGATGTATCGCCTTCAAGTTACAACTCCTGACTCCTATTCCTGCAGGCGCAACATTTATATTGGCGCGAACGAAGTCTCGAATGTTCCCGTCAAACACGCCGCCCGAAGTTTCTAGAAAAATCGGCGGGAATCAAAAACGCGGCTTTTCTTTGACAAGTACCGCGCGTTCCTTTGATAAAGCCGCCTTTTGCCGCTAGCAGGGGGTTATTACGATAAAAGAAATTGATGAGGGGGTTATTCTGGCCTAATTGTGGATCGAATAAATTTTAGTAGTTTATTCATTACATTTTGTTTTAGTTACCTAAAACAAAATCTGTGAATAGTTCTACATCGGAATTTTTTTCTCGAGATCGACTCAAAAAGCACTCGCGATCGACTTGTCGATCGCGATCGACCGTTTGAGCACCCCTGATCTAACTGTAATGGAGGATAAACCAGAAGTTTGATATCCCATAGTTTATTTGGTTGCTCCAATAAATCCCATTGTATTTGAAAGAGTTCTTTGTGTTTTAATTTCAGGAGTCTGTGAAATTCGCTGGGGTGATTTTCACTATTTATACTAGTTCCTTCAAATATAGCCGATTTTGCTAGGCGATCCGCTCTTTCATTTCCCAGAATTCCTACATGGCCCGGAATCCATACGAAAGCTATCTTCTTGTTTTTTATTTTGGACATATAAAGGAGATCCATTATGTGTCTGATGTATGCCTGTTGAGTTTTCCCCGAGTTTATGGCTTGGAGAGAACTGTATGAATCAGATGCTATTAGGAATCTTTCTTGCTTTCTATTTTGAACTATATGTCTTAGGCATTCTTTCATTGGTAACAATTCCGCTGCATAAATTGAAGTGTGGGATGGAAATTTGAACTTTCTGGCGAAGTTTAAGGAGTAGAATGCAGAGCCCACTCCTTGCTCAGTCTTTGATCCATCTGTGAAATAAATGTGGTGATTTTTATACTTTTGATCTATCAAGGAATGAAATTTTGTGTTGACGTATGTAGTGTTGTAGTTTGATTTGGAATATTCAAGTAATGAAAAATCAATGACAGGGAGAGGAATTGTCCAAGGCGGAAAAGTTGTGTTAAGTGGACAGTCGTATGATGGAGGTGAAAGGGAAAGAGATCTAAAAACCGTTCTAACTCTGGATTTGAATGAGTTAGAAGGAAAAGGGAGAGATGAGAGTGTGTTTCTTAGGTGTAGAGATGAGACCATGTGAGGACGATATAGTGATTTAGTGAAATATTTTACCAAGGATAATTGTCTGATGATAGCGAGAGGAGGATGTCTGTAAGCTAAGGATCGGAGAGGTTCTATAAGCACCTGTTATCGATCTCAATGCTTGATTCTGGATAATATCCAGTTTTTTCTTAGCTGTTTTAGAAGCTGTGTCGTATATAATATCACCATAATTCAATTTGGATAATATGAGGGCTTTGTAAATGATGGTGGGGGAAGTAAAATTAGAGCCCCAATCCTTGTTAGACAGTGTGCGTATCAAATTCAAATCCTGAGACGTCCTAGTTCGTAATGAGTTTATATGAGGTATCCAATTTAAACGGCTATCAAACATAAGTCCTAGTATGTTGAGTTGGGTTTTGGCTTTGATTGGTATATTGTACGAGGCTGGTTTGAAAAGTCCGTGCAAAAATAAAAACTACTTATGTGTTTGGGGTAAACCTTTTTTTTTTTCGACATAGTCTCCTTTTAGGCTTATACACTTCGTCCAACGATGTTCTAGTTTGTTGATCCCTTCCGAATAATAGGATTTGTCTAAGTTTGCAAAATATCCATTAGTGTCTACAATCACCTCCACGTTTGAATAAAATCTTTGTCCCGCCAACCATTTCTTCAAATTGGGGAACAAATAGTAGTCCGAGGGAGCCAAGTCTGGAGAATAGGGAGGATGTGAAACGAGTTGGAATCCTATTTCCATTAATTTTGCGACCACAACTGCTGAGGTGTGTGCTGGTGCGTTGTCGTGATGGAAAAGGACTTTCTTGTGGGCCAATCGCGGGCGTTTTTCTTGCAGCTCGGTTTTCAAACGGTCCAATAACGATGAATGATATTCACCTGTAATAGTTTTACCCTTTTCCAGATAGTCGATGAGGATTATCCCTTGCGAATCCCAAAAGACAGTCGCCATAACCTTTCCGGCCGAAGGAACAGTCTTCGCCTTTTTTGGTGCAGATTCCCCCTTGGTAACCCATTGTTTAGATTGTTGTTTGGTCTCAGGAGTATAGTAATGTATCCATGTTTCATCCACAGTGACGAAACGACGCTTAAAGTCCTCCGGATTCTTCTGGAACAGCTGCCAACCATCCTTGCAACACTTCACACGATTCCGTTTTTGGTCAAGCGTGAGCAATCGCGGCACCTAACTTGCGGATAGCTTTCTCATGTCCAAATGTTTATGCAAAATATTATGTACCCGTTCAGTCGAGATGCCCACAGCACTAGCAATCTCACGCACCTTAACTTTTCTGTCATCCATCACCATATAATGGATTTGATCAATGATTTCTGGAGTCGTAACCTCCACAGGCCGTCCAGAACGTTCAGCGTCACTTGTGCCCATATGGCCAGTCCGAAAATTTTGAAACCACTTATAAACTGTTCTAATCGAAGGTGCAGAGTCACCATAATGTTTATCAAGCTTCTCTTTAGTCTCCTGAGGCATTTTGCCTTTCATAAAGTAATGTTTAATTACCACACGAAATTCTTTTTCGTCCATTTCTTGAAAATCACTCGACTTCCTTGATTCACACGAATGTCAAACACAAAGAAATAGACCAATATGGCTGAAACTTGGTGTGCGTTCATTCAAGAGATGCTACTAACTAAACATGACCTCGATACGCGCCGGTGGTGCCATCTCTCGGACTAAGCACGGACTTTGCTCGGACTTTTCAAACCAGCCTCGTATAGATGGAGTGGATTTATTTTGCCACAGTTTCGATGATGACAGATATGGATTGAGGAAGATTTCTGGGGAGAAAATTTGAATCCGTGATTTTTAGCCCATTTTTCTAATTGACCAAGAGTGAATTGAAGAGAAGAGGAAAGAGTGGAGTTTTGTGGAGAGGAGAAGTGAAGAATGATGTAATCTGCAAAGAGCAGGTATTGAATGTTATTGGGTATGTATTCTGTGAGAGAGGACATTGCAAGATTGAATAAAATAGGGCTCAGCACAGAACCCTGAGGAACCCCCCTGGTTAGAATGTATGGATTTGATAGCTGACCATTTACTCTGACTGTGAAAGATCTGTGATTGAGAAAATTTTGTATGTTGTTGGGAAGATTACCCTCAAATCCCAACACTTTTAACTTGTAAAGTATAACATTTTGAAAGATTTGTAATTTATAATATTTAATAATAACATTTCACAGTTTATTGTACGATTACAACTACAAGGACCAAGACCATCAGGTAAGTATTTGCTCTTATGATAAAGTATAGGCGTTCAATCTATGAAACAACAAACTAGAACATACCATGTTTCGATCCATATCAGAACGCGTCAGCTAGCCTAGGTGAAGAGGTAATGGCAACACGACCGTAACAGCAGTAGAAATATAAAAAGCATATAACTAAAGGTAACAGTAGCCAACATACAGTTATCGCTAAAAGTAGAATAGTAGTGTTAACACTCTAATACTATTTTTAAAGTTATTGTTAAACATTTAAAGGCTATATTATTATCCTATCGACTTTGACACGACAAGGCGATGAAATCTCATTTCCGCTATCGTGCTCTGTTCTTGTATTAGAAGTTTTGGCTGTTTACATGAGATGGCGCTGAGATTTGTTGGCTGCTGGTACCTGAAGTTGTATGCTTTTTAAATTTCGTTTTTCAATTAATGTCAACTCTCAGAAGACTCATGTAAAATTTTTATGATATTTTGTCTATTAGTTTGCGAGTGACAGTTGATGGGTGACGCTATTTTCGATTTTTGCAAAACGATGGACCAAAAAAAATCATGAATGTTAGGAATGTGGAATCTTTGGCACAGTGACACTACTCAGTATATATCACCACTACACCAAACATTTTATTTTTGCACTCGACGCGCGTTTCGCTAACCATGTTAGCTTCATCAGAAGCGGTGATTGACTAAAGCTAAACTACAAATCTAGCCTATTTGTACTTAGCTTGACATCTGAATTATTCAGGCGGAACTAATGGCATAGGCGAGGCCATCAGATCCGGTCAAGTAACCAGTAGAGGGGACTATAAGGAATAGGCCCTCTCTCTTTATTTAAACTACTTTTACATTTTATAATTTCCATACTTTCGTATACGTTCAACAATCTCCTATCAGATACATTTTTAATTAATCTTAGATTATCTAATGTTACAGTATGATCAGCTTCAAGGGCATGTTCGGCTATGCTAGACTTTTCTGTTCTACTGTATTTTAAATGTGCTAAATGTTCTTTAAATCATGTTTGAATTGACCTTTTTGTTTGCCCAACATACTTTTTGTCGCAATCATTACAATTAATTTCATAAATTCCACTTTTCTCACAATTAAGAATCTTATCTTTGGGATTTCCTAAGATATTCCTCAGATTGTCTGATGGCTTATAGACTAAGGTATCTTATTAAATACCTTATTGAGTCCCCTGCTGTATTTCGGATTATACGGTATGGAGACATACTTGGTCTTATTTTCTTCGCGAGTAAAAAAGGTGGAATTCTGAATATTTAACCTGAACTTATGTCTATTTATTAAATTGTTTACTAAGTCATCGTCATAACCATTAACTCTAGTTATATTTCTAATACGATTCCTTTCATTATTAAAGTTTACTCTATTCAGAGGAAAAGTGACCAAATGATGAACTAAAAAATGCAATGCATCTGATTTGTGTTGTTTGCAATGAAATGAATCATTAGGAATATATCAATTTGTTACTATGTCTTTTCTATAGATATCAAATTTTAACCTATTATCATTTTTAAAAATTAAAATATCTGCCTTTTCTAGATATTTTAACCTTTAAAAATAATAATAGGTTAGAATTTGATGTCTATAGAAAAGGCACAGTAACAGATACATATATTCCTAATAGTATGTAGTTTTTTTTAGTTTTACCGTAATTTAAAAAAAAATTATTTAAAATAAAATGGCTGGTTTAACCCTTTAACTTGTAGTGAGAATGATGCTTCCAACCTCATTTATGATTAAATTAACGTTTCTGTATACCGTTAAATATTTTGAAATGAAATTGGCTGTTAAGGGGTTTCTCGGGGTGCTGATTACGAATCTAATGACAGATTTGGAAAATTCAAAATGGCGGATCCAATATGACGGCCAGTGAATATGTAATTCATTTAGGATTTTTGTGTTTTCAGTAACTGTTTTCTTGGTATCTGGACGTTTAAATAAAATATAAATACTTTATACTTAATGCTTAGGCTTTTATCTTTCATTTCCCGCCTTTAAATATTTTTTTAAATTTTAAGTCGTATGATTAATAATAAGCAAAAAATAGGTTTATCATGAACACTTTTTTAAGAGCAAAATTTAAAAAAAAGTTTTTTTAAGTTTTTAATAATTTTCTAATATCAAGTATGCTTTTAACTGTAACTTAAAGAAAAATTGTCCTACTCTTTTTAACCATTTCGTACTGCTGCTAAAATCATGCAAACAAAAATTTCGTTTTAAATTTTACCAATTATAAAGCAACAAAAATAAAAACTATTAGTATCATCGGAAAGCTAAAAGTCTCCTCTTCAAAAATCTATCTTTTAATTTTTTTTACACTCTGAAAACAAGTAATATCGATCAACCTTCGCGCTGTGCATGTATACTTTCTTGTTTGGCGCGCTCTACTTTTTGAATCACCTGTTCAAATTTTTAATTACGCTAATAAAAAAATCTACAGACTATTCTTTTGTAAAATCCAGCTTTTCCACGTGGTGCTATTAGTTTTCCGATATCTATTGTATTTTTCGAGATATTACTGAAAAAACGAATTTTTGACTTTATTTTGGATTTTGTGAGCTTAGCGTATATCAAGCTTTAGCAAACTTTTTTTTTTATCGTATTCTACATCCAAAAAATATCTGTGTGCCAACATGCAGCCTGTTAACATTTAATAAGGGCTCAAAACTCCTGGCAACTGGGCTAAGTTAAAAAATTTTTATACACGATATTTTTAAAATCACCGACATCGTATTCTCGGATATCGGATATATGAGAATTAATTTTTATTTTTTTTTTTAACATGAAGGAATTCTGTTATTTGCGAGCAATTTATATATTCTTCTGCTTTAGATGATATTCAGCTCTTCCTAATACCCCACAATATCAAGCCATTTAATCGTACACATAGGGGCAATATATAATAATACCCTTAAATGAGGGGTGACTGATTTTTCTAATAAGCGATCGCAATCTACGTGTCACCTGTTTCACCTGTCCTCGTTCGATATTCTCTCACGGCTTATGACTTTGTATTATGTGCTCGTGACGAGTATAGTTTTATTATTGTTGTGTATTACATTAGGAATTCTAAGTCCTGTATGCACAGGGTGGTATTTTATTGAAATTTTTCTTCATCTAAAAAAAAAGAAATTTTGCTCACTAATTAAATGTCAATTTAGGACGCATTTCAATCTACTAGATCTCATCAACTAGATATAGGCCTGGCAGGTCTCCTTGTCATATATTTAAGAGGAGGTACCTTAAGAATTTATTGAATCGGTATAGTAACTTAGATGAACAACCATTTGCTTTTGTCGGTTGTAACTACTTTTTGTTTATTTATTTACTCCTTCCCCTTTTCATCTTCTTAAAACTATGTTGGATAATATGTATTCAAAATACCAATTATTGTATGGTAGATAATGTTTAGAGTGTGAGCTTTGGGGTTTTTTTATCAAAATAAATTGTTGAAATATGGTATGACGCTCATTCTACTACTGCTGTCCATTTAACATTAATTTGGCGTTTATTATAATCAATTACGGAACTAAATTACCACTTTAGATTAGTAGGATTAACAGTCAATATCGACAAAACAAAGATGGTGACAAACACAGATAAACACAGGAATATAACGCTCAGTGACAGAGAGGCGCCTAAACCGCGCAAGATTTGGCATTATAAATCTGGTAAATGGGAAGATCTCATGGAATATTTTCGAACTTCCCCTTGGTTAGACGTTTGTTTTCGATCTGACGATCCATCTGACTGCGCCAGGGAGGTTTCGGATGTTATTTTGGCTGGTATGGAAGCTTACAGCTTCTACGGTCGATTTCCAAGGAAAAATACCACCTACTATTCCCATAGTGCAGTCAAGGATGCCCGATATTGTCTTCAGACAGCATATCATAAAACGTATTTTAATGAAGCTAGACACCAAAAAAGCTTCTGGCGCTGACGGAGCACCTGCTATAGTTCTCAAAAACTGTGCGAGGGAACTAACACCAGTTTTCTGTAGACTTTTTAACCTATCCTATAGAAAGGAAATATTTCCTTCCTGTTGGAAATGTGCCACAGTTCAGCCGATACCTAAAAAAGGCAAGAAGACCTTGCTAAATAACAGTCGCACTGCTTTCAATAATATCGAAAGTCATGGAAAAGGCTATCAATCAGCATCTTCTAAAATATTTTGAAGGATTCAACATTATTAGCGATCACCAATATGGCTTTCGTAAACATAGATCAACAGATCTTCTGACTTATGTAACACATGTTTGGAACAACGCAACTGAACACTTTGGAGAATCTCGAACGGTTGCTCTTGACATATCCAAGGCATTCGACCGTATTTGGCACGATGGACTGTTGGCCAAGCTACGTTCTTGTGGTATGTCTGAAAAGTTCTGTTTGTGGTTCTAATGTTTCCTCAGAGAGCGTTCTTTACGAGTGGCTGTCGACGGGTTACTTTCTAACACCTTCACTATCAACGCCGGTGTGCCCCAAGGCTCCATACTGTCTCCTACTATCTTTCTCATTTACATTAACGATCTGCTGGAAAAGACCGGGAATCCAATCTACAGCATTGCAGATGACAATACGCTTATCTCTTCATTCACTTTGAACGCTCGGACATCAGCTACTCAGACGAATATCCGCAGACAGCAGGAAGTCATTCAACTTAACAAAGACCTGGAAGAAATTTAGCTTGGGGTGACACTAACCAAGTGGAATTTAACGCTATAAAAACCCAGGCGGCAGTTTTTTCTAAAAAAGTTAACATTGCTGAAACCGACATAGTTATGTCGGGGCACCCCATTCCTCTAATATCGTCACTCAATTTGTTGGGCGTTAATTTGGGAGCAAATATGTCCTAGCATGAACATGTTGCAGGCATAGTAAGGAGAGCTTCTCAATAGTTGGGAATATTATTTCGAACCAGAAAGCTTTACACTCCACAACAACTGTTGATTCTTTACAAAGCCCAAATTCGACCAACTATGGAATACTGCTCCCAAACATACACTGCATTTGTTGGATTCTATTCAGAGAATAGCTGTTAGTTTGATTGGATACCCGGAACTGACTGGCGGCTTTGATTCGCTGGAACATCAAAGAACGGTTGGCGACTTGAGCCTATTCTACAAGTATTTTCATGAAAAGTGTTTGAAATATGTAGCCCGCTTAATTTCTCCTAGAGTGGTGCATGTTAGAAATACACGTCGGGCTAATACTTCACATCCGTATGAGGTTCAGCTTGTTACTCCTCGTACAACACTTTTTCAAGCACTCTTTTATCTAGAGAATATCATCCCTTTGAAATAATTTGCCCAGGACTGTGTTTCCCACCGAGTAGAATTTACAGGGATTCAAAAACAACGTGAATCGCTTTTTTTCCGCACACATGTCGCTCCTGTAGCGCTTTAGGGACTTCCCTGCAGCACGTGTACTAGACCCATAAAAAAAATCAACGTAACCTCTAGAAAAAGTCGAACATTATATACATTTAGGACAGAAAATCACCACAACTAAAGTCCGCATTTCTCCACAAGTTAAAATATCTTGGACAGTATTTGGTAATTTAAATACTCAACATTCTAAAAAGAAAACTGTACGATCAATGTATTCTCCCGGTCCTCACCTACGGAGCTGAGACATGGAGTCTGACAAAAAGACGTGCTCAAAGATTAGCGAGAACTCAGCGAGTGCACGAACATAGAATGTTGGGTATTAAATTCCTCCTTCTAAGTCCTGGCACCCTCGATAGGGTATGGTGACTTTGTGCTCAATAAATGGATTGAGCTATCATCCGCCACTGTTTTCGGTGCTGTGCATGCTCTGAGACTTCAGGCAATGACTTCCCGGTTAACCGTTTCATCTGATTCACTCAACGTGAAGGTGATCTACCTCTGCAGCGTTTGCCTTCAACCTTTCCCTGTATGACCAGTGCATGTCTTCTGCTGAGGTGGCCGAAATACCTCAAGTATGTCTGGTTTATAAGTGAGTTCAGTCTTTTTGTAATTTTTAGTTCTTGTAAAATAGACTGGTTAGCTCGATGTTCCAACCATGATATTCTGAGAATTCGACGATATATCCACATCCGAAATGCAGCAATTGGAGATTCACGTTCTTGCCAACCTTAACTTGGTCGATCGCGAGATGCTCGAGTCTTTTCACATTTTGACTAATTTTGTGTTGGCAGAGAGAGCAGTTAAGAGTCGTCTACGTATTTCTGAGTTACACTGGCGGTATTGGTAATCAAAGACCCCATCCATTGATAGGAATCTACGATTTCATACCCTAGTAGATATTGAGGTTGATTACACTGGTCAACAAAAAAAAGAAAATTGCTTGTTTCCTGTGATTTTTTTTTGTTTCTATCTCAAATTGACGCGTATTTTTTAAATATGGCAACAATTTTTTCTCTAACAGCTTTTGTTTTTGAGTTAGCAAACTATCCTCATTTACTATTTTTACTTAGATTTCCTTTTTTTTATTGGACACTAAAATATATTTTGTTGTTGTTTTAGATATGGCTTCGTCAAGAAGATGTTGTGTGCTTAATCCCGATTGTTTTTGCTATATTTGTGGTGAATATATATTTGCAAAATATCGAAAACCTATATCGGACTTTGTGAAAACTGCGTATCATCAATACTTTAAAATAAAATTGTGTAATCAGGACAAGCCATGGGTTCCTCATATTATATGCCAGAAATGCGTGGTATGTCTACGGTTATGGTCCAGTGGAAAAAGAGATGCAATAATGTTCGTAACACCCATGATTTGGCGAGAACCTCGAAACCATCATGACGATTGCTACTTCTGCGTTGTGAAAATAAACGGAATTAACCCTGGAAATCGAAGTAAGTGGTCATATCCTAACTTATCTTCTGCTCAACGACCTCAATTAAAATCACAAGAGGTACAACCCAGCACATCTAAATCTTCTGATGATCCAAATCTCTGTGAACCCGAACGAAATACATCAAGTGAAGACTCTGATTCAGACTACAAATGTAGCCTTTCAAAACCTCAACCATTTAATCAGAAAGAACTAAATGACTTAGTAAGAGATCTGAATTTACCAAAAGAAGCTTCTGAAATTTTAGCATCTCGTTTAAAAGAAAAAAATTTGCTTACTCCGGAAACCAACATTACATTTTATCGTACCCGAGAAAAAAATATGTTACCGTATTTTTCTCAAGAGAAGGATTTAGTTTTTTGTAACGATGTTGGTGGTATTTTGCAGCAGATGGGATTAAAACAGTACCAACCTAGTGATTGCCGTCTTTTCATAGACAGCAGCAAAAGAAGTTTAAAGTGTGTTTTGCTTCATAACGGTAACAAGTACGGATCTATACCTATTGCACATTCTACGACTTTAAAAGAAGAATACGTAAATGTTTCTAAGGTTATGGAAAAAATTAAGTATCAAGAGCACAAATGGGTCATTTGTGTTGATCTGAAAATGGTTAACTTTCTTTTAGGTCAACAAGGGGGGTATACAAAGTTCCCTTGTTTCATGTGTCTCTGGGATAGTCGTGACAAACAACACCATTGGTCACAAAAAGTTTGGCCAGTGCGGGAAGAGCTAAAAGTTGGTACAAAAAATGGTATAAACGTGCCTTTAGTTAGCCGAGACCGCATCATACTTCCACCACCTCATATTAAACTCGGCATAATGAAACAGTTTGTGAAGGAGCTTGACAAAAGTGGCGAATGTTTTAATTTTCTTTCACGCAAGGGTCTAGCATTAAGTTCAGAAAAATTGAAAGCTGGTATTTGTGATGGGCCACAGATTAGGCAACTCGTGAAAGATCCTAATTTTGTCAAATCAATGACTGAAGTCGAATCCAAAGCTTGGAATTCATTTTTTTTGGTTATAAGTAGCTTCCTAGGCAAAAAGAAATCTGACGACCATGTCGAGCTTGTTGAGTGCATGCTATCGAACTTGCAAGAGCTAGGGTGCAACATGAGCATAAAAATCCACTTCCTGCACTCGCATTTAGACCGATTTCCACAAAATCTGGGTGATTTTAGTGAGGAGCAGGGTGAAAGATTTCATCAGGATCTTCGGACAATGGACGAGCGTTGTGACTCACATATGATGGCAGACTACTGCTGGAGTTTGCAACGAGATCTACCTAAAGTCTTCATTCAAGGAAATCTTATAAAAGATCATTTGCTAGTGTTCAATAGAAATTTTGTTAACATAATGTATTATTTTTTGTATTTTTTTGGCAAAATAATAAAACTGTATATTTCGAAAGGTAAAGCTGTTAGCAATCTCCCAGTATTTTTTTCATAGTCAAGGCCATAGAAATACCCAATAACAGAAAAAAAAATAAAGGAAACAAGACTTGTGTTGACCAGTGTTATCATTAGTTCTACTAATGATCATTATTTTTGTTTGGTTGTTGTTTACTTTTAATTCGTAGCTTTTACTAATCTCTGTCAGTCTTTGCATAATAACCTCTAATTCACTTCCATTTGCGGCTATAATCAAGGTATCATCTGCATAGCGCAAGTTCTGAATGCGTTTTCCTCTAACGGCGATACCACCATTCTAGTTATTGAAAATTTTGCGCATTATATATTATGTATGGGTTTTAAATTACACCTCACCGAAAACGCAGTGAATGGATGCAACAACAAACTAAAGTCGTGGACGTCTTAGAAAGGGAAACCGAATTAAAATGGAGGTGGGCCGGATACGTGGCCCGTAGAACAGATGACAGATTGACCGAAATAATTTTGGAGTGGACGTAAAAGTGCAGGGAGACCAAATATGAGATGGAGAGACGATATCAAGAAAAGGGCAGGAACTCAGTGGATTCTGCATGGAGTGGAAGCACGGATCAAATAGCAATGGCATGAAATGGGAAAAGCCTACATCGAGTAGTAGATTGAAATAGGCAGATCATTATCATGATAATCAATTCCTGCAATATATTAGTTTTTGAGAAGCTAATCATTTGTCTGAGAACTTCTGTAACCACGTTATGTGAGTACGGAATATGCACCTCAATGCAGAAGTCTGAACATGTTAGCCTTTTATTTGCATTCGAGCTTATCAAAGAAGATTTTGTAAATATTTATTTGCAAATATGTTGCTGCGTGACATTAATTGTTATTATTTAATAAAAAGTAAGTGTCTAGATACTGCATCCAGATATTGTAGCGTCAAAATATTATTTCATACCTGTTAAATGTGACTTAAGCCGTTTAAGGGGTTACATAGATCTGGGCGCTATAAACGTATGTATTCACAAAAATAATCCATTATGCAGAAATAAAATTTAATCCTGTAAAATAATGTAATAGTTATAAATTGTCGAAGGGGTTTTTTTTTCAAAAGTAAAAAATTTACGGTGTTTCAAACTTTAGTATGCAATTCTCGACCAAAAAATGTATGTTTAATTATGTATAAAAAGTTGTCTATCAGAAAAATTAAAAAAAACCTCTCTCCATTTTGTAGAAAAAGTAATTATTAAGATTTAAAAATAAAGTTAATACGAGGATGGATTGAAAAGTTCGCGGCTTAGTCAAGAAAACAAAATAAAATACGTACAAAAATATTTTTATTTTTCGACGTAATCTCCACCTAGCTCTTACACTTCTTCCATCTGCTTTCAAAAGGTTCCACACCTGTTTCAAAAAAAAGATTCCTTAAGGTCTTCAAAATACCAGTTAACTGCAGTTTCGACATCTTCATTTGATGAACATTTCTAGCCACCGAGGTGTTTTTTTAGGTTTGGAAATAGATGAAAGTCCGAAGGTGCCAAATCAGGAGAATAAGCCGGGTGGGGCAGCAATTCGAGACCACAATCACGAATTTGAGCCATAAACTCAACAGACCTGTGAACGCGAGCGTTGTCCTAATGGAACAAAACCTTCTTTCTCAGTAATCCTGGGCGTTTCTCTTTAATTTCTTGACGTAAACGACGCAAAAGGGTGCAATAGTAAGTCGAGTTTATTGTCTCGCCTTTCCGAAGGTAGCCCACCATAATAATACCTTTAGCATCCTCAAAAACTGACGTCATTACTTTTCCAGTCGACAGAATTTCCTTCGCTTTCTTTGGGGTCGGTTCATTAGATTTTTTCAACTGCTTGGATTGTTGTTTTGACTCTGAAGTATAGTGGTGAACCCAGGTTTCGTCGATTGTTACAAACTTGTTAAGAAAATCTTGCGGATCAGCCTCAAACATCTCCAAACAGTCGCGAGAAATCGTGAGTCGAATTCGTTTTTGTTCAACTGAAAGCAATCTGGGGACCCACCTAGCGGAAACCTTAGAAAATCCGTTCGTTGGCAATAATGTTTTGTGTTCGGTCATACGACATGCCTATAATGTCTGCAATCCCCTGATAGTTAATCTACGGTCTTTCAATATGAGATCACACACTTTGCCGATGTTTTCTTCAGTCGTAGACGTCGTAGGCCGGCCGGAGCGAGGGTCATTTTCGATACTCTCTCGTCCACGTTTAAATTCTGTAACGCCTTTTTTCAAAGTGGTATATGACGGAGCAGATTCCCTTAGTGTTGTTTTCATATTATCGTGGATCTCCTTTTGTGTTATTCTTTTTTAAAACAGGTACTTGATGACCGCACGTTATTCAATTTTTTCCGCTGCACTTGGTCTCACTAAACTCGTTCTAACCTAAAAATCACAAATTCTGCAGCAACAAGATTTTACACTATGACAAGTAAAGAAGGTATGAACTTATTGAGGGTATTATAATAAAAATATTATAATTATTTTTTGGTGAGGCAGCGAACTTTTCAATTCATCCTCGTAAATATTAAAAATTGACTGAATAATATTGCAGTCAGTGTCTGAAAACAGGTAGCGGTCCAGATCCGACGCCAGGTCACATTTAATGCGATAACTTTGTGATGGAATAGAATTTTTCTAAATTATAGAGAAAAAAATTCCGTAAAAAAATCGATTTTTTAAAACTTCAAATTGTATGTAACCCCATAAAGAAAAAGACAGTATATCCTGAACGTTGCAAGATTATTTTTGGTCATATAATAGTTAGTTTAATAATAAAGCATTTGTTGCTCGGGAAGACAGAAGAATTCTTTGTAATTTACAATAAATAGTAATCAATTAACCTACAGTTTGCTCTTATAGAATAGATGTAGCAACGAATGACCCAAGAAAGAGAATTGTTGTATCAAGCTAGTTATAGGACTACTTGCAGACTTTAAGAAGAAAAAGATGCAACAGACACAAATTTATCTCAGAATTTTCTACCATCATAATTAGTTGGAAAATCTAAATTGTGTTGCCAAGGTGTACCAACGCATCTTTTTTGCTGTACATTTAGCAACTTTTTTGTGTACATTGCATGCAAGACGAACATTAACCAAAAATCCTCATAAATAATTTCAATGAGTGTTATTCCGTGCCTAAGCAGTGTGCCAGTTGTAATTTAACGCCGGGATGTAATGTTAAAAGTTGGATAAAGTTGTGTAAAGATCGCGGTCGTAATTCTTTGTCAGAGTCGTAGAGTATTTTATATTTTAAAAATTCTTCTTATTCCTGTAACTGAACTGTTTAGTTCAATAATATTTCTTTCTTTTTCTCTAAGGTTTTAAGTTGCCTAATTTTCCTCAAGTATTTTTAAAAGCCATGGGAACCAGAGAGGCCTTATTTTCTATGCAGGTTTTGATTCAGCGATTGAGAAATGTCAATTGTGAAGTGTATCCGTACCTAATCGACTACTAAAAGGCCTTTGATAGAGTTCAACAGCACAAAATGGTCGGAATTCTGAAAGACCTTGGGCTAGATGGAAAGGATCTGCGGATTATTAGCAACCTTCTACTGGAACCAGATGGCCTTTATTAAGGCAGAAGGGAAGCGTTCAGAAGCAATATCAATTGAGCGTGGAATAAAGCAGGGTTGTGTCTTGCCTCCACTATTATTTAATATATACTTTGAGCAAATCTTCAAAGAGACACTGGAAGAGGCTGATGAAAGAATACTGCTTAATGGGGAGGGAATAAATAATATTCGTTATGCTGACAATACGGCGGTTATAGCTGATAACTTAAAGGGTCTATAATATCTTATGACAAGAACAAACGAAGTCAGTAATCGATAGGGCCTCGAACTTAATATCAGTAAAACAAAATACATGGTAATCAGCAAATCTCCGGTACCTGCTACCTTGTTGATGGTTAACAATAAACAAATACAAAAAATTACACAATATTCATATCTAGGTACCATGATAAATGAATAGTGAGATTACTCGCAGAAAATGAAAAAAGCTAGAGCAGTGTTCTTAAAAATAACATCACTTTTCAAAAGCTCAGCAATAAAATTAAGCACAAAAATAAAACTCCTAAAATGTTATGTCTTCAGTGTTCTTCTTTACGGTTGTGGAATCTTGGATGCTGACTGAAGCCACTTCTAAGAAACTTGAAGCATTTAAATTTATGGCTATATCGCAGAATTTTGAAAATTTCTGATATTGACCAAATTACCAACGAGGATGTCTTACGTCGCATGAACAAGAAACTGGAAATTATGGAAACTGTTAAAATGGGAAAATTGGAGTATTTTGGACACATAATGAGAATTCTCACAGATATGGAGTATTATAGCAAATATTCCAAGGAAGGGTTTTTGGAAAGAGGGGACCAGGACCCAGACGTATCTTCTGGCTAAACAATCTGCGAAATTGGTTCTCAACAAATACTACCGGTCTTTTCCGAACTACAGTGGATAAAGTAATAATGATTGTCAACATTCGAACCGAATAGGCACTTTAAGAAGAAGAAGAAGCCTTTTTAAAAGTACACGGTGACGATTGTTTCTCCATATTAAAGTGTAGGAATGGTTTCAGCGATTTTAAAGTGGTCCTGACATATCTGAAGACAATAAAAAGTTGGGCGGTCCAAACACTGAATTAAGCGGAGTTAACATTTCAAAAGTGCAGATTTAAAGAAACCCCGAACTTGTACATGAAATTGACTGAAGATGAAATGAGAATTCCAAAATTAACTGAGCACAACATTTTTACAGAGGATTTGGGCAAATTATTTTCCACAAGTAGATCGATGTTCCCATCGTTTGGCTATAGTGAAACTTTTTCGACAAGGAGTGTATAAGGAAATTGTGTCTCTTGACCTAATTTTGCATTAAAAAAATTATGCATATTACAAAATGTGTATCACTTTACCATTCTCTAAGAGTCTCTTTACAACGTATTAGCCAATAATGGGAAATCATGTTGTCATAAAATTAAATTCAAAATAATATGTCTAGAGAGAATTTGCATCTACAAGAAAAAATTGGTAGTGATTTACTTAGCACTTCCTTTGCAAACACGCAGTTCTCAAAATTGTGGGCTAGTATGATAGCGTAGGTTTCTTTTGAGGTCGATCCGGTTTATACGGGATAACCAAGGTCAGTCCATCGACCAGCACGGTCAACTATCTTTATCCTGGGTACGACTTCTATTCCCGATTTAGGCGTAACTTTGGAATCTGTCTTTTTGTCAGAAGCGACCTCTCTTGTCAACGAGAAGAAGCTCTGGAGCCCCCAAACTTTGATGTTATGTGGTTAAAAATAACGACTCAACAAACCACAAGGTTCATCTGTATCCTGTATCGACCACCAAGTGATACCAATTTTCGAACACTTTTCGCTTCTCTTGCAGACACCATCGATCATTTACAAAGTAACTATCCAAGTGCCGAAATTGCCATCCTGGGCGACTTTAATGTCCACAATATCGACTGGCTTAAATATTCAAATACTACCGACGAACAAGGTCGTGAAGCTGAATCATTCTCAATCAGTTATGGCTTAACTCAGCTTATTGACGAACCAACACGGATCCCTGATCGAGACGGGGAGTTCGCCAGTCTTCTTGATCTGTTTTTAACCACCAATCCGGAGATATACACGGTCACCGTAAATCCGCCGTTAGGTTCTTCCGACCATAAACTGCTTTCGACATCGAGTATCCTGCTATTCAGTGACAGAGAGGCGCCTAGGCCGCGCAAGATTTGGCACTACAAGTCTGCTAAATGGGAAGATCTCATGGAATACTTTCGAACTTTCCCTTGGATGGACAATTGTTTTCGATCCGATAACCCATCTGACTGCGCCAGGAAGGTCTCCGATGTTATTTTGGCTGGTATGGAAGCTTACATCCCTTTTTCGAAGAAATGCTCCTCCAACGGCAAGCCTTGGTTCGACCGAAAATGCAAAGAGGCTGTTGCTTCTAAACATTTTGCCTACCGATAATGGCGTGAAGGTCCTAACACCGTAAATCGTAACATCTTTGTCCATGCTCGGAACAGATGCAAGGGAATTATCGACGAAACCAAGGAGGCACACAATCAATGAATTAGAAACAAACTTCTCGCTTGTCCCAACAATTCCAGGTCCTTTTGGGCAGTCGCTAAGGCAGTTAGTCAAAATTTTACCAAATCCACCATACCACCACTCACACGGCCAGATAATTCCATTGCAACCACACCTGTTGAGAGAGCGAACTTGTTGGCTGAACTCTTTGCTTCACATTCTACTGTCGATTTCCAAGGAAAAGCACCACCTACTATTCCCATATTGCAGTCAAGGATGCCCGATGTTGTCTTCAGACAGCGCATCATAAAGCGTATTTTAATGAAGTTAGACACCAAGAAGGCTTCTGGCGCTGACGGAATACCTGCCATAGTTCTCAAAAACTGTGCAAGGGAACTAACACCAGTTTTTCTGTAGACTTTTTAACCTATCCTACAGAAAGGGAATATTTCCGTCCTGCTGGAAATGTGCCACGGTTCAGCCGATACCTAAAAAAGGTAAGAAGACCTTGCCAAATAACTACCGACCGGTTGCACTGCTTTCAATAATATCGAAAGTCATGGAAAAGGTTATCAATGAGCATCTTCTAAAATATCTTGAACGATTCAATATTATTAGCGATCACCAATATGGTTTTCGTAAACATAGATCAACAGGAGATCTTCTGACTTATGTAACACATGTTTGGAACAACGCAATTGAACACTTTGGAGAATCTCGAGCGGTTGCTCTTGACATATCCAAGGCCTTCGACCTTATTTGGCACGATGGACTGTTGGCTAAGTTACGCTCTTATGGTATATCTGAAAGGTTCTGTTTGTGGCTCTCATGTTTCCTCAGAGAGCGTTCTTTACGAGTGGCGGTCGACGGATTTCTTTCTAACACCCTCACTATCAACGCCGGTGTGCCCCAGGGCTCCGTACTGTCTCCTACTCTCTTTCTCATTTACATTAACGATCTGCTGGAAAAGACCGGGAATCCAATCTATAGCTTTGCAGATGACAGTACGCTTGTCTCTTCATTCACCTTGAACGCTCGGACATCGGCTGCTCAGACGAATATCCGCAGACAGCAGGAGGTCGTTCAACTTAACAAAGATCTGGAAGAAATTCTATCTTGGGGTGACAGTAACCAAGTGGAATTTAACGCTACAAAAACCCAAGCGGCAGTTTTTTCTCTAAAAAAGTTAACGTTGCTGAACCCGACATAGTTATGTCGGGGCACTCCATTCCCCTAGCATCGTCGCTCAATTTGTTGGGCGTTAGTTTGGGAGCAAATATGTCTTGGCATGAACATGTTGCAGGCATAGCAAGGAGAGCTTCCCAAAAGTTGGGAATATTATTTAGAACCAGAAAGCTTTACACCCCACAGCAACTGTTAATTCTTTACAAAGCCCAAATTCGACCAACTATGGAATACTGCTTCCACGTTTGGGTCTCCGCTCCCAAACATACACTGCATTTGTTGGATTCTGTTCAGAGAAGAGCGGTCCGTCTGATTGGGGACCCGGAATTGACCGGCGGCCTTGATTCGCTGGAACATCGAAGAACGGTTGGCGATTTGAGTCTGTTCTACAAGTATTTTCATGGAAAGTGTTCGAAGGATGTAGCCCGCTTAATTCCTCCCAAAGCGGTGCATGTTAGAAATACACGTCGCGCTGGTGCTTCGCATCCGTATGAGGTTCAGCTTGTTACTCCGCGTACAACGCTTTTCAAGCAATCTTTTATATGGAGAACGTCATCCCTTTGGAATAATTTGCCCAGCGCTGTGTTTCCCACCGAGTACAATTTACAGCGATTCAAGAACAACGCGAATCGCTTTTTCCGCACTCGTGCCGCTCCTGGAGCGCTTTAGGGACTTCCCTGCAGCACGTGTGCTAGACCCATAAAAAAAAAAAAAAAAAAAAAAACGTGATGATCGTTCATTTAATTTAAGATTATTACTTAATTAATTTAATTCAGATTTATGATTTCAAATTTTAGTAAATATGCTAACAATGAATTATGTAAGTTTTAGCCCGGCTTTAGACTGCTATTTAAGCTTCATTATTTATATGTAATCTATTGTCTTTCTTCTATTACCTGACAACGTAAACGTTCCCAAGAACGTTTTTATCACGAAAAATACCAAAAACCAGAAAAAAAGCCTATTATACTATTGGAACTATCCAGAATTTTTCGGGATCATCATCATCATTAGCCTATTCCATCCATAGTCGGATGAAAGCCTCCCTAAGTTGCCTCCACTGAGCTCTGTTGTTTTTCCAGTTTAGGCGTAACTTTGGAATCGGTCTTTTTTTCAGAAGTGACCTCTCTTGTCAACGAAAAGCGGCACTGCAGTCCAGAAACTTTGATGTTATGTGGTTAAAAATAAGGACTCATCAACCCACTAGGTTTATCTGTTGCCTCTATCAACCACCAGAGGATACTATGAATACTTTTCACTTCTCCTGCAAATACCATTGATTATTTACAGATTAATTATCCAAATACCGAAATTGCCATCCTGGGCGACTTTAATGTCCATACCATCAACTGGCTTCAGTATTCAAATACGACCGACGAGCAAGGTCGTAAAGCTGAATTATTCTCAATCAGTTGCTGAATCAATACGAATCCCTGATCGAGACGGAGAGTTCGCCAGTTTTCTGGACCTGTTTTAACCACCAATCCAGAGATTTACACTGTCAATGTAATTTCACCGGTAGGTCTTTCCGATCATAAATTGCATTCAACATCGAGTACTCTACTGATTACTGGCGAAAAGGCGCCTTAACCACTACAAATCTGCTAAATGGGAAGAACTTTTCCTTGATTGGACGTTTGTTTTAGATCTGATGACCCATTTGACTGCGCTAAGGAGGTTTCTGATGTCATTTTGGCTGGTATGAGGGTTTTCTATCCCCCCCCTCCCCAGAACTCACTAGCAACCTTGATTTCTTGGGACATCGAAGAACAGTTGGTGACTTGAGTCTATTCTACAAGTATTTTCCTGGAAAGTGTTCGATCGATATAGCATCACAAAGCGTTGCATGCCAGGAATACATATCGCACTAATACCTCACATCCGTATGAAGTTGAGTTTGTCTCTCCTCGTACAACCCTTTTCAAGCAGTTTTTTGTATGGAAAATCTCATCCGTTTGGAATCATTTGTCCAGGACTGCGTTTCCGACCTAGTACAATTTATAGCGATTCATGACCAACCTGAATCGATTTTTTTCGCACACGCGTAGCGCTATAGGGATTTCCCAGTAGAGTGTGTGTTATACCCACAAAAAAAAAGAAAAAAATTAAGAATGATCGAGACAACAGCTATTACTGCCAGCGAAATTGTAGGTATCAGCTAATAAAAACATAAAAAATCAGTGGTTCTTAATTCTATCCAGCAGTCTCTAAGTAAAGCGTAAATAATATAAGGGCTAAATAAGCCATAAAAACGCACTTTATAACAGTCCACAAACGCAAGACACTGTCTAAAATACTCCGGTTATTATCTTTAGCTTTCAGGTGATATTATAGTCTTATTGCGCCTGAAATGGTGAGAAAGCTCAGCTGTCTCTACCCTAACTTTGTTATGGAAACAGAATTACCACTAAAACAGTTATTAGCTTAACTACTGTTACAGGGTCATTGGTTATGCCCTCTGCGTTTTTTTTAATAATATTTATGATTTATTATTACATTTATTCACTGGCTTAGAAAATAATAAAGTAGAAAAAAAAAACTCTCTATTGTGACGGTCGCCTTTCACGGGAAGGCAATCGTAAACCACCCGTAGTATCATGCCCTCTTACTTTAACCGTTCGGAACCGGCATTAAGCTGTAAGTGTATCTGTGATACACTTAAAAAACGCACCAACCACAGGTAAAAGCGAGAGAGTTGCCTACGTCTGTATCGGATATGGCACCTCAAGAAGAAGATTACAGGGAGTATACTGACTACTTCTTATGAATTAGAAAAAAAAGTTGAGTAGAAAAAACATTTCACTGATAATACCTTTTGCATCATTAGGATCATTCACTTCCTAAAATAAATAAAAAAGTTACGATAGAAGACGTGCCTTTTAAAGTTAATAGAGAAAAAATTCTGTTCCTCTACATCACCTGGAACGCTATCTGCTGAAACTTTAGTTGTTAGCCAACTTATATTCCATATACAACAACTGACAGTGTATCACATTCCATAATAATTTAATAATTTACTATCAGTTTATATCTAACGAAATTAAAGCATAGATAGAGATTAAAATTTACCTACGAAGCATTAAAATTTTTTAAATAATTTCTTAACTAGTCTGTGAAGAACAAACAGGGGAGTCGTCTCCCCATTAAGAGTGTCTATATCAATCAAAAAACCTAATTGCATAGAAATATAAATAAACAAATTTTCTTTTTCTGATAGGACCGGGCCTAGGACCTAATTTTAAGGGAGTGGTGAGTTTCCACCGAATTATTTAAATATCGAGATATCTTAACATTATTAACTCTTCCTAATACTTAAATTATATATTTTCATACGGAGATTTTTCCTGTGGGCTCCTAGGCATTTTAACTATTTAACAATGTAGGCTTTCAAGTAGGTAACTTTTTTTTATAAATTTTGACCAGGTGATACCTTTCATTATAGAAAATAGTATCATATTTTTATAAAGACGGAATTGACGATCACTACTCTGCCAGACGGTGTGTATATATATACACTCTGGCAGACATCCTGGGTAATCCTAAGGATAAGAGAAAACTCGAAAACCATGGAGTTTACCGCTTTTGAGTAGTGTAGCTTAAAACAGTGATTTAAATTTTTGAACAGTGTGGCTCGGCCGTGTATAACGTGTTGCTGACCTGACTTGTTTGGTTTGCGTTGATTTTGCATCCCAGAAGTAAGCCATTTGAAAGATTTCACTTTGAAGAAGGGGAAAGGATATATAAACGGTCAGATGGAATTTTTAAGGGCTTTTTCCTCGGCCAGGCCGTAGTGGTTTTTTCCTCCGAGATGCAGTAACGGCTTTTTCCTCCAGCATGCCGTAGTGGCTTAGTCCCTTCGTCAAGCCGTAATAAGCTTTTTTTTTTCTTCGTCACGTGCAGTAACGGTTTTTTTTTATCACCAAGTGGGTGTAGTTTATAGATCTCAAGTTTGATGCCTTTTCCAACCTTAAAATATTCTGCTCATCCTAAGGCATTTCGTGTCAAAAAGTGATTAGCTACCCAAAAAAAATAGGAGAGCAGAGGCTCAGACAATATTTTCCATGAGAATCTCACCAGGAGAGGCCAAACAGCTTATGGAAAACCTACGAGGAGAAGCCAATGAGTCATAGGCACACCAGTTTAAATATCTCACTTAATGTCCACAAGCGTGTTTCCAACAACTACTCAACACGTGTAATCCGAAGAGTTAATTTTGTTTTGTTTTTTTACACTTAGGATCAGTAATTCATAGAACTCTAGTTTAAATGCCTAAGGCGTTTTTATTTAGTAGATGTAATTTTAAGAGTGTAATAAAGGTAGGAATTTTTGTTTTGTTAATATGTATATATGTATATATATATATATATATATATATATATATATATATATATATATATATATATATACATACATATACATACATATATATATATATATATATATATATATATATATATATATATATATATATATATACATATATATATATATATATATATATATATATATATATATATATATATATATATATATATATATATATATATATATATATATATATACAGTCGACACTGTTTATAGTGAAACTCTATATAGTGAAAAACTCTTTATAGTGCAATTTCTTCAAGACCTAGAATATTTTAATGAAATTTTATGTAAAAAGTCCTGCATATACATACATATATATATATATATATATATATATATATATATATATATATATATACATATATATATATATATATATATATATATATATATATATATATATATATATATATATATATATATACATATATATATATATATATATATATATATATATATATATATATATATATATATATATATATATATATATACAGTCGACACTGTTTATAGTGAAACTCTATATAGTGAAAAACTCTTTATAGTGCAATTTCTTCAAGACCTAGAATATTTTAATGAAATTTTATGTAAAAAGTCCTGCATATAGTGAATCTGTAAAATAGTAACACTCTATATAATAAAATTTTTACCGGAATTTTATGTATAAATTTTTATGCATTTATTGAGATCTTGGCCATTTCGGGTTTCCCATTTTTATCTAACATTAGCACGAATTCCATTTTTATGACGCATTCTTTTGAAAAGGTTCTTAACGCGTTTATAACGCCTAATGGTTGGCAATAAATCAGGTAGATTTCTGTGAGAAACCCGGGAATAACCCATTTTATAGAAACCCTGGGAAAAACCCATTTTATAGTCGAGGCCTAGTAGTTCGCAAATTCAGGTTCAGTTTCTTTTTGTTTAAGAATCAAGAAATATGTCCAAGTGAGTGTGTTTAAGTTTAGTTGAGAAAATTAAAGTTTTGGAGGAAGTTGATAAAGGCTGCAAAAAAATTGATGTTGCTGCAAAATTTGGTGTTTCTCCAAGTGGCGTCTCTCTGATAATAAAAAGTCGCGACAGTATCATCAAGAAACCTAGTGTTCCAAGCAGTCGAAAACGAGTACGGGTGAGTACTTACGAGGATGTAAATGAAGCAGTTTTACGATGGTTTCAAGTGGCCCGTACGCATCAAAACGTACCAATATCGGGAAATTTAATAAAGCAAAAGGCTCTACAATTTGCTAAAGAATTTAACTGCGTTAATTTTCAAGCTAGTGAAGGGTGGTTGAGTGCCTGGAAGACTCGCAATTCAATTGTTTTCAAGACGGTGTCTGGCGAGAGTGCAAGCGTTAGTCAGGAGGACTGTGACATTTGGACTGAAACTGTTTTAAAAAGTGCATTGAAAAAGTACGAGCCAAAAAACGTTTTCAATTGTGATGAAACCGGTTTGTTTTTTAAATGTTTGCCAAATAAAACTTTTGCTTTTAAAAGTGATAAATGTTTTTGTGTTAAAACAAGTAAAGAAAGGGTGACTTATGGTTGGAGCAAACATGAATGGCTCAGAAAAACTGAAATTACTGCTCATAGGTAAAAGCAAAAATCCCCGTTGTTTAAAAGGAGTTAAATCTCTGGAGTTAGATTACGCCAATGCCAAAAGGCATGGATGACTTCTGAGATTTTCGAAAGATGGATCAAAGAACTGGACACGAAAATGAAAAGCCAAAGGCGACAGATTGTGATGTTTATAGACAATTATCCTGCACATCCAGTTACTGTGAGTAAAAAATTAAGGAATATTGAATTGATCTTTTTTCCACCAGACATGACCTCCAAATTGCAACCTATGGACCAGGGTATTATAAAAAACATAAAACATCATTACCGAAACAGAATTGTTCACAAAATTGTTAATGCGATTGATAACAACCTTCCAGTCCAAAAATTGATTACCCTTAAAGAGTGTATAAACCGAAGTCGCTAAAGTATGGAGTGAAAATGTTTCTCAGAAAACTATCAAAAACTACTTTTCTAAAGCAGGTTTTACTGAAAAAATTGACGAATCGGAAGAAGAAGACGAAATGGATCTCGTTACCTTAACAAGGCAATGGGGTATTCTACAAAAAACTGCTACCGTCGACGCAGATTTTTTACTTGATGATTTCTTAGAAACAACAATGATGTTGGCACGACAGATCTCCCAACTGACCAAGACATAATTGACGATATAAAAAGTATAGAAGATCATGAAGAAGAAACTGAAACCGGGGAATGTCCTGTTAAATTTAGTGAAAATGAAATAAGAAATGCATTTGACATTGTGCGAACTACTTTTAGGGGCCAGGAAAGTGTACCTGAACAAATCTTTATGCATTTGAATAAATGCGAGAATTTTGTTGAGCAACAATTATTTTTCAAAAGTAATGTTCAAAAGAAAATAACTGATTATTTTTCCTAGTACGTATATACGTAGTATGTACATATGTATTAACATATTTTGTATTGTTATTTTTATTTCGTATGTAGTACATACATACATAAAGTCCTTACGTTATATCTTTACACGTGCGTCATAGTTTTCAGGTAATATCCCAGACGACTATTATATTTCTTGTCTCTTTTTACCAATGCCTACGATTTATTGGTGAAAAGAGACAAATAATATAATAGTCGTCTGTTATATGGCCTGAAAACTATGACGCACGGGTAAAGATATAACGTACGGACTTTATGTATGTATTTAGCCCTGTACATGCTATGTACTATTTAAACTTTCAAATGTTTAATAAAATCTTTTCTAATAATTCAATTTTGCAATTTTTTTTTGTTGCTTGTACCTTATAAAATACAAGTAAATGATTACCAATATAAAATACATACATAGCAATATATACGGATTTTTTCTTTATATAGTGAAAAACTTTCTATAGTGAAATTTCGGTCAACATTTTGGTCTTTCACTATATAGAGTGTCGACTGTATATATATTTATTATATAAATATATATATATATATATATATATATAATATATATATATATATATATATATATATATACATATATACATATATATATATATATATATATATATATATATATATATATATATATATATACATATATATATATATATATATATATATATATATATATATATATATATATATATATATATATATATATATATATATATATATATATATATATATATATATATATATATATATATATATATATATATATATACATATATATACATATATATATATATATATATATATATATATATATATATATATATATATATATATATATATACATATACTATCCGCTTTATCTTTCAGGACGCAACGGTTGTACCACATTAAAATTTTTTTCAACAACTCTTCAGTATTTTTTCATTTTTTTGAGCTGAAATTGTGCCCAAAAGCAGTACAGTAGAATCTCACAAATTAGAACCACTTTGTGCACGAATGTGCTGTGTGTTCGAATTTCTGAAAAGTTCGAATTTCTGGACATTTTTTTTACAGAAAATGATAAAATTATAATAAAACTAGTTATGTAAGCTTTATTTTAACACAAAACAGTTTTTATTTATTAACATTTAATTAATTGAACATATTAAATTCATAGAAAAACTTTTAAAAAGTTTTTTAATTATTAGGTATTTAATTGGTTTTTAACATAAAATCAGTAATATTTGTTTGTTTTTTTCATTTATTTAAACTGGATACAACTTTCACACGTATGAACACTTCACTTTGACCTTCAGTCATCAACTGACCCAAATTTGTATAAGCATATCAAATTTCACACGCATATGACCGAATTGTACACACCACGAATAACTCGGTGATTCCCCGTTTTATTTTTACTTTAATGAGCGAAAAAAAAATAATTTGTAGTGAAAATACAAAAAAAAAGTAAAAAAATTTCCAGAAATTAGAACCCCCTGTTCTAATTTTAGAGCGTTTAATTTGGTTTTTTTTGCCTATTTAGTTCAAAATCATAGAATAAAAATATTTTCTAGTGGAAATAAAAAACCAAAAAAAAACAACACTTCCAGAAATTAGAACCACAGGTTCTAATTTCAGAGCGTCCAATACATTGAAATGGCCGGTTCTAATTTCTGGAAGGTTCGAATTTGTGACGGTTCGAATTTGTGAGATTCTACTGTACAACTAAATTTTAAACAACTATAGAGACTATTTTCAAAAGGCGTACAAAAATTACCTCGATCTCCATGTACTTTACCAGTAAAAAAAAAAAAAAACGAGCTAGCTTATATCTAAATTTTTGCTCTATCAGTATTAGTATTCACTCAATCCATTCTCAAAAATTAAGATATACATGAGGGGCAAAATAGCGCCGCAAAAGAGACGTTATAAAATGACGCCGCAACGTAAGGCTATATAAAATTGTGCTTCAACGTGCCAGGCTACAATATATATATATATATATATATATATATATATATATATATATATATATATATATATATATATATATATAACATATATATATATATATATATATATATATATATATATATATATATATATATATATATATATATATAACATATATATATATATATATATATATATATATATATATATATATATATATATATATATATAATACATTAAAATTCCGGGTTTCAATCCGTACGTCTAACAATGAATTTGCACGACGTTTCGCCAAAATCTCATTTGGCATTTTCAAGTGCTCTTGCTCCTGCTGCTGGGGGGGGAGGGTCGGAAGTGTTCGTTCGAGCATCGGTATTTGCCGGCTGGGTGGTAATTACGGGTTCTGGAGCTATGCTGACTGTTGCCTTCTTGATGTTTTGGTTATTCCTTAGTTTAGCTAGTAGACCCTTCCATGTAGTGGAGATATTCAGCGCATCATCTTGCTTATTTAGCTGTCCATTCTGAGCGATGATTGACATCAATCATCGCTCCTGATGAAGTTAACACGTCCAGCAAAATGCGCGTCGAGTGCAAAAATAAAGTGTTTGGTGTAGTGGTGATCTAATCTGAGTAAAGTATTTTATGATAAAATTTAGCAGTACATGCCTAATGGTTGTAAATTTAATTGAAACTCATAAAATTACTTTTAATAACAAAGAACTAAGATAAATAAGACACGCTTCTCTAAGCGGCAGAAACCTGTACTGTTAATTCAAGTTTTTCACTTTTGATTGAGGCACATGAATAAAAGGCATTGAACAACGTCAAAATATTATGTGTTTCTTATGTCGGGGTTATAAAGCTTCCAATTTTCAACCTTGTAGTACGCATCAAGACCATTTTTGAACCGCCAAAGATTCCACTGTGCATGGGTTTGGTTGTAAAATTTCCTACCACAGTGCTCAATTGACAGAATTTATGACGAGACTGTGTAGACAAATAAAAAACATTAATTAAAAATGTAAAATATCAATTTCCATTTAAATTCAAACTTAACTGAAACAATATTGTAACAAATAAATATATTATCTTAAAATAATACATTTCTCAGTTAACAATACATACAAGCACCCTGTTTCAAAACTCTATAAATAATTTGCGTTCTCTATTTTGCTTTTTTCATATCGTTCAACTCTTATCATCCCTACAGCCGGTGTCTTTTATGAATTTTAAAAACTAGGTAATAATAAGGTGGAATAAAGGGTTGGTGAGGATTTTTGTATAATGAATTCTTTTTGAGGTAATCTTTGCCGACAATTGATAATAACTGACCTAAGACATATATAATTTAATAGTATAGCTGAAGAAGTATCGAATAGTAATTATAAAAAGTTCAAAGAGGTCTCTAATTTAAGATTGGAAGCTCTGGACGCACGTATTTCTTGGCCATAAATAAAAAATGTAGGTTGTTAGATTCATTCAAGTTAATTCTATAATTTTATATTAGGCAAGTTTTTTTTTTAATTTACTCCAGAAAGAAGGATGTTAAGAGTGATCTACGGAGGAAGAAATACACCGGAAGGGTGGACTAGGCAGACAAATCAGGAACTGGAAGACTTATATGACGGACCTAGAATCACATCTTTTGTAAGAGCGCAAAGAATGAGATGGTTAGGACACGTACAACGTTTGACAAGAGAGAGACTGCCGAAAATGGTGCTGGCGATGAAGCCCGTGGGTGCGAGAAGGAGGGGAAGGCCGAGGAGGAGATGGTTGCAACATGTTGAGGAGGATTTAAGAGCCATAGGGGTCAGAGACTGGAGGACGAAGGCGCAGAACTGAATAGAATACGATCCAACAATACTTGGACGCCGGATGATGGAAGAGGGAAGGAGGGCAAAGGACACAAGTTTTACTAAGCCCTAGGCCTTCATGGCCTGTAGCTGGTCTAACTGGTCTAATCAGACCAGCCATCAAATTTTCTAACCTAATTTCTAGAGTTTACATAAAGCTAAGGACAGTCCAGTGAATAGAGAGATTTTGTAACGTTTATTTTGGTAGGCCAGGTATCTTGTTTGCGTAGCAGTAAAGCAAAAAAATTAAATATAAGGACTCAGCTGTTATCGTTATTTGAATCATGCGCCCACCATTTGGAGCTTGCGCAGTATTGAAACAAAATAAGAGAAACCTAATTAAGGATAACGATTTCCCCTATTTAGGAGAGGTTATTTGAAGTTCGTTATTCTTAACGCTATTATGATAGGCTCCTTTTTAGTGTTCCGTACGGAATACTTATAAGATCACTTCGGTGACTGTCCGTCTGTCTGTCACACCAGATTTTCTGCGAAACTATTTGTCATAGAAAGTTGAAATTTCGTAATAATATAGGAATTGATGGCCTCATCAGAGCCATGTAGTTTTGAAAGTTAAATTTTGACTTAAGGGGTTAGTTTTTGGGGGTGGAATCGGAAGTGAAAAAAAAAATTTTTTACTAGATAATCGAGTGTGGTGTCAAATGAAAGCTTATGAAAACACGAGTAATATATATATATATATATATATATATATATATATATATATATATACATATATATATATCTATATAGATATATATATATATATATATATATATATATATATATATATATATATATATATATATATATATATATATATATACTCGTGTATATATAATGTAATACTTGCGCGCACTTTTCTTTATATTATTTTTAAAAAATCGCGAAAAATCGCTGTCCACCCGCCTTATCTCGAAAAGTACTTATCAAAAAATTTTGAAAAAATTCTGGAATATTCTCTACGGGGTGTAGATTGAACGAAAATTATCACGAGTGCATTACCTTTAATAATTTATCTGGTATATAAAAAAAACAAAAATTTCAAGGTCATCAGATTTTAGTAAAGATTGGAAACAAACTTTGTTGAAAACTCATTTGGGGTGTGTTTTGCGAAGTCACTGATCATTTTATACCTCTGTAACAAAATTTTTTATTTGAAAAGCAATCAACGTACGGAACACTAATTGCGAAAGTTCAACTTGCACTTGACTGGTTATTTTCTACTTAGGAATACAAACCACTAAGAAAATACAGTAAAATCGAAATGACACTCTTTTATTGCAAATCACATTGACAACAGTTAGTGTTCAGATTATGTTGGGATTTTGCAATCTTTATCACAATGCCATAACAGTGTGTGTAGTGCTAATTTTAAATGAAATTTTATTTTTTGCACATTCGTATGACCTTGGAAATATTGAAGGAAGTGTCAGAAACCTGTTAGACACAGCAACAGAAACTTGAGTTGACCCATCTAATACTAATCACGGGTGTGCTTAACCATGAAATGAATAAAAAAAAATCCCCTAAGTTTATAGAAAATGAATACTAACTTAACCTTGCAATTCCTTCGCATTAATACTGCGCATGCTCGAGATAAAGATAAGGACAAAGAAATATGAAAAATAAGCTTTGCAAAGTCTCTCTAATGTCTCTAAAAATCTATCAGCTATACGCCTGTTAATGTGTATTTCAATTCATGCACATGCTTTTAATTTGTTGGTACTTAAATCAGAGGTTTTTTCCCTTGATTGGCAATTTATTGATACTAAAAATAATTTCATTTTTAGCCCATATCATTTAAAAAAAAATCTCCTGTTTTAGAAGAGAGGAAAATTGTAAAATAATTTATTTTGTCAAGCACACATGCTAACGGAAAATTTCTAAAACGCTAGAGGAGCGGAACGTGTGCGCTGTAAATTATACCCGGTGGGAAATACACTCCTGGGCAGATCTTTCACATATAAGACTACTTGAAAAGAATTAAACGAGGAGTGACAAGTTGAACCTCATTCGGATGTAAAGTATTAGTGAGACATGTATTCCTAGCAGGTAGCGCTCTGGGAGGAATTAAGTGACCTACACCTATCGAATTAAGTAGTTGTAGAATAGACTCAAGTCGCTAGCCGTTCTTCAATGTTCCGAGGAATCAGGCGAACAGCTCTGTTTTTAACAGAATCCAACAAATGCTATGTTTGAGAGTAGAGCCCCAAACATGGGAGAAGCATTCCATCGTTGTTCGAATTTTCGCTTTGAACAGAATTAACAATTGTGGAGTGTAAAGATTTCTAGTTCGAAATAATATTCCCAGCTTTTGACTCTGTTTGCTATGCTTGGAACATGTTCATACCAAGACATATTTTCTCCCAACCTAACGCTCTGCAAATTAAGTGGCGATGCTAGAGCAATTGAGTTCCCCGAAATAAATATGTCGGGTTCAGCAATGTTGAATGAACTTGAAGAAATGTTAGCGGAATTGAAAGAAAAGTCAGCAAAAATCGGGCTTTAAATAAACTAAAGTCACATGTAGGGTAGACCCACATCTATAATATATATAAAACTAGCCGGGCCCGCGGCTACGCTCGCGTGGACTTGATTCACTACTATCGTCACTGCTTATTCCTTATGTTACCCAACGTCATAAAATATCTCCCATTATTTCTCCTTATTTCCCAATATTTCTCCTTATTTCCCATTATCTCTACATAATTTCCATTATCTAGGCTTATCTCTGCTCATCTCCCATTATTTCTCCTTATCTCCCATTATTTCTCCTTATCTCCCATTATCTCACCTTATTTCCCATTATCTAGGCTTATCTCGACTTATCTCCCATTATTTCTCCTTATCTCCCATTATCTCACCATAACTCCCATTATCTAGACTTATCTCTGCTTATCTCCCATTATCTCTCCTTATCTCCCATTATTTATACTTATCTCCCATTATCTCACCTTATCTCCCATTATCGAGGCTTATCTCGACTTATCTCCCATTATTTCTCCTTAGCTCCCATTATCTCACCTTATCTCCCATTATCTAGGCTTATATCGAATTATATAGAACATATGCATAAATTTATAAAAACACGTAAATCGGATAAGTGGTTCTCGAGTGATAAGCGCACTAACGGACAGACAGACAGACAGATAGAGAAACGTTGCATTTTATATATATTGTATTCTTTGCTACATGATATTGTTCCATAATTAATGCTTTAGGGAGTGTATTGCAAGAGAACGCGCTAGCGGCAAACTTTTCTCCGACTTAATTCACTATTCACTATAACCTGGCCAGAGAACATACGTATGGTTAAAAAAAAAGCACCTAAATCGGATAAGTAGTTCTCCAGTGATAAGCACACTAACGGACGGACAGACAGACAGACGGACAGAGAGACATTGCATTTTATATATATTATAGATATTCTCTGCTACATAATATTGTCCCATATTTAATGGTTTGGACTGTGTATTGCAAGAGAACGCGCTAGCGGCAAACTTTGTCCGACTTCATTTACTATTATTGTCACTGCTCATTCCTTATGCTACCTATCGTAATAAAATATAGCCTATAATCTGGCCGGAGAACATATGTATGTTTAAAAAAAAAGTACGAAAATCGATAAGTGGTTCTCCAGTGATAAGCGCACTAACGGACAGACAGACAGACAGAATACGTTGCATTTTATATATATTATAGATGTAATAAAATATATACCTATAACCTGGTCAGAGAACATATATATGAATTTAAAAAATCACGTAAATCGGATAAGTGGTTCTCGAGGGATAAGCGCATTAACGGACAGATAGACAGACAGACAAACATTGCATTTTATATATATTATAGATATAGCTTATTATTATATAACCTGGCCAAAGAATATATGCATGAATTTAAAAAAAGACAGGTAAATCAGATAAGTGGTTCCCGCGTGATAAACGCACTAATGGACAGACAGACAGACAGAGAGACATTGCATTTTATATATATTATAGATTATACATTACAGATATTCTTTACTACATAATATTGTTCCATATTTAATGGTTTAGGCTATGTATTGTAAAGGCACGCGCTAGCGGCAAACTTATTTCCAACATCATTCACTATTTTACGTCACTGCTCATTCCTTATGCTACCTATCGTAATAAAATATAACCTATAACCTGGCCAGAGAACATATGTATGTTTTAAAAAAAAAGTACGTAAATCGGATAAGTGGTTTTTCAGTGATAGGCGCACTAACGGACAGGCAGACAGACAGACAGACAGACAGACAGACAGACAGATAGACGTTGCATTTTATATATATTATAGATGCAACGTCTCTCTATCTGTCTATCTGTCCGTTAGTGCGCTTATCAATCGAGAACCACTTATCCGATTTACATGTTTTTTTTAAAAAAACATACGTGTTTCTTTGGCCAGGTTCTAGGCTATATTTTATTACGGTAGGTAACATAAGGAATAAGCAGTGCCGGTTATAGTGAATCAACTCGGAAAAAAGTTTGTCGCTAGCGCGTTCTCTTGCAATCCACTACCTAAACCATTAAATATGAAACAATATCATGTAGCAAAGAATATAATATATATAAAATGCAACGTCTCTCTGTCTGTCTGTCAGTGCGCGAGAACCACTTATCCGATTTACATGTTTTTTTTTTATTTTATATATTTGTTCTCTGGCCAGGTTATCTATAATCTTCTATAATATGGATAAAATGCAACGTCTCTCTGTCTGTCTGTCCATTAGTGCGCTTATCACTCGAGAATCACTTATCCGATTTACATGCTTTTTTAATACATATATATGTTCTCTGGCCAGGTTATAGGCTATATTTTATTAGGTTAGGTAACATAAGGAATAAGCAGTGACGATAATAGGGAATCAAGTCGGAAAACAGTTTGCCGCTAGAGCATTCTCTTGCAATACGCTTCCTAAACCATGAAATATGGAACAACATCATGTAAAGAAAAATACAATATATATAAAATGCAGCGTGTCTTTGTCTGTCTGTCTGTCCGTTAGTGCGCTTAAACACTCGAGAACCACTTATCCGACTTATGTGCTTTTTTATTTAAACATACATATGTTTCCTAGCCAGGATATAGGATATATTTTATTACATTGGGTAACACAGGATATATTTTATTACGTTAGGTAACATGATAATCAGTGACGATAGTAGTGAAGCAAGTCCGAAAAACGTTTGCAACTAGCGCGTTCTCTTGCAATACACTGCCTAAACCATTAAATATGGAACAATATCATGCAGCAACGAATATAATATATATAAAATGTAACGTCTCTTTGTCTGTCTGTCTCTCCGTTAGTGCGCTTATCATTCGAGAAACACTTATTTCCGTTTTACGTGTTTTTTTTTAAACTTTAACTTAACATTTTTCAAAAAAAATCTGTAATATATATATATATATATATATATATATAAAAACGCAACGTCTCTCTGTCTGTCTGTCTGTTAGTGCGCTTAGCACTCAAGAACCACTTATCCGATTTACGTGTTTTTTTTATAAAATACATACGTTAAGTAACATAAGGGGTAAGCAGTGACGATAATAGTGAATCAAGTCCACGCGAGTGGAGTCGCGGCCACTCCTAGTGTAATAATAAGAAATAAGTCATAGAAAACCTATCAAACTATGCTTACTTAGGACCTACATCCATTCTTGGGAAAACAAAATCGAACACAGGAGATAATTAGAAGGAGCAGATTAGCATGGCCCGCATTTGGAAAACTAAAGAACATGACAGATAAAAACATTCAAACGCGTCTCCATTCCTGTCTGTCCGATCAGTGTATACTCTCTGTAATCTTCTTCTTGAAGTGCCATATCCGATACAGACGTAGGCGTCCCTCTCGGCTTTGCCCATGGTGGATGCCTTTTAAAGAGTTTCCATAGATCTACAGTTTAATGCTTGCGCTTCCGAACGACCAAACTGAGAAGGCTTTACTAGGCATGATACTACGGGCGGTTTGCCATTGCCTATCCGAGATAGGCTACCGTCACGTACTAAGTTGGGAATGTGGAATCTTTGGCACAATGATACTACTCAGTATATATCACCACTACACCAAACACTTTATTTTTGCACTCGACGCGCGTTTCGCTAACCATCTTAGCTTCATCAGGAGCTATGATTGACTAAAGCTAAACTACAAATCTACCCTATTTATACTTAGCCTAACCCTTGAATTACTCAAGCGGAACTAATGACATAGGCAAGGCCATCAATTCCGGTCAAGTAACCAGTAGAGGGGACTATAAGGAATAGGCCCTCTGTCTTTATTTAAACTACTTTTACATTTTATGATTTCCATACTTTCGTATGCGTTCAACAATCTCCTATCAGATACATTTTTTATCAATCTTAGATTATCTAATGTTACAGTATGATCAGCTTCAAGGGCATGTTCGGCAATGCTAGACTTTTCTGTTCTATTGTATTTTAAGTGTGCTAAATGTTCTTTAAATCGTGTTTTAATTGACCTTTTAGTTTGCCCAACATACTTTTTGTCACAATCATTACAACTAATTTCATAAATTCCACTTTTCTCACAATTAGGAATCTTATCTTTGGGATTTCCTAAGATATTCCTCAGATTGTCTGATGACTTATAGACTAAGGTGAGGCCTACCTTATTAAATACCTTATTGAGTCCCTTGCTATATTTGGGATTATATGGTATGGAGACATACTTGGTGTTATTTTCTTCGCGTGTAAAAAAGGTGGAATTCTAAATATTAAACCTAAACTTATGTCTATTTATTAGCTTATTTACTAAGTCGTCGTCATAACCATTAACTCTAGTTATATTTCTAATACGATTCCTTTCTTTATTAAAGTTTACTCTATTCAGAGGGAAAGTGATTAAACGATGAACTAAAAAATGTAATGAGGCTAATTTATGTTGTTTGCAATGAAATGAATCATTAGGAATATATCTATCTGTTACTGTGTCCTTCCTATAGATATCAAATTCTAATCTATTATTATTTTTAATAATTAAAATATCTAGAAAAGGCAATTGTCCTTTGTTCTCAACTTCGTAAGTGAATTTAATGGAATCATACCGGCTATTTAATTTAGAAACAAAATCATCAAAATTTGCTTTATTTGTATCAAAAATCGCGAAAATATCATCCACATACCTATACCATACCCTTGGGAAATATTCGAATTCTTGACTGGCTTCGATTTCAAACTTACTCATGAATAAATTGGCTATGAAAGGTGATAAGCAATTACCCATAGCTGTTCCTTCTTTCTGAACATAAAATTGATTGTTATATTGGAAATAATTTTGCTCCATACAAAGTTTAGATAATGTTAAGTATTCACGAATAATTTCGTCTTCAAAGTCATTCAACCATTTGGATATTAAATATGTGGTGATCCGAACCGATGAAACAATGGGTCGCATTGCTTTTCCAGGTTTGTGAATCTTGGTAAGCAATACAATTTTGGTATGGTCGGATTATTCACATTTAATTTAAGAGTCTTACATTTTTTTAAAGAATTTTTAACCTCTGATATCATTCTCGGTAATGGATTTCTTGTTACCTTTTCATAAGGGCCAGATTCGATAAGATTATCTACGCGTTCAAAATAATCTTTCTTGTCCAATATAACAACCTTATTTCCTTTATCCGCTTTTAAGTAGAAGACATCCTTCTTTTTCAATCCTTTAAATACTTTTATGTTTTTTCGTGAATAAGGTAGGCCTCACCTTAGTCCTATAAGTCATCAGACAATCTGAGGAATATCTTAGGAAATCCCAAAGATAAGATTCCTAATTGTGAGAAAAGTGGAATTTATGAAATTAGTTGTAATGATTGTGACAAAAAGTATGTTGGGCAAACTAAAAGGTCAATTAAAACACGATTTAAAGAACATTTAGCACACTTAAAATACAATAGAACAGAAAAGTCTAGCATTGCCGAACATGCCCTTGAAGCTGATCATACTGTAACATTAGATAATCTAAGATTGATAAAAAATGTATCTGATAGGAGATTGTTGAACGCATACGAAAGTATGGAAATCATAAAATGTAAAAGTAGTTTAAATAAAGACAGAGGGCCTATTCCTTATAGTCCCCTCTACTGGTTACTTGACCGGAATTGATGGCCTTGCCTATGCCATTAGTTCCGCTTGAGTAATTCAAGGGTTAGGTTAAGTATAAATAGGGTAGATTTGTAGTTTAGCTTTAGTCAATCATCGCTCCTGATGAAGCTAACATGGTTCGCGAAACGCGCGTCGAGTGCAAAAATAAAGTGTTTGGTGTAGTGGTGATATATACTGAGTACCGTCACGTAGTAAATTTTTTTTTTTTTTTATTATTTCTCGAGCCGAGATACGAGCCCGAGTCGCTAGCGTTGAAAGCAGACACCTTAACCACTACGTTGTGGCCACCCCTACTCCCTGTAATAACTTAAATAAATAAATTATAAAGGGCCTTTTAAATGTAAATTTTTGACCTGAAAAAAATAAACGAAGAACAAAAAGTTTACTTAAGTTTTTCTTTTTAAAATGAACCGGATATTCTTTAAACGATAAATAATAAGTGTACTTTAGTTGAAACCAATATAATAATTATTTCGCTTTTTAGTGGATAATATAAAACGAATGATTTTGTAAACCGTTAAAATATTTGCCTAATACAAGCTTATCATAAAACTATTAGAGATAATGTCGTTTTTCATTTCTCTAGAAGACAATTACTCTTTTGGAGTTTACTTGAAAGTTTAAGGGGGTCTTTGAGATGGAAACGAAGTCTAAACTAGAACTAATCAATAAAAATTTCCGTCATATGAAACAAAATGGAAATGAATACAAAGAACGTATTGGCTCAATTTTACGTGATTATTTGCACAAAAAAAGGGACGGTATCAAAAATTCTGCTAGGGGGGAAGGCCGCCCAAAATATTTTTATTTTTCGACGTAATCTCCACCTAGCTCTAGGCACTTCTTTCACTTGCTTTCCAAAGCTTCCACACCTGTTTGAAAAAAGATTCCTCAAGGTCTTCAAAATACTGGTTAACTGGCAACTTCGACTTCTTCATTTGATGAAAATTTCTGGCCACCGAGTGTGTTTTTTTAGGTTTGGAAACAGATGAAAAGTCCGAAGGTGCCAAATCAGGAGAATAAGCAGGGTGGGGCAGCAATTCGAAATCCCAATCACGAATTTGAGCCGTAGACTCAACAGACGCCCAGTGATTCGGCAAGAACATGCTAGCGGGACAATATTGATGACGTAATTTCCAGGAACCACTGATAACGACTTGTAAACAACCCCCCCCCCCCCATTTAACGAATTCCAAGAATTAATTTGTTTATCACCTCATAAAGGTATCTTATCAGGGGGTCAAAGTGACCCTTATAAGAGAGGTCATTTTCATTTGCAAATCAGTTGCATTTTATGCACACTTGTGATAACATATTTTAAAATTGGTAGCAAAGTGAAACGAGTTTTTTTGTGATGGAATATTCTGTTGAAGGTATGTACTCTATTATGACTTATATTTTTTATAAAAAATATGTATACTTTTGGTGTAATATCAATTTGTAAATGTATAGATAAATCCAGCAAATTTTACATTAATTGTAAACTTTAAAACTAGCAACTTTTTTTATCCACATATATCCACCTAGATTTTTCTATATGTAATACCTACAACATTCAGGCACAGATTCATATATATTATAGACCCCGAAAAGCCCCGAAAGTAAAATTATTTTTATTTTTTTCAGAACGAGTCGTGACTATGACGAAAATGGAGTTTTTTGAAGAATGGTTAAACATAACAAAACTGAACGAAACAGTGGCATTTTTTATTATATAAGTGAAAAATTCAATATGTCTGATGTTTCTGGACGATTCTCTAAAACGACTCAAAATGAAAATATCAAGCCTTTCAGCAAAATTAAATCAAAAGTGGACTTCTTTAAAGTGTAACAAAGAAATGTTTCTAATCAAACATAAAGATTGGTTAGAGGGGATCCGGAATCGAAATAAAGATGTGTGTTAACCAGCCGTGCACTTCAACATCATCAGCGGCTCTTTCCGTAGGTCGACCCAGAAAATCATTTGAAGACTCATCAACGAAAACGAAGAGACGGAGAGTAGAAGATCTTTTAGAATCGCGAAGTGCAAATGAGCTTATTACAGCAGCTGAGTTAGCTACTCGAAAAGAATGGCATCGAAGTGTTGCTAAACAGATCCATAACGTCGCGGTCAGTGAAACTAGAGAAAAGAATAAGTGTTCTGAACAAAGTCGGCACTTAACACCAGACGAAGCTTTAGCTTATTATGTGGATTCGAAATCGACTTCTCACTCATATAAACAAACAAGAAAATGGTCAATGAAAGCGGGACATCAAGTGTATCCATCGTTTTATAGTTTAGGTAAGTCCAAAGCTTCTTGTTGTCCTTCTGACGAATATATTTCTGTGACTGAATCTCGAGCTGAAATTAAACTTCACGCGATTTTGGATAAAACGGCTGAACAATTAGTTAAAGCTCAGACGGAAGTCATTAGATGTGTGTTACCTCGTTCATATTATACGTTGGTAAACAAATGGGGCTGTGATGGGAGTTCGGGGCATAGCACGTATAAGCAGAAATTTGAGAACACTAACGCTACAGACGAATTTTTGTTCATATACTCATTTGTCCCTTTGAGACTGCTTGATGGCGAAACTGTGATCTGGCAAAATCCAAGACCTTCCTCTACTTTATATTGCCGTCCTATTAAGTTTATTTTTGCCAAGGAGACAAAAGAGTTTACGAAAGAAGAAACTTCTAAAATTTTAGATGAAGTAAGTCAGCTTCTTCCAACATTATGTAACGTTGCTGGATCTCAAATCTCTGTTAAACACGATTTGTTGTTGACAATGACTGATGGCAAAGTGTGCAATGCCTTAACAGACACAAGTTCAACACAAAAGTGTTATATTTGCTGTGCCACCCCGTCTACTATGAACGAGGAGTCAAAGAAATATCCCAGCAACGAAGAACGCCTTGCATTTGGTTTATCTACTTTACATGCATGGATCCGCACGTTTGAATGTTTGCTTCACATCAGCTATCGTTTAGAAATAAAAAAGTGGCAAGTCAGGGGAGATAACGACAAAGCTATTGTGAAGCAACGCTCACAAGAGATGTTTAAAGATCGTATGGGTCTCATTGTAGATAAACCAAAACCTGGGTATGGAAACACAAACGATGGAAACACAGCACGTAGATTTTTTTCCAAAGCTGAATTGAGCAGCGAAATTACAGGATTAGACGTAAACCTTATTCGTAGATTTCATGTAATTTTAAGAACTTTGTCATCGGGATATGACATAAATTATATAGAATTCGAAAAGTTTTGTGTTGATACTAGAAAATTATACCTTGATCTGTATTCGTGGTATTCCATGCCCGTTACTGTGCATAAAATTCTTGTACACAGCGCGGATGTTATAAAGTCTTTTCTTCTTCCCGTTGGACAACTCTCCGAAGAAGCCCAGGAGGCAAGAAATAAAGACTGTCGTAGATTCCGTGAACGGCACACCAGGAAGCGGTCACGTATTGCCACAAATACAGATCTTTTGAGAATGCTTTTAATTACGTCTGATCCTGTTATCAACTCGTATAGAGAATTACTGCGAAAAAAATTTACTTCTTTGCCATCGGAGGTTCTGCAGTTGATTATCCCACCTTCATTGCCATCCGAAACACCATCAGTAAGTCATCATCACGAATTAAATGAGAAGGATTATTTACTCTCTGAATATTCTACTGAATGGAAGAGCGGTGATGACGACTCATCTGATGGTGATTAGTAGGTTTAAGTATTTTTTTTATTGTAATTATTATTCTTATTTTATTGTGTGTTGTAGTTGCTTATAATTCATGCCTTAGTATATAAGGAATTTAATATTATATTTCTTTTACTTATACACCTTGTTATTGTAAATAATTGATATATAGATACTGTTATTGTACTAATTTATTTTAAAAGAAATAATATTTTGTAAATTAATAAATGTGGGTACTATCATTATGACTTTTATTTTTTTCCTAGAAATTTCTTTGTAAACAAACATGATTGTGCTTTTCACACATAATGAGTAGGTAGACGTATGTAGCTAATTAAAGAACAATTAGCGACAATAGTGAACAAATGAGACACATTAGTAAACCACTTCCGTCTTGCAGCTACATATTTCGATTAATACACATACAGTACACATTTTTCAACTTTTTTTTTTTCTTAAAATAGCTTAAGATACCTGGAATATACATAAACAATTGAAATAAGTGAAGAAATAATATTGTCCTGCCAGCTTGTATTAGTCGAGACACTGTGAGACGTTTGAACGCGAGCGTTGTCCTGATGGAACAAAACTTTCTTTCTCAGTAATCCTGGGCGTTTCTCTTTAATTTCTTGACATAAAGGACGCAAAAGGATGCAATAGTAAGTACAGGTTATTGTTTCGCCTTTCAGAAGGTAGTCCACCATAATAATACCTTTAGTATCCCAAAAATTGACGTTATTACTTTTCCAGCCGACAGAATTACCTTCGCTTTCTTTGGGGTCGGTTCACTAGATTTTTTTCACTGCTTGGATAGTTGTTTTGACTCTGGAGTATAGTGGTGAACCCAGGTTTCGTCAATTGTCACAAACCTGTTAAGAAAATCTTGCGGATCAGCCTCAAGCATCTCCAAACAGTCGCGAGAAATCGTGAGTCGATTTCTTTTTGGTTCAACTGAAAGCAATCTGGGGACCCACCTAGCGGAAACCTTAGAAAATCCGAGTTCGTTGGCAATAATGTTTTGGGTTCGTTCATACGAGATGCCTATAGTGTCTGCAATCTCCCTGATAGTTAATCTACGGTCTTTCAATATGAAATCACATACTTTGCCGATGCTTTGTTTAGTCGTAGACGTCGTGGGCCGGGCGGAGCGAGGGTTATCGCCGATGCTTTCTCGTACACGTTTAAATTCTGCAACCCATTTTCTCACAGTAGTATATGACCAGATTCCCCTAGTGTTGTTGTCATATCATCGTGGATCTCCTTTGGTGTTAATCTTTTTTTAAACTTGATTACCGCACGTTGTTCAATTTCATTTTTCCAAAAAACGCTGCACTTGGTCTCACTAAACTCGCTCTAACCTAAAAACCACAAATTCTACAGCAACAAAATTTTACACTGTGATAACCAAAGAAAGTACGAACTTATTGAGGGTACTATAATAAAAATATTATAATTATTTTCGTAGACATGAAATTAAACAAACAGAACAACGTTGCTTTGATTCTATTAATGAATTACACTGGTCAACACAAGTCTTGTTTCCTTTATTTTTTTTTCTATTATTGGGTATTTCTATGGCCCTGACTATGAAAAAAATACTGGGAGATTGCTAACAGCTTTACCTTTTGAAATATACAGTTTTATTATTTTGCCAAAAAAATTCAAAAAAATAATATATTATGTTAACAAAATTTCTATTGAACACTAGGAAATGATCTTTTATAAGATTTCCTTGAATGAACGACTTTAGGTAGATCGCGTTGCAAACTCCAGCAGTAGTCTGCCATCATATGTGAGTCCCACCGCCCCCTGATAATGCTCTTCCATTGTCCGAAGATCCTGATGAAATCTTTCACCCTGCTCCTCACTAAAATCACCCAGATTTTGTGGAAATCGGTCTAAATGCGAGTGCAGGAAGTGGATTTTTATGCTCATGTTGCACCCTAGCTCTTACAAGTTTGATAGCATGCACTCAACAAGCTCGACATGGTCGTCAGATTTCTTTTTGCCTAGGAAGCTACTCATAACCAAAACAAATGAATTGTCATTGATTTGACAAAATTAGGATCTTTCACGAGTTGCCTAATCTGTGGCCCATCAAAAATACCAGCTTTCAATTTTTCTGAACTTAATCCTGGAAACTTGCGTGAAAGAAAATTAAAACATTTGCCACTTTTGTCAAGCGCCTTCACAAACTGTTTCATTATGCCGAGTTTAATATGAAGTGGTGGAAGTATGATGCGGTCTCGGCTAACTAAAGGCACGTTTATAACATTTTTTGTACCAACTTTTAGCTCTTCCCGCACTGGCCAAACTTTTTGTGACCAATGGTGTTGTTTGTCACGACTATCCCAGAGACACATGAAACAAGGGAACTTTGTGTACCCCCCTTGTTGACCTAAAAGAAAATTAACCATTTTCAGATCAACACAAATGACCCATTTGTGGTCTTGATACTTAATTTTTTCCATAACCTTAGAAACATTTACGTATTCTTCTTTTAAAGTCGTCGAATGTGCAATAGGTATAGATCCGTACTTGTTTACCGTTATGAAGCAAAACACACTTTTAAACTTCTTTTGCTGCTGTCTATGAAAAGACGCCAATCACTAGGTTGGTACTGTTTTAATCCCATCTACTGCAAAATACCACCAACATCGTTACAAAAAACTAAATCCTTCTCTTGAGAAAAATACGGTAACAGATTTTTTTTCTCGGGTACGATAAAATGTAATGTTGGTTTCCGGAGTAAGCAAATTTTTTTCTTTTAAGCGAGATGCTAAAATTTCAGAAGCTTCTTTTGGTAAGTTCAGATCTCTTACTAAGTCATTTAGTTCTTTCTGATTAAATGGTTGAGGTTCTGAAAGGCCACATTTGTAGTCTGAATCAGAGTCTTCACTTGATGTATTTCGTTCGGGTTCACAGAGATTTGGATCATCAGAAGATTTAGATGTGCTGAGTTGTACCTCTTGTGATTTTAATTGAGGTCGTTGAGCAGAAGATAAGTTAGGATATGACCGCTTACTTCGATTTCCAGGGTTAATTCCGTTTATTTTCACAACGCAGAAGTAGCAATCGTCATGATGGTTTCGAGGTTCTCGCCAAATTATGAGTGTTACGAACATTAATGCATCTCTTTTTCCACTGGACCATAACCGTAGACATACCACACATTTCTGGCATACAATATGAGGAACCCATGGCTTGTCCTGATTACACAATTTTATTTTAAAGTATTGATGATACGCAGTTTTCACAAAGTCCGATATAGGTTTTCGATATTTTGCAAATATATATTCACCACAAATATAGCAAAAACAATCGGGATTAAGCACACAACATCTTCTTGACGAAGCCATATCTCAAACAACAACAAAATATATTTTAGTGTCCAATAAAAAACAAAAATCTAAGTAAAAATAGTAAACGAGGGTAGTTAGCTATAACTCAAAAACAAAAGCTGTTTGAAAATGATACGAATTTACGTTTGTTTTGTTTTCTTAGAATGTCAAGAGTACAATACTACTTGTTGTATCACAACAGCCTAAGGCCTAAGGAAATTAGAAATTTTTTAAAATTAAATGATGGAAAATTTACTATCAAACCCAATTTTCAATTCACTAGCAAGAAGTCTAAATAACTACACTGTATAACAATAAACACATATTTATTTATAAAATAAAATATGTTACTTGAATCTTATAAACTGAGCACAATCAAATGGCACATCACACAAGTCCAATATAAGTTTTTTTGATATTTTCCATATTAACAGCTAATCAGAAGTACATTAAATACGTAAAAATACGTACTTTGATGTCATTTTTCAACAAACTAGACGTCGTTATGACGTCGCTCAACAGGTCATTTAAGGGACCAGGACGACCTTGGAATAACGTCGAAAGTACGACACTGATGTTGCTTGGATATTGTTGAATCTAAACTGGCATTGTTAAACTTCATCTAAATAATATATCCAAATAATGATATAAAATTTTAAAACCCGAACATTCAGCCCTGATGGAAAATATCTACTAAATTAGTTAATGGAACCCTTGTAATTATTTAGTACATAGTGTATATATATACATATATATATATATATATATATATATATATATATATATATATATATATATATATATATATATATATATATATATATATATATATATGGGCAGATCCATTACCGATTTTTTCTTCCAAAAGAGTGTGATCCTCCAAATTTGTGCTCGATACGATGAAATCCGGCATCTGGGGAATTTTTTAAAATTTTAAAAAATCGATTTTTTAGTTATTTTAAAAATTTTGTATCTTAGCTTCCATATAACTTACAGATTCGAAAAACTCGGCACCCTTCTCTGTTAACTTTATATTTTCAAGAAAAAAATAGATTTTTGTTTTAAACTTAAATCCGGCTGGGAGCTTTTAACTCTGCCTCTGTTTTAGCGAAATTTTGCTTGTTTTTGAAATGCTCTCAGGCTCATATTTTTCGTCTAGGTATATTCTGTTGATACTAAATAATTAAATATTATAATTTGTAAAATCAAGGATAAAACCACAAAAATGTCATATTAAGCAGAAAATTTCACAATTATAAAAATTCATAGCTCATAAACCACTTCTATTCCAAGTTTGAAAAATTTTGAGTTGATAGAAAAAAGTTATGGATATCTGAAAATAGCGATTTTTTCAAAAATCAATCGGCTTTGTTTGGTCATATATTAAAAGAATAGAGGCATTCAATGAAAATTCGGGTAGATATCAACAGAATATACCTAGATGAAAAATATGAACCGTCGGCCAGCCCTCTCCTTCAAATATTGTAGATCTGAGAGCATTTTAAAAACAAAGAAAATTTCGTTAAAATAGTGATTCAGTTAAAAAGCTCCCAGCCAAACCGGATTTAAGTTTAAAACAAAAATCTATTTTTTCCTTGAATACATAAGGTTAACAGAGAAGAATGCGAGTGTTTCGAATCTCTAAGTTATATGGAAGTTAAGATACAAAATTTTGAAAATGAATAAAAAATCGACTTTTTTAACATTTTAAAAAATTCTACAGCTGATGGATTTCATTGTATCGAGCTCAAATTTGGAGGATCACCTTCTTTTCGAAGCTACTTTCAAAGAAAAAATTGGCATGCATATCGCTGGCCGACGCACGCACACTTTTGTCGAAAAGTAATGGATCTGCCCATATATATATATATATATATATATATATATATATATATATATATATATATATATATATATATATATATATATATATATATATTAGGGTGACCGCAAAAAAATCGATGTCGGAATTTTGTTCGTCTGGACCCCACAAAACGATTCCCCTTTCCAGATATTGAGATAGCCGAAATTTGAGCTCGATTAAACGACGTTAACCCGTGCCGCTCGTCGCTCAAAGTTTGAAAAAATCCAAATTTTTGGCCAAAAAGCTGACATATGGAGCTATAACTCCAGAACGGTAAATAATAGAAACACGCTTAATATCTCAAAAGAAAGCTAATGTTGTTCTTCAAAATTTATATTCTATACATAATTGTTGTTATTTTAAGTCAAACCGAGTTACAACAGCCTTTAGCCCCAAAAACGTGACCTGGTACCAGTAGGAGCCAGTTTGGGAGTATTCTAAGAATTTTACGGGTTTCTACATAATGTGTCTCGGAATTAACATTTTTTTGTTAAAAAAGTATTTTGGAACTCAATTTTCAAACATAAAGAGCCTTTTGTTCAAATTTAATCTTTTATTATATGGGGATTACCTGACTAGTTTACCAAAGAAAGACCCGTTTGACAGGTAAAAAGGAGGGTGAATATAATTTCTATTTTAGGGATAGTGATTTTACTTCAGCGTACAACCGACCTTTTATTTATTCAGTTTAGTTTCTAAAGTGCCTTTGAGCTGGTTAGATCGAACAATTATCTAGTGAAGATATTTTAAGACACTGAAGAGGACAGCATGTACCAGGAACTTGAGAGCTTGGAGGAAATGGACACCCCTGAAGAAGCTGCAGAAGATCCAGGACTATCTGAGAGCAAGAGGATGAAAGTTTCATTTGCAAGGGGCGTTAAAGAGATTTTAAACATGAAATTGTCCATTTTATTAGATCGATGTAAGGTATACGACAGAAATGCCACGAGAATTTTAATAGCTACTCTAGAAGCACTAAATCTTGACCCTCTTGAGTACAAAGTCTCAAAAACTTTATTACATGATAGAAGGCAAATGTTCAGAGAACAATATAATAAAAAAAATTTTGATAAAGTAAACATTCCTGAAAAAGAGCCCGTGATTGTCCATTGAGACGGTAAACTTTTACCGGGTGTTTTAAAAAATGAACAATGTGAGCGAATAGCTATAGCTATTTCATATGGCGAAAAGGAACAGCTGCTGGGAGTTCCTGTAACAGCAAACAGCTCTGGAGAGGAGCAAACTATAGCCGTATATGAATGCCTACATGAATGGGGTCTTCTCAACACCGTCAAGGCGATGTGCTTCGACACTACAGCATCCAACACGGGAAGACTCAAAGAAGCATGCGTCATATTGGAGCAAATGTTAGGAAGAGAATTGTTATACCTAACTTGCCGTCACCGTATCTTGGAAATTCTGTTAAGAGGCGTATTCGACACAAAAAATGGGACCAACCACTGGACCTCATCCAGACATTTTCAAGAGATTCCTCACTGCGTGGCCCAAGATAGACAAAGGAAAATACGACACAGGTATCAGTGACAATCTAATACAAAAGCAGCTAACTCCAGAAGTAATTGCAAATGTTACTGCTGAATTCGAGACAAAATTAACTGAGAGCCACCCCAGAGATGACTACAAGGAGCTATTGCAGTTGGTTCTCGTATTTGTTGGATCACTAGATAGCAATGTTGTGGGTTTTAGAACTAAAGGGGCCATTCATCACGCTAGGTGGATGGCAAAGGCTATTTACTGCTTAAAAATGTTCATTTTTCGTCGTCAATTTAAGATGTCTAAAGAAGAAGAAAGTTCTGTGCGTGCCATTTCTGTTTTCCTAGTTAAAATTTATTGTAAAGCTTGGTTCAATGCTCCAAAAGCTTATCTTGCACCAAAGCAAGATTTAGGTATTTTGCATAGTCTGTTAGACTATAAAGAATGTAACAACGACATTGCAGAAATAGCCCTGACCAAATTTTCGAACCATTTGTGGTATTTGAATGCAAAGTTGGTGGGATTATCGTTTTTTGATCCCACCATTACAGACGATGAAAAGTTGTTAATGGCTAATAAATTGCTCAGTAGCACAGATGAACCATCACAGCACGCTAGGGTTGTAAATCCAAAAGTTAGGAAAGAAAACTTAAAAGAGGTAGTTGATGGAGGATTGGTTAATTTACTTACCAGAGAAAAACGTTTACATTCTTTGACCAATTTAATATAAAAACAGATTCCCTAAGACAACATCCAAACACATGGCCTCAAAATAATGACTTCCAAGAAGGATTGAAAATTGTCAAAACATTAAAAGTAGTTAATGATATGGCTGACCGTGGTGTTAAATTAATAACCGACGTTAACGACCTTCTGACAAAAGATGAAGACCAAAAGCAATATGTCCTGCAAGTTGTAAGTAAATGCCGAGCATTATATCCTGACGTTTCAAAAACTACTTTAACAAAAGCTCTAGAATAGATTAGATAACTATGTAAAATTATCAACTCATGTAGGTACTACGTCTGTATCTTTTCTGTGTCTGTTTTGTATGTATTATATACCTAATTTTTATATTTTAAAATAAAAAATGTGATTAGACTTATCAGTATTACTTGTTTTTTTATTATATTTCTACTTTAAACTCAAATATACCAAAAAAAAGCAAAATTTTATCACTTAATAACAAAATATACGAAGTATGCTCCTAGTGGTACCAGGTCACGTTTCGGGACTAAAGGCTGTTGTAACTCGGTTTGACTTAAAATAATAACAATTATGTATAGAATATAAATTTTGAAGAACAACATTAGCTTTCTTTTGAGATATTAAGCGTGTTTCTATTATTGACCGTTTTCTGGAGTTATGGCTCCGTATGTCAGCTTTTTGGCCAAAAATTTGGATTTTTTTCAAACTTTGAGCGACGAGCGACACGGGTTAACGTCGTTTAATCGAGCTCAAATTTCGACTATCTCAATATATGGAAAGGGGAATCGTTTTGTGGGGTCCAGACGAACAAGATTCCGACATTTTTTTTCCCCCTCTATGAGATCCGGTCACTCATATATATATATATATATATATATATATATATATATATATATATATATATATATATATATATATATATATATATATATAAATATAATCTATATTTAATAAAAGCCATGTTTAATTTCCAACATTTCTTAACCTAAACTATAATGTATAAGGCACAACTATTTTTAATTATTCATTTCTCGGAACCCTATCACTTTGATCAAATAGCATTTCTCTTTTTCACGCTTTAATGGCAACCCTGTATATATACTAACGAAGTGAGAATTAGCTGCTTTTACATTATTTTAAAATAATTACTGGAAGAATGCTTTTTTAAAGATTCTTAAAAATATATTTATTTTACAGTTTGTTAAATTATTTTCAAATAACATTGTGGATTAAAAAAAAAAAGTACTAACAAGAAAATAAAGACATTTTTACCATTGAACTATAAAGTCTTAAATCGAATGGCTTATTTTTGTTTCTTTTTTTCACTTGAATCTTAGCTATGTATCAAACTAAACGAAGTACAAGGTGTAGCTAGAAAATAACTGGACTGATTTTTGTTAAGCCTGAAAACCCCTTCAACCTATTCTGCCATTTTGTTGATCGTGCAGGTTCCTGTTTGACTGCCGGCCCTATTTGCTTTGAATAGGAAAAATATTTAGTGTCAGGTCATGATGAACCGTCAGAAGACAACCTGCAGCATTGCCTCGAACAAAGGAAAATTCGAACGGGGCGGTGTAGAGATCGAAAAGGAGTGTATATTGAAGGAGATTAGGGTTTTAATGTCAAAGTTTTATAAATTCGGTCCCGTTATTTTCTAGCCACGCCTCGTATAAGAAAAAATACATGGGTATTTAAAATTATACCTCAATTATTATACAGATAAAATTGTGGTAAGAACACTTGAAAAGGTAAAAAATTTAAACTAGTAATTAAATTATATTGGCACACTGGAAAAATCTCATAAAAATTACCTCTACGACTTTCTATAAAACTTACTGCGTAATTCTATTCTATTATATATATATATATATATATATATATATATATATATATATATATATATGTTTTGGTTTACGTTTCGGTTTATTGTATTTAAGCCATCATTAGAAGTTATGTCTAAATGGATCATTAAATTATTTACGTTTTAACATAACATATATGTATTCATATATGTATAACGAAAACTGTAAAAGTGTTAAAATGTAAATAATTTAATGTGAAAAGATCCATCTAGACATAAGTTCTGATGATGGTTTAAATACAATTAGCCAAAACTAAACTTGTTTTATTAAATTGACTGTAAGACCAAGAACAACAATATATATATATATATATATATATATATATATATATATATATATATATATATATATATATATATATATATATATATATATATTTATATATATATATATATATATATATATATATATATATATATATAATATATATATATATATATATATATATATATTTAGGTATATATACAAGGGCCACTTTTTTTCAATCTTCGATCGTGCCTGTAAACAGCCAGTCGAGTGCTACAAGGCTAGGATGTTCGGAGAGCGACAGCGCATCTCCCCCCACTTCTACCACTTTCAACATCATTACGCCATTGTCAGCGGAGTTGCAGGCACGTAAACATGGCTGCTACGATTGATTCTCCCGCCAAGTGCGAGTTGTGTAGTGTAATTCGGTTTCTTCAAGCAGAAGGGAATAGTGCAGCGGAAATTCGTCGAAGAATGAGCCGAGTATATGGTGAAAACTTTATGACTGATGGTGTTGTGCGCGAATGGAGCAGGGAATTTAAAAAAGGCCGAACTGATGTTCACAATGAAGGGGGGGCAAGGACGCAAATCTGTCGCAACAGAAGACATTGTTCAACGAGTTGAGCAAGTGGTAGGAGAAAAGCGGAGATTTACTGTAAGTGAATTATATGTGGGATTTCCTGACGTTTCAAGGTCATCTATTTACACAATCGTAACAGAACACCTATGCTACAAAAAAACTGTGCGCTCGATGGGTTCCAAAGACGTTCTCTGATGGCCACACAGCTGGCCGAATGGCATCAGCCCTGACGTTCCTTACCCGTTATGAGGCTGAAGGCGAACATTTTTTGAAATCAGTTGTGACTGGAGATGAGACCTGGATTCAGTATGCCATTCCAGAACCAAAACAACGGTCACAACAATGGATGCACTCAAACTCGCCAAACAAACCGAAAAAATTCAAATAATCCTTAAATAACAGGAAGGTTATGGCTACCATCTTTTAGGACCAAAAAAGTGTGTTGCTTGTTGAGTTTATGGAACCGGGGACTACGATCAATGCAGGTGTTTATTGCCAGACATTACGACGACTGCGGAGAGCCATTCAAAACAAATAAGAGGCATGCTGACTTCTGGAGTTCTTTTCATTCATGACAACGCACGCCCTCACAGTGCTGCTGTAACCCAACAGCTCTTCGAACAATTTTAATGGGAAGTTTTTGAATACCCAACAATAGTCCCGACTTCCACCTTTTCCTGGAACTGAAAAGGTGGCTAGGAGGGCTGAGCTTTCAGATTAATGAGGAGCTTCAAAACAACTTTCATGTTCATCTCAACTGAGATGGATTGATTCAGCCGATATTGGGTGGAAATCCATAACTAGAAGTTTTGCAAGAAGTAAAACACTACTTAAATTTCCACTAAATTTTTATTTTTAACACCATGACATGTTTCGCTGTACGACAGCTTCATCAGATCGTTTGTTACAAAATGGGGACTTATTTTGTAACAAACCATCTAACGAAGCTGTCGTACAGCGAAACATGTCATGGTGTTAAAAATAAAAATTTAGTGGAAATTTAAGTAGTGTTTTACTTCTTGCAAAACTCCAACTGAGATGATGATGAGATTATGTTTATACACAATTTTTGATAACTTCATTTTGTTATTTACACTTGTTCTTTTTTTATGGACCAACGGAGATTGGAAAAAAAAATAGCCCTCGTATATATATATATATATATATATATATATATATATATATATATATATATATATATATATATTTATACGTATATATATATATATATATATATATATATATATATATATATATATATATATATATATATATATAATATATATATATATATATTTATACGTATATATATATATATATATATATATATATATATATATATATATATATAGTAAAAACTACTCTGAGCGAAATATTATAATCACGTGATCCCGATGAAGACGATCTTGAGAATTTTACATGTTAATATTGAACGAATCAGTTCTCCAATAATAATGATTTCTTAAGTTTCTATACTTAAATTTCTATTGCAGTATAAATTCTAACTACGCGTCTAACGTAGTTTTGGCAGCTTCATCAGGTGACATATAGACAGTACCATTTGTTGTAGTAATGGGTGCTTCATGCTCTTTTAAGTATGTTTTGTGTAGTATCTGATAAGATATACTACATACTACACCCAAGGTGCTAAAAATATGGAATGCATTCTTTCCCCCTACATATTTGTAGAGAATTCCTCCAAGAATACTGCCAAATGCGTAACCTAAAAGAAGAAAAAATTATTTTGGTGGGGTTATCTGAAAAATTATCACTTTTGGGCAGTTTTTTACTCACAAAATGGCCTAGAAAATAAATATTTTCTTTATTTACGAATTTACAAAAAAAAAATCCCAGATATTATTTTTATTTCTTACCAACACCATCATCCATTCCTGCCGCAATTCCTTGCATTGTTGCTGATGCCCCAGGGGGAGCCAAATCATTGGCGTACGCTACGACAGTAGTATACGTCAAAGCGTACGTTGGGCCTTGCAAAAGGAATTCGACGGGAATGATCCACCATGGATTTGGAACTATAGAGATAAGGCCCAATCGGAGAGCATAGTTTATAAAACACATAGAGAAGCAGCGCACATATCCGAAGCGGTCTAGAATTTTACCTAAAATAAATAAAAACACTTTTAGGTGTGTCGTGAGAAAAAGAACTTCTTTTAGTATCCTTATTCAGTACGCACATATTTTACGCCGGGGGATTGAAAAGTCTTGAAAAAAAACAAGGTAAATAATATTTTTTGCAAAAAGAAAAATTATTTCTCGACATAATCTCCATTGAGCTCAATATATTTGGTCCAGCGAGATCTTAATGTTTTATTCTCTCAGAAAAATAACGTTTCAAATTGTGAATAATACTCGTTTACCGCATAGATAACCTCTTCAGTCGATGAAAATTTGTTCTCCCAAGCCAATTTTGGAGGTTAGGAAACAGAAAAATCACTTGGGGACAAATCAGGGAAATAGGGTGGATGGGGAACTATTTCGAAGCCCAGTTAGTGCACTTTTACCATTACAACAGTCAATGTGTGAGCAGGTGCATTGTCCTGGTGAAGGAGCCCTTTTTTGCGAGGTAATCTTGCTTTTACTGTGCAAACGGTTCACTAACGTTACGTAATAAGAGTCAGTCACTGGTTAATCTCCTTTCAAATAGTCAATCATAATGATACCTTATGCGTCGCAGAAAATATGTTATCACTTTTCCCTCCTTCAATAACTGTTTTTTTGCGTTTTTCGGTGCACCTTCACTTTCGCCAACCCACTGTTTTGACTGCCATTTTTTCTTCAAGGTGTAATGGTGGATCTATGTTTAGTCTTCTTTCTTGTTCTTTTCAACTCAAGTTTGTCCACTCCTGGATGTAGGTCTCTTCTAATCTCTTCCATGCTTCCCTATCTTTTGCCACCTTTAACCACTGCTTGCCTGCTACTGCTCTTATATCATCGACCCATTGTTTCCGTAGACGTCCCTCGCCACTTCCTGTTTCTCTAGGTCTTCATATTATGATCCTATATACCCATCAGTCTCGGGATGATCTAGTCACATAACTCCCCCATTGCCACTTCATCCTTGCTCGCTTTTTCCGCACACATGCCGCTCCTGGAGTTCTTTAGGGACTTCCCTGGAGCACGTGTGCTAGGCCTAAAAAAATAACCTTGCAGTCTCCAGAGCTATGTCATTGACTTTGGTGCGTCTTCTTATCTGCTCTTTATGAATTCTATCTCTAAGAGAGATACCAAGGATGTTTCTTTCCACAGCTCTCTGTAAAGTTACGAGCTTTTTAGCAAGTGCTTTATTGAGTCATATTGTTTCCAGTCCAAATGTGCTGACAGGTAAGAGACGGGTATTGTAGACTTTAGCTTTTAGGTTTATGGGTATTGTAGTATTTTTTAAGATATGTCTTAGTTTCCCAAAAGCTGCCCATGCTAGCCTTATTCACCTGGTTTTTTCTGCATGCTGGTTCTCCTTTCCGATCTTATACTTTGTCGACACGTTTTATGGAGTTATTTCCTATTTGTATGTTGATATTTTTAGGGCTCATTAATTTAGTTTTTTTTAGGACCTACCCTTGCAGAGACCACATCTAGCTGGTTTAACATTTCCTATAGCTCATTGGTGTTATTAGCTATCACTACTATGTCGTCTGCAAACCTAAGGTGACCCAGTCTAGGGCCGTTGATGTTGATGCCCTTTTTGTCCTAATTTAACTCCTTAAAGACGTCTTCAAGGGCCAGCGTAAATAATTTAGGTGAGATAGTATCTCCTTGTCGAACCTCTCTTTTTAATGGTACGTTATTAGTGACAGTTGTTTAGTCAGTTTTAATATGTATAGATGCTTCTTAACAAATGTTCTCTATTATTTTTATATATCTGGAATCTATTCTTGCATACGTCGGGGACTTTAGAACAGACCAGATTTCAACAGTATCAAATGCCTTATGAAAATCAATCAAGTATTGGTACCTTATATTTTGTACATTTCTCTGTTATGCTATCATGCTTTCTGAAGCCCGCCTGTTCCACAGGTTGATAGAAATCTAGTTCTGCTATTAAGCGATTTGTTAAGATTTTAGTGAAGAGCTTATATAAGTGCGACAGAAGAGATATGAGTCGATAATTTTCGATATCAGTATTATCATCTTTCTTAAAGAGAAGTATAACCTCCGAGTTATACCATTTTGTTGAAATTTTTCCCTCATATTTAGTAGGACCTTTAAAGCACTTTCAGAAATTTAGCGAGATGTGATCTTTTCCAGGGCATCTTTTGTTTTTTATCTGCTTCAGTGCAGCGTGTATTCCCTCCTGTGTGATATCTGGGAGTTCTTCTGATCCTATGTTCATAAACGTTTTGTCTACAGTCACAAAATGATGCCAGAACTCTTTAAGATAACTCTGCAACATTTCCAAACACGATTTTGAAATATCCTTCCTCGCGTGTTTTTATCTGGAGTCAACAAACGTAGCAACCATCGCGCAGTTAACTTTTTTTTGGGAACTTCATGCAGGATATAATGTACCCGTTCATACGAGATGCAGCAATCTCAGGAAGCTCAATACGACAATCTTCCATGACGATACCATGAATTTTATCGACCATTTCAGAAGATACTTCAATCGGGCGTCCTGCGGTGCTCGTAGGACCCCATTAAATTTATTTACCCATTAATAAACGGTCTCGACTGCTGGTTTATAGTTCCCATGAATTTTCTTCAATTCCGTTTCTATCTGGCCGGCAGTGCACTTTTTTAAATAAAAATGTTTTATAACTGCAGGATACTCAGCTTTATCCATTTCTTAGAAACGTGTAACACCGATCACTTACGATAGCTGCCAACTAACAACTGCTTGCTGCATCTGTTTTAAAGCTTCAAAAACAACCGTTGCAAGAATCACGCTTACCAACAGTCATGCCACTTTTTGTTGAAATTTACCAGACTTATCAATCCACCCCCGTAAGATCTTCTGTTGTAAGATTTTTTTTTTTAATTTTTATTGTCTTAGGAATATCTTCAAGAGAAGGTGATCCTAAAGCATACACTAAACGTTATAATAAATAAAATTAAAAACTATACTGATCAATATAGAAAACCAGACTGTGAAATGTAAATAAATAATTGTCCAGAAAAAGTTTAACGGGACTAGAACACGAGGGCTTTACAGGGTGTTATCGATCTTCGGCCGTTGCCTTTGATCAAGTTCACCTAAACTATTTATTGGTGTGACATTAAGTCTTTAAACAGTGGTTCAATGTGAAATACCCTAAAATCAAATTATCGCCGCTTCTACAGGCATCCAGGCTCCAGCTACCCTTCCTGGTGTCACCAATATTATATTCGGTTATACGAGGGCTACTTTTTAAGTTTTTACACAAACAATAAAAGGAAAAAAAAATTTTGATACAAATCATTTTATTCTTTCTCAAAATATTCTTTTGCAGGCGTTCGAACCAATTCTTGAAACATTTGTTTCCACTCTTAAGTTGGTACCTTAAAAACATAGTTTTGGAAGGATTCAACTGCTTATTGAGGTGATGAAAATCGCTATCCGTGCATTCGGGAACAAACAGAAGTCGTTAGGCGATAAGTTAGGTGAATATGGGCAATGAAACATTATCGATGTTTTTCTTCGTCAAATAGTCAATTGCTTGACGTGGTGTGTGAGAGCTGGCAAGGTCTGGCAAACAAATAGTTGTATACCACTCAGCATTTATTGTTCTTCGATCCTCTAAAGCAATAGTTACAACATGTCCAGTATAACTAAAGAAACAAGCGATCGTTTTCTTGGAAATGCTTCTCGAACAAACCACTTTTGTTGGATTCAGTTCATCTTGGAACAACCAAACAGTTGATTGTCGCTTAGTTTCCGGTTCGTACGAATAAATCCAGGGTTCGTCTCCTGTTACAATGTTGTATACGGATTTTGCATATCCTGGGTCGAATTCTTTGAGCATTTTCTTACACCAATTGACACGAGCCTGTTTTTGAATTTCGATCAAATTATGCGGAATCCATGGGGAACAGATCTTTTTCACAACTAATGTTCATGCTAAATTGAATGTACAGGGTGAGTCAACGATAGAGTAAAGTTCATTATCTCATTTGTTTCGGGAATGACAAAAAAATGTTACATACAATAGTTTTAGGGAATGTTAAGGTGCACAGTTTAAAATTATTTTTGAGTATACAGCTAAGTTGGGAATGTGGAATCTTTGGCACAATGATACTACTCAGTATATATCACCACTACACCAAACACTTTATTTTTGCACTCGACGCGCGTTTCGCTAATCATGTTAGCTTCATCAGGAGCGATGATTGACTAAAGCTAAACTACAAATCTACCCTATTTATACTTAGCCTAACCCTTGAATTACTCAAGCGGAACTAATGACATAGGCAAGGCCATCAGTTCCGGTCAAGTAACCAGTAGAGGGGACTATAAGGAATAGGCCCTCTGTCTTTATTTAAACTACTTTTACATTTTATGATTTCCATACTTTCGTATGCGTTCAATAATCTCCTATCAGATACATTTTTTATTAATCTTAGATTATTTAATGTTACAGTATGATCAGCTTCAAGGGCATGTTCGGCAATGCTAGACTTTTCTGTTCTATTGTATCTTAAGTGTGCTAAATGTTCTTTAAATCGTGTTTTAATTGACCTTTTAGTTTGCCCAACATACTTTTTGTCACAATCATTACAACTAATTTCATAAATTCCACTTTTCTCACAATTAGGAATCTTATCTTTGGGATTTCCTAAGATATTCCTCAGATTGTCTGTTGACTTATAGACTAAGGTGAGGCCTACCTTATTAAATACCTTATTGAGTCCCTTGCTATATTTCGGATTATATGGTATGGAGACATACTTGGTGTTATTTTCTTCGCGTGTAAAAAAGGTGGAATTTTGAATATTAAACCTAAATTTATGTCTATTTATTAGCTTATTTACTAAGTCATCGTCATAACCATTAACTCTAGTTATATTTCTAATACGATTCCTTTCTTTATTAAAGTTTACTCTATTCACAGGGAAAGTGACCAAACGATGAACTAAAAAATGTAATGAGGCTAATTTATGTTGTTTGCAATGAAATGAATCATTAGGAATATATCTATCTGTAACTGTGTCCTTCCTATAGATATCAAATTCTAATCTATTATTATTTTTAATGATTAAAATATCTAGAAAAGGCAATTGTCCTTTGTTCTCAACTTCGTAAGTGAATTTAATGGAATCATACCGGCTATTTAATTTAAAAACAAAGTCATCAATATTTGCTTTCTTTGTATCAGAAATCGCGAAAATATCATCCACATACCTATACCGTACTCTTGGGAAATATTCGAATTCTTGACTGGCTTCGATTTCAAACTTACTCATGAATAAATTGGCTATGAAAGGTGACAAGCAATTACCCATAGCTGTTCCTTCTTTCTGAACATAAAATTGATTGTTATATTGGAAATAATTTTGTTCCATACAAAGTTTAGATAATGTTAAGTATTCACAAATAATTTCGTCTTCAAAGTCATTCATTCTAAGTAATTCTTCGAGATATTGTAAAGTTTGTGGAATTGGCACACTTGGGAACAAAGAACTAACATCAAAAGAAATTAAGACTTCACCTTCATTAAGAACTAGATTTTTTGTTTTATTAATGAATTCTAACGCATTCTTCACTGCGAAAGTATTTAATGGCAACTTCTCAAGTTCTTTTGATAACCATTTGGATATTAAATATGTGGGTGATCCGACCGATGAAACAATGGGTCGCATTGCTTTTCCAGGTTTGTGAATTTTGGGTAAGCAATACAATTTTGGTATGGTCGGGTTACTCAGATTTAATTTAAATTTTAGCGAATCAGAGACAAGGTTCTTACATTTTTTTAAAGAATTTTTAACCTCTGATGTCATTCTCGGTAATGGATTTCTTATTACCTTTTCATAAGGGCCAGATTCAATAAGATTATCTACGCGTTCAAAGTAATCTTTCTTATCCAATATAACAACCTTATTTCCTTTATCCGCTTTTAAGTAGAAGTCATCTTTCTTTTTCAATCCTTTAACTACTTTTATGTTTTTTCGTGAATTAGAATTTGTGTTGTTAACTATGTTTTTCGATATTTGATTGCGACATGCTTCCCTAACAAAGACTTTACTATTTTCTGGAAGTGTACTAATGGAACTTTCAATGTAAGCAACTATTTCTGATAAATTATCTCTAGGAGGGGGTACTGCAAAGTTAAGACCTTTGTTTAAGATTCGAATTTCATTTCGTGTAAAGGATTGAGATGAATGATTTCCTACAATATTTACGAGTTCCTGAGGACTATTCTTCTTCGGTAAGAGCTTTTTTAATTTTTTACTTAGAATAGAGAATTTCTTTTTATATTGAATATCAATAATTAAAAACATTTTCCTCTGGAACTCGCTCCATATTCAATATTGTTTAATCCTGAAGTAAGTTTTTTGAATATGCTGTATGATTCTACTTCTAACATACTACGTTTGTGTACAAATTCTTGATTTCTAAGTCAAGCCATTTTTGTTTAGCAAAGAATAAAACTTTTTCTGAAATGTTTGATTTTGGTAAATTAACCTTAATAAAATTAGGAAAAACTTTAAATTTCTTGCAAGACTTTAAAAACCAAATATCTGCACCTACTAACCTAATCTTACTACTGTACTTACGATAAAGGTTTAATTCCGTTGACCGTGAAACCATCTCAACTAAGTTGGGAATGTGGAATCTTTGGCACAATGATACTACTCAGTATATATCACCACTACACCAAACACTTTATTTTTGCACTCGACGCGCGTTTCGCTAACCATGTTAGCTTCATCAGGAGTGATGATTGACTAAAGCTAAACTACAAATCTACCCTATTTATACTTAGCCTAACCCTTGAATTACTCAAGCGGAACTATTGACATAGGCAAGGCCATCAGTTCCGGTCAAGTAACCAGTAGAGTGGACTATAAGGAATCGGCCCTCTGTCTTTATTTAAACTACTTTTACATTTTATGATTTCCATACTTTCGTATGCGTTCAACAATCTCCTATCAGATACATTTTTTATTAATCTTAGATTATCTAATGTTACAGTATGATCAGCTTCAAGGGCATGTTCGGCAATGCTAGACTTTTTCTGTTCTATTGTATCTTAAGTGTGCTAAATGTTCTTTAAATCGTGTTTTAATTGACCTTTTAGTTTGCCCAACAGGGTATACAGGGTTCTTTAAAAAAGTGTCACCGATATAACATGTTTTTTTTTTAATGGAACATCCTATTTTCCAATTTATTTTTAAATTCTGCGTAAAATTTTATAACTTTTTTATTAATACTGTTATATACCTAAACCTCGTAGTTTTTCTAATAGTTTGACAATGCCTACATTTTTGTTTTGTCTTGGCAACTATAGCGTAAGTGTATTAAAAACAAGGGTAAAAAGAGAGAGAGACTATTAGAAATAGGTATATGACATACCTAATAAAAGTTAGAGGAATTTGTAAAATCTATCAGAAAAATAATAATATACAGGGTGTGTCATTTAAAAAATTTGAGATTTTTCAATTTTAAATAGTCGAAATGCATAAATTTATTTTGAGCACCCTGTAGCATCTAACTCAAATTTCTTTACATATATCTTTTTTTTATCTCTATAGAAGGCTCGTACCAATTATGAGTATTCCACCTTCAGAAACAATGGCGCTACTGGCAATTTTTTACAAAACTGAAAACTAGTATTTTTTTAAAAACTTGAAATATTAGAAAAAACTACTAGGTTTAGGTATATAACATTATTAATAAAAAAAAAGTTATAAAATTTTACGCAGAATTAAAAATAAACTAGAAAATAGGATGTTCCATTTAAAAAAGCATATGTTGAAGTACCCTGTATACTCAAAAACAATTTTAAAGTGCCCCTTAACATTCCCTAAAACTATTGTATTTAATATTTTTTCGTCATTGCCGAAACAAATGAGATAATGAACTTTACTCTATCGTTGACTCACCCTGTACTACAGTCTTCGATAAGCCTAAGGATGCATGCATCTCACGGTAACAATGGTAACGACACATCTCAATAGCGCCTTCTAGTGCTCATTTGTAAAAACTTAAAAGGCGGTTTTCGTATTCTTACCTGCTATGGAGAAAAATATAACTTCTCCGCCTAACGTTTCAGCAGCTACAATCAACCCTTCAACCAATTTTATATTTCCGGTATTCGTTGCGGCAGCTAAATCTTCCACGTACCAAAAAAGGAAATAAATTATAAAGCCATCCAGTACCCCCACTAATACTGCGTATGCCATAAATGTAATCACATGGCGATTATTCATTAGTTCTCTTAGATCATGTAATATATTTTTTGGTGCTTCTATAACAGGAAGCTAAAAAAATAACATTTTTTTGTTTGCTTATCATCATCGTTTGTTTGTGTAACACAAAACAGTTGTTTAAGGCTTATTCAATAATTACAGACGTTTGCATTGGATCAGGATTCAATTTGTTATACACGAATTGAACATTATACACGGGTGAGCAAAAAAATCGACTCAAACGATTTTGCTTCATTTAACACCGATCCATGAATTATTGGTATTATTTTTTGGTATCATTAGAATGTTGATTTTCTACTCTTTCCAATAATACCAAAAAACATTTGGATTTCCAAAAAAGTTTTTGCTCGATCAGTAACGTACTCGTTGCGCGCTATTCGTCCTTATAAAACACATGCAACTGCATTTTCCTATCATTCCTTTATCAGAACTTGAACCGTCAACATCTCTGCTATACCTGCTCACTAATTACGTCATCGGAAAATAGATACTACCCCGTATAAAACGGCACAAGTTATTGCCCTATTGCAAGAAGGGCATAACCAATGTGTAGTCGCTGCGCAACTGCACCTGAGCCAGTCAGCTGTCCCGACGGTCTACAGACGTTGCCAAGAGACTGGCGCTTTTAGACGGACACCAGTATCAGGAAGAAAAAGGTGTACCTCCGAGTGACGACCGATTCATTGTCAATACGACTCTAAGAAATCGTTACTGGCGTTGAGGTCCAGCGGGAGCTCCGATAAGTTCGTAGTCCGGCTGTCAGTCATTGGACAGTCAGAGAAAGACTTAAAGAAGCGAACCTAACTCCGAAGAGACCAGCTAATGGGCCCAAATTGACAGCAGCCCATCGACAAGCGCAAATCAGATTTGCCCAAGAACATGCCGACTGGACCTTAAAGCAATGGTGCTCCGTTTTATTCTCCAACGAGTCTCGAATGTACCTACATGGCCATGATGAAAGAAGAGGAGTCTATAGGAGGCTTAGGGAGCGCAGTCCTGCCTTAGTGAAACGGAAGAGGTTCTGTCATGGTGTGGGGAGGCATCTCACTGAATGTGAAAACCGATTTGGTTTTAGTGACTGATGAGACTCGTAGCGGTGAATTAATTGCTCACCAGTACATCGAGGAGATCCTGCTGGAACACGTCGTTCCTTACGCTGATTCAGTTCTTACCATCAATTTGAGATATTATTGGGCTGCATTTGCCTATCCATGTTATTAACATACAAAAAATCCATTTTATTGTATTTTTCTCTCATATTTATTGTATTTAATGAGTTTAATTCATTGATTCGGTCTGTATTTTATTTTCTGATTACGTATTAATATTCTTGCTTTATTGGTGTTTTTAGATTTCATAGAAAAATGATGATTTATTTTACCGAAGCACCGGCTTTGTAAAATGTTCAATGTCATGATGCCTCATCCTTGTAAAAAAGACCACTTGTGGCCATCCCTAGTGATAATGTAACCAAGAAGAAATTACCTGTCCAATTTTCCTTAGACGTCCCTATATAGACTGAAATTAGTCTGTATTCATTTTCCCATCATGACACTGCCCCTGCCTTTGTGTACTTACTTTTAATTTTATACAGCATAAAAGGTCCAAAACGGAGCATATTACCATCACTGTTATGGCTGGGAGGTAGGAAATCGTTTGGCCAGAAAAGAAATCTACTGCGTATCCAGATATTAGAGCTGTGGTTCCAAATCCGATAGTACCCCAAACCCTTTGTTTCCCATAGTCATAATCATCACCTAGAAAAAAAATATTACGTTAAAGCAATAGAACTATTAAAAATTTAAATGATATAGTATTTTTCACGATCTAAGAAAGTGACTTAGCTACCTATACCCATTCAAAATTCAACAAGATTCGAAAGTGAATAATTTATGGCTGTTTAATGACAAGGTATCGTGCAGGGCCGCACTATACGTGATTGTATAATTGTTGGGTTTAAAATGTTATTGTGATAAGACAGTTGAATTTTAATGTTTTATGTACTGAATAATACACAATACAGTAATTACACAAATATATTAAAACAATGTACAGTGTCTTCGCGTACATTTGTTATAATTTTAGTTATTAATTAATATCTCGTTCAATTTCGCTATCGCTGCTATCTTGCAAATCAATAATAAGTTTTTTTACAGGTTTTAAACTATTTATATTTATGTACATATATCTATATGGCTTTTCAATTTTTTTAACGTGTTGAATACAGTTTCTCCAGTTTTCGACGGTTACATTTTTGACTTCTGTCTTTATCAACTCAATCACACTACTGTTTAAAGTGGGTGTCGTGCTTCCTTTGCAATTTTATTACAAACATATTACTTTGAAAAATTGTAACTTTTAAAACTTCTAATTGTTTAACTGTATAACTTTCATGGAAATATATGTCACGTTCGCACAAAAAGGTTTGTATTTCCCTTTTTCTACTGGTGGAACTTGGTACCTTATTCATTTGGCGACTATGATAGGATGCATTATCCATCACAATACAGTAGCAGGTGGTATATTCGGCATTAATTTGTTTTGAAGCCAATATTCAAAAACTTCAGCGGTTGTATCACAATGATAACACAGCCCCACAAAAAAAAAAGTGGGATATACTTTTGATGCGATATATCAGATCCGTAGTATTTTTGCCCGCTGATCATGAATCTGACGTCAGAATATCGCCATCACATCTCAATTTTTTTTCTAACCTCAAAAAATAGGTAAAAATTAGTAAAAATTAAGAAAAATATACTCCTAAAAAATTAATTCAAGCTTTTTCATGAATCCAAAGATGTATTAATATGTATTCGGACACACTAAGCTAATATTCATCGGTTGGATTAAGCCATACAGTTCTGTTTTCTTTCTAACCTCAATAAATCAGACAGATATAGTGCTTCTCGAATGCAAAAAAAAAACGAATTCAAATTAAAATTCAACCGATTCTTACCAAATTTGGTACACGGGGGTTTTTTGGGTTGCTGATCATGAATCTGAGGTCGGATTTGCAAAATTCAAAAATGGCGGATCCAAGATGGCGGACAAAATTTTTGAAAACCAACCGATTCCTACCAAATTTGGTATACAGTTGGGGAATCCTCAAACCTGATACTCTTAAACCCTAAACCCTGAAACCTTAGACTCCCACACCCTGTAACCTCAAAAAATAGACCTCAATAACCCTGTAACTTTAAAAATGAGACCCAATAAACTCAAGACTTTTAAACCATATACTCTCAAATAGTAGACCCTTAAGCCCTAGAATTGCGAAGGTTAGACCCGCGCCTCACTTTCCTTTTTTTGACTGTATCTTGTTCTTTTTTCCGCGAATGACCTATTCAAAGGCTTTCTGCCCAAACGCTTTTGAGGACTTGTTTCTCTTTTTAGCGACCAGCAATAGTCCGCTAGCATATGGTCATCCCATCGTCCTTGATACCGATTTTCTATGATTTTCAGATCTTGGTGAAAACGTTCCCCTTGCTCCTCACTGTAGTCACCAAGATTATCTGGGAAATCATCGATGTGGGAGTCCAGGAAATGTAATTTTAGATTCATTAAGCAACCTAATGTTTGAAAAATTTTTACCATTTTCTCGACTATTTCTTTGTACTTAGGACTTTTATTATTTCCCAAAAAGTTTGTTGCGACTTCTTTAAAACTAAGCCAAGCAGCTTTTTCAACTTTATTCATTTTAGTAACAAATAATGAATCTTGAAACAATTTTCTTATTTGTGGCCCGTCAAATACACCTGCCTTAATTTTAGCTTCAGAAAATTTCGGAAATTTTTTATGCAAATATTTGAAACATGGGCCGTTTGTATCTAATGCTCTCGTGAATTGCTTCATAAGTCCAAGCTTAATGTGAAGCGGGGGAATAAGAACTTTTCCTGGATCTACCAATGGTGGAAACAATACATTATTTTCACCAGGAGTGAACGATTCTCATGTTGGCCAAATTTTTTTCTTATAATGACGTTCCCTGTCTCTGCTATTCCACAGACATTTATAACAGGGATAAACTGTAAACCCTGACTGTTGGCCAAGCAATATTGTCACAATTTTCAGATCTCCACAAATTTTCCAGTTATGATCAGCATATTTTATTTTTATCAAAAGCTGCTTCATTTTTTCATATTGCTCTTCCATAACTGTGGAATGAGCAATCGGAATGGGAGCGTAAACGTTGGTATTATGCAGCAAAACTGCCTTAATGCTCCGTTTAGAAGAATCAATGAACAGTCTCCATTCTTCAGGATCGTATGAGATATTTTGAAATTCATCCATTAGACCTTTTACATCGGTACAATATGAAAGTGACAATTCCTCGTCCATTGTGAAATATTTTCGAAATTCTTCATCTCTGTTTCTATAATAAGAAATCGTAGCTTCTGGCTTAAGTAAATGTCTTTTCTTTAAAAAGGAAGCAAGATGCTCTGAACCATCTTTGGATAAGCCTAAATCTCTGACTATATCACTAAGTTCTGACTGTGATACGAGTATTGGTTCTGGTTTACGGTTGTATGGTAGAAATTCTTTATCTGTGTCACTAGTATATGATAGGTTGTCACTAGAACATTCATTAGTAACAGTGTTTGAATCTTTTTCGACAGTCTCAATGTTTTCGGCATGAACTGATAAGGTGAAATCATTTGTTTCCATAACATCAGCATCAAGTGGTTCAGGAGGCGGAATGTGTTTAATTGGTCTTGTTACTGTCGAAACATCGTTATAAGTAATAGTGCTTTTATTTTTTCGGTGACTCCGCATGTAAAATAGATATTCTTTTACCTTTATTTGATGGAGCTTTGGTGTGGCGTTTTTTGGACTTATCAATCCATCTTTTACTGGGTCGTGGGTGTCATACCAAGTCTCATCTAGGTAGATTATCGTTCGATTTTCCGATCTAGCTGTATTTATTTTTCAAGATATTCCATTCTGAATTATTGTAAGCACCGTGATTCCATTATAACTTGCCTTTTGTTTGTTTTTTTAACAAAAATCCCAAGCGACGTAAAATATGCCATAAAGTTGTAGCGGAACATTTTATGTCACAACTATCCTCGGACATCCTCCGTGAAAGTGACAATAAAGTAGGAACTTTTTGTTCTGCCTACATTTCATAAATTTTGCAGCGGATTAAGTCTTCTTGACAGAAATTGATACGTTTCGACACACCTTTGTCTTTTCGTGTTTTTTTGGCGCTATCGAATTATTTACAATTTTCCAAACTGTACTTTCAGGGATGCTTGTTAAAGCTGATGTCTCCATCAATGAAAAATACTTTTTGTGGTCTCGCTCCACTAACTTTAAATAAACAGTTTTAACTATCACTTTTGCCTCAATGGGCAAATATTTGCGGCTTCTGATAAAAAGGACTTCAGATATTTTAAGATACTATTGAACTTTATAATACACACTATTTCAGTATAATACTGCAGATAAAATGAAGAATATTCTTTATATTTATAAACACGAAGTAGCCAATAAAATGTTAGATTGAGAGGGAGGTATATATATCAATTACGACCCTGTTACGGTCAGGTACATGCGAAGATCCTAACGGTCGTTTAATGTTTTTATTGCATCAATTTGCCTTCTTAGATCTTGAAAATACTCTACCTTGTTGCTTATAGTAAGGATTTCATAAGCCCAACGTGGTTCTACAACAAAAGGTCAATTTAAAAGACAAATCGACCCTAAAATTGTATAAAATTGTATTTTGTCCTATTCTATTAACGTAGTTCATTATCATCTTCAGTTGGCATAAATTGTATGAAAACAAACTCAATGAATAATCTTTTTTCCTGCATAGAAGATGCACAGGTCCTATCAGGCATCACCAAATAACAATAACTCGACAAACCACCAGGTTCATCTACGGCCTTTATCGACTACCAAGTGATACTAACTTTAGGGCACTTTTCACTTCTTTTGCAGACACTGGCGATTTTTCATAGATTACACAGCCCCACAAAAAAAAAAGTGGGGTATACTTTTGATGCGATATATCAGATCCGTAGTATTTTTGCCCGCTGATCACGAATCTGACGTCAGAATATCGCCATCACATCTCAATTTTTTTCTAACCTCAAAAAATAGGTAAAAATTAGTAAAAATTAAGAAAAATATACTCCTAAAAAATTGATTCAAGCTTTTTCATGAATACAAAGATGTATTAATATGTATTCGGACACGCTAAGCTAATATTCATCGGTTGGATTGAGCCATACAGTTTTGTTTTCTTTCTAACCTCAATAAATCAGACAGATATAGTGCTTCTCGAATGCAAAAAACGAATTCAAATTAAAATTCAACCGATCCTTACCAAATTTGGTACACGGGGATTTTTTGGGTCGCTGATCACGAATCTGAGGTTGGATTTGCAAAATTCAAGATGGCAGATGTTTTCGCGCCATTTTGTTCTTCTACCTGCATCCAGGGCACCTCCACGTGGTGACGGTGGGCAACGGTGTTACTCCACTAGCCGGCAGAGTCCCTAGATAACGGCTTAGATGCCGTCATGGCAGGTAGAAGAAAGAGAATTACGATGCAGGGACTCGGAAACCCAGTATCGGCAGTTGGTCAGGGTGGGAAAGCGGGCTCGCAGCCGTCGTCATCCAGCGACCGTAGTTCTTCATGTGTGGGTGACTTGGCTCATGTAGAGTATAATGCTACAAAAAAAAACGGTCTCAAGGTACAAGGACTTTTCATAAGTGCGATAAAAACAGTGATTCATTTTGTTATATTTGCTGTCAACATTAAAACCTTATATAAGGATTGTTTTAACATTGAAATACAGCACCAGGATACAGATTGGGTTCCCCACATCATTTGCAGTTCTTGCAAAATAATGTTGTACATCAATAAGAAGGCGATTAAATATTCCAGACCAGCAATATGGAATAGACCATACAGTGAAAATGATTGCTACTTTTGTATGAATGTTGTATCTAGGCATAACCGAAAAAATAAAAGCACTATTACTTATAACGATGTTCCGACAGTAACAAGACCAACTAAACTAATTCCGCCTCCTGAACCACTTGATGCTGATGTTATGGAAACAAATGATTTCACCTTATCAGTTCATGCCGAAAACATTGAGACTGTCGAAAAAGATTCAAACACTGTTACTAATGAATGTTCTAGTGACAATCTATCATATACTAGTGACACAGATAAAGAATTTCTACCATACAACCGTAAACCAGAACCAATACTCGTATCACAGTCAGAACTTAGTGATCTAGTCAGAGATTTAGGCTTATCCAAAGATGGTTTAGAGCATCTTGCTTCCTTTTTAAAGAAAATACATTTACTTAAGCCAGAAGCTACGATTTCTTATTATAGAAACAGAGATGAAGAATTTCGAAAATATTTCACAATGGACGAGGAATTGTCACTTTCATATTGTACCGATGTAAAAGGTCTAATGGATGAATTTCAAAATAACTCATACGATCCTGAAGAATGGAGACTGTTCATTGATTCTTCTAAACGGAGCATTAAGGCAGTTTTGCTGCATAATACCAACGTTTACGCTCCCATTCCGATTGCTCATTCCACAGTTATGGAAGAGCAATATGAAAAAATGAAGCAGCTTTTGATAAAAATAAAATATGCTGATCATAACTGGAAAATTTGTGGAGATCTGAAAATTGTAACAATATTGCTTGGCCAACAGTCAGGGTTTACACTTTATCCCTGTTATAAATGTCTGTGGAATAGCAGAGACAGGGAACGTCATTATAAGAAAAAAATTTGGCCAACAAGAGAATCGTTCACTCCTGGTGAAAATAATGTATTGTTTCCACCATTGGTAGATCCAGGAAAAGTTCTTATTCCCCCGCTTCACATTAAGCTTGGACTTATGAAGCAATTCACGAGAGCATTAGATACAAACGGCCCATGTTTTCAAATATTTGCATAAAAAAATTTCCGAAATTTTCTGAAGCTAAAATTAAGGCAGGCGTATTTGACGGGCTACAAATAAGAAAATTGTTTCAAGATTCATTATTTGTTACTAAAATGAATAAAGTTGAAAAAGCTGCTTGGCTTAGTTTTAAAGAAGTCGCAACAAACTTTTTGGGAAATAATAAAAGTCCTAAGTACGAAGAAATAGTCGAGAAAATGGTAAAAAATTTTCAAACATTAGGTTGCTTAATGAATCTAAAATTACATTTCCTGGACTCCCACATTGATGATTTCCCAGATAATCTTGGTGACTACAGTGAGGAGCAAGGGGAACGTTTTCACCAAGATCTGAAAATCATAGAAAATCGGTATCAAGGACGATGGGATGACCATATGCTAGCGGACTATTGCTGGTCGCTAAAAAGAGAAACAAGTCCTCAAAAGCGTTTGGGCAGAAAGCCTTTGAATAGGTCATTCGCGGAAAAAAGAACAACATAGATACAGTCAAAAAAAGGAAAGTTAGGCGCGGGTCTAACCTTCGCAATTCTAGGGCTTAAGGGTCTACTATTTGAGAGTATATGGTTTAAAAGTCTTGAGTTTATTGGGTCTCATTTTTAAAGTTACAGGGTTATTGAGGTCTATTTTTTGAGGTTACAGGGTGTGGGGAGTCTAAGGGTTTAGGGTTTAAGACTATCAGGTTTGAGGATTCCCCAACTGTATACCAAATTTGGTAGGAATCGGTTGGTTTTCAAAAATTTTGTCCGCCATCTTGGATCCGCCATTTTGAATTTTGCAAATCCGACCTCAGATTCATGATCAGCAACCCAAAAAACCCCCGTGTACCAAATTTGGTAAGAATCGGTTGAATTTTAATTTGAATTCGTTTTTGCATTCGAGAAGCACTAATATCTGTCTGATTTATTGAGGTTAGAAAGAAAACAGAACTGTATGGCTTAATCCAACCGATGAATATTAGCTTAGCGTGTCCGAATACATATTAATACATCTTTGGATTCATGAAAAAGCTTGAATCAATTTTTTAGTATATTTTTCTTAATTTTTACTAATTTATACCTATTTTTTGAGGTTACAAAAAAAATTGAGATGTGATGGCGATATTCTGACGCCAGATTCGTGATCAGCGGGCAAAAATACTACGGATCTGATATATCGCATCAAAAGTATACTCCACTTTTTTTTTTGTGGGGCTGTGTTATCCTTTCAAATGCCAAAACCACACCCATTACTGATTGTGATGAAGAGTTCACTAGTCTTCTTAATCTCTTCTTGAATAGCAATCCATATATATATATATATATATATATATATATATATATATATATATATATATATATATATGTATATATATATATATATATATATATATATATATATATTATATATATATTTATATAATATATATATATATATATATATACATATATATACATATATATATATATATATATATATATATATATATATAATATATATATATATATACCATTATGAATTCTCGGTCGATTTATTCCGATCATAATAAAATTGTTTCAACATCAACCAGTTACCGATAAAAAATCGTCTACACCGTGCAAAATTTTGCACTTAACACCTGCTGAATTGGTTTTTGGACTTTCCCTTGACTAAACATTTCTTTTAGGTCTGAAGATCGATGTGATGGTAGCAATGTCAACGAGCACTGGGAACCGACCGTGGAAGTCAAACTTAATAGTCACGACCTACCATTGAAACTAAGAATGAAAATGGTAGGCTGAGCCGGCAAGACGGCTCTCTTGTACGGTATGGAGTCGTGGACGCTAACTGAAGCAATGCTTAATCGTCTGGAGGCATTCAGTTGGATGGACAGAATTAGTAACAAAAGCGTTTTCACTAGCATGGAGAAGGACTTGGAGGTGGTCACGACCATCAAGCGATGCAAATTATCGATTATCATCAACATGGTAGCCAACATGATAACTAAGATCGTTGAATCGTCATGGTACCCGAAGAAGAAGAAGATCCATGTGATTGTACTCAAAAGGTTTCTAATGCCTTTTTGGTGGTCTGGAAGCGTACATGCTTTTTTTTTTTTTAAATTTTGATTCGACTAATTACATATAACATATCTGACAACTAAAATTGTTTTAAAAAGACTTTAATTTCATTTTTATTGTTTTTCCCCATCAGCAAACACTAATGAATATAAATGACTGAAAAGACTGGCAGTTAGAGTAGAAAAGATCACTGTATTTTTAAATTCAAGTACCGGACTTTGATATATTTTTTTTTTTAAATTTATGTACTTGAAAGAGTTTTAAAGTAAAAAAAAACGGTCAAGTGCAAGTTGAACTTGCACAATTAGTGTTCCGTACGTTGATTGCTTTTAAAATAAAAAATGTTGTTACGGAGGTATAAAATGATCAGTGACTTCACAAAACACACCCCAAATGAGTTCTCAACAAAGTTTGTTTCCAATCTTTACTGAAAATTGATGACCTTGAAATTTTTGTTTTTTTTATATACCAGATAAATTATTGAAGGTAATGCACTCGTGATAATTTTCGTTCTATCCATACCCCCTGGAGAATATTCTAGAGTTTTTTCAAAATTTTGTGATCAGTACTTTTCGAGATAAGATGGGGGGACAGCGATTTTTCGCGATTTTTTAAAAATAATACAAAGAAAAGTGTGCGCAAGTATTACATTACATATATATTTTTTACTCGTGTTTTCACAAGCTTTCATTTGACACCACACTCGATGATCTACTAAAAAATTTTTTTTTTCACTTTCGATTTCACCCCCCAAAATTAACCCCTTAAGTCAAAATTTGACTTTCAAAACTACATGGGTCTATTGAGGCCATCAATTCCTATATTATTACCAAATTTCAACTTTCTATGACAAATAGTTTCGGAGGAAGTCGGGTGTGGCAGACAGACAGACAGACACCGAAGTCATCTTATAAGTGTTCCGTACGGAACACTAAAAACGAGAAAAACGGCTAATTTCTCCGACCAGAAGGTTCATAGCCCGTTAAATTTTTCGTTTTTTTTTTTATCTAGAATCAAAATCTGTTAGAATTTTTAGTTTATTTTCCAGAAATTTATTATAAAATTACAAAAATACGCTAAAAAAAAAACCCATCACGGTTAATTCTCCTATTTTTTAAGGGTGTTGCCCCAATTTTTCAGCGATCGCAATATTTTTTCCTTAACGTACTCGTCGAAATGAATGTTTTTTTTTTTTAAAGTAGCAGTGTCCGACGATTTTACCTCAAAATCGTATTCTGACTAGAGTAACACCCGGATCCCTTGTACGTGATCGATTTTTGTCGAGTAATTGTTTTCCAAAACATTTTTAAAAATTCCATCGATTGGTTATTGCACCATAATTACATTCTAAGAAAAATACATTGTAAAATTTAATATGCGCACTTTTTCTGAGAATCATCTTACAAGTACGATATAAAGTTTTCTATTTTTTTTTTTTTAACCGGTCACGTCGGTTCAACCGTCACTTTGATTGTTAGCTACGTAAATAATTAGACCTGCTTTTTCTTGTATATCTTTATCGTTATGGAGAATATTCTAGAATTTTTTCAAAATTTTGTGATCAGTACTTTTCGAGATAAGGTGGGGGGACAGCGATTTTTCGCGATTTTTAAAAATAATACAAAGAAAAGTGTGCGCAAGTTACATTTTATGTATATTTTTTACTCGTGTTTTTACAAACTTTCATTTGACACCACACTCGATGACCTAGTAATTTTTTTTTTTTTTCACTTCCGATTTCACCCCCCAAAACTAACCCCTTAAGTCAAAATTTGACTTTCAAAATCACGCGGCTTTGATGGGGTCATCAATTCCTATAATATTACCAAATTTCAACTTTCAATGACAAATAGTTTTGGAGAAAATCAGGCGTGACAGACAGACAGACAGACGGACAGACAGACAGACAGATACCGAAGTCATCTTAAAAGTGTTCCGTACGGAGCACTACAAATACTCCGAATTGTTATTCTACAGATTTTCATATCGTCACTTAGGTCTTTATACTAAAATAATTCAAGTTTTTGTAAGCTTACCGATAACATCAAAGCAAATAGCATCACTAATCGAATTTGCCACATTAAATCCAATAGTACCCACTGACATTAGTATCAGAAAACTCCAAAATGTAATCGACTGGTATAATTTGCTGTCTTCCGTTTCAAGGTTTTCAATACAATGAATTTCACAACTTCTGTTACCTATGGAAAGAAGTGTTTAAGTTAGTTATTCAACCACTGTCGTAATACTGTTGTTTGGGGCCCTTATGAAAAGAACATTTCATTTTGATCGGTTTAATCACAAATAAAAGTGAATTTTTTATGTTTGTACTGAATAACATCATAACTTTAGCTGGCTTATCGAATTTTTAAGAACATTCAAAGACTAGGAACGCGTTCTGTCAAAAATTACCTATCGTAACTGGATAAGATTCCTCTTCTGAAGAACATAGTTTAAGTATGGCGTCCCCTGTCGAATTCATAAAATCTGCTGTACTACAGGACGTCATGGAAAACAAGTCAGGATGATGAAAACATTCTGAGCTACAAATTACTGATGTTGTTGTGTTTGTACAATTCATTTCCTCAAAATCCTACAATTTATTTTACATAAAATATTATAATGCAGCATTTCGATATTCATTCGAGTACCCATTGTAATTTGAATATCGAAATAAGTAATTTTTTGTTCTTGTTCGTACTCATTTATACATGATGTAACTTCTCTGGCTGCTTCAAACACAGTGGCCTGTTGGGAATATCTAGAAAACGACAAGATATTTTTTCTTTTCATAGAAGGTGGTTTTCTTTTGAAAATACTTGGGAAGGCGCAGTGTTACTAGATCATATTGTAACTGATTCTATACGAATCGGCTTGTTTTGGTTTTATTCAGAATTCTAAACATATTTTATAGCTAAATTCAATTGTATTAGTAGTATTACAGTAAAACAGTTTTTAAACAAATTAGAGGTAAGCTTTATTGGGCGAAATGACTTTATTCAATGAGTACTATTCGTTTCTTGCAAAGAAGCAGAGTTTATTGTCTGAAGATTAGCAGCGCGCGCGGTGGCGGAAATTCGCACTTTCTCCGAATGTTTGTGTGTTAACAATTATGGATAAAATATCAGTAAAAAGTCGCGTAGAGAGTGTTGTGTGGTTGGCTGTCAAAACAGCAAAAGGAATTCGCCCAATACAATATTCTACCGCTTTTCTATAAGAAAAAAAACATAAGTTGGAGTAACGAGAAAAATTGATTCAAGCAGTGCGACGTTTAAAGTGAGTTTATGAGAATTACAATACTGCTATACCAAAGGGTCTAGGCGGTTAAGATGGTGAAAAAATGCCCCCAGCGCTTTTGAAAAACAAAAACTATCCTCATGTAGAATATAAAAAATATGACTTTCCTGAAATTTTCAGCCCTCTAGACCTTCCCATAACCTCAAAAATCTATAAAACGTGATTTTTCGGTTTTTTGGCGATATCTCCGGTTCTATTCATCGTAGAAACCTCTTTTTTTTTCAAATTGTAGAATTTTTTATTGCCTAAAAAAATGCTATTTTTAAAAAAAATTTTGGCGCGAAATTCAAATTGTTTTGAGCGTTTTAAATTTTTAAAATTGAATTAAAAAGAAACTAGGACTTACTCAGGCCTAAAAAAAATATATATTATGTATTTTAGGTCAAACTATGCCTGTGAATTTTTTCAGATTTTTAGAGGTGGGGGAAAATGGTTACAAACGCGAAAAAAACCGCTTTTTCGTCGTTTTTCCGCATTTTTACCTACTTTTGGGGCACAGAATTTCGTTGTAGATCCTCAGTTGCTTCAAAATTATATATATATATATATATATATATATATATATATATATATATATATATATATATATATATATATATTTTTCGCGTTTGTAACCATTTTCCCCACCTCTAAAAATCTAAAAAAATTCACAGACATAGTTTGACATAAAATACACAATATATTTTTTTTTGGGCCTGAGTAAGTCCTAGTTTTTTTTTTAATTCAATTTTAAAATTTTAAACGCTCAAAACAATTTGAATCTCGCGCCAAAATTTTTTTTAAAAAATAGCATGTTGTAGGCATTAAAAAATCCTAATAATATATATATATATATATATATATATATATATATATATATATATATATATATAATTTTAAAGCAACTGAGGATCTACAACGAAATTCTGTGCCCCAAAAGTAGGTAAAAATGCGGAAAAAACTACGAAAAAAGCGGTTTTTCGCGTTTGTAACCATTTTCCCCCCACCTGTAAAAATCTGAAAAAATTCACAGGCATAGTTTGACATAAAATACACAATATATATATTTTTTGGGCCTGAGTAAGTCCTAGTTTTTTTAACTCAATTTTAAAAATTTAAAACGCCCCAAACAATTTGAATTTCGCGCCAAAAGTTTTTAAAAAAAATAGCATGTTGTAGGCAATAAAAAATCCTACAATTTAAAATAAAAAAGAGGTTTCTGCGATGAATAGAACCCGAGATATCGCCAAAAAACCGAAAATCACGTTTTATAGATTTTTGAGGTTATGGGAAGGTCTAGAGGGCTGAAAATTTCAGGAAAGTCATTTTTTTTATGTTCTACATGAGGATATTTTTTGTTTTTTCAAAAGCGCTGGGGGCATTTTAACCGCCTAGACCCTTTATTTATTGAATAAAAATTTCCTCGATTTTTTTTTTATTTTTACCTACGCTACGTGTACTTTCACATTGTATGCAGTCATCGTTGCCGAGGTTTGCCGAATGACGTGACTATTTATTACGGATGTTCCATCTAATTGATATTCTGTTATATTTATCACGTGCTCGGCAGCAACCAGAGCTTTACCCTTTTTTTGAGTTTCATTTCCAAAATGAAAATTATTTACAATTTGTGAAAAGCCGGTGTTTTTTAGAACTAAATTATGGGAAATATTGGCTTTAACCTTAGATACCTTGGCCTCGCACTATGGGAACAAGCTTAAAATGAAAAACAGTTGAAGTTTCCCTGAATGATGACGCCGTGCACCTTTTTTTTTTATCGAGAACATGGGAGAGACTAAAAATCAACATAAAGAAAGCTGCAACCGAAGGACTCGGTACCCGCACCATAAACACGTCAAATATGAATACTAAAACACCATGATTTTCCAAGGAAATCAAGGAGAAATGCAACGTGAAGAAGCAGGCGTACTTAAAATATCGTACACTAAAGACTCCAGAATCATACGAGCAAAACAAAGTAGTCCGCAACGAGACAAAGACGTTGATAAGTCTAGTTAAAGCAAACCACTGGGAAAAGTTCTCCAATAGAATGGAAAGCGATTTTTATGGGCTTCAAAAAAACAAATGTGACGACTAATCAAAACCCAAAGAAAAGAAATTAACGAGCTAATTGAGCCTAAACATATATCGAAGAAATCCTGGGTTGATTATCTGACAACACTTTATAAAAGGGATGAAGACACTATCGATCACAACGATGCACCAGAAATAGTCACCGACGAAAACATCCCAATAGAGAGCACAGACATACAACTGGCACTTCGACAATTAAAGAACAGAAAGACCCCGGTCTAGATAGCATCCCAAATGAACTACTTAAGTATGGGGAGCAGAATCTCGTTCAACAAATAACCCAATTGGCCAAGGACATCTTCGCGCACCATAGAATACCAGACCAATCGCGGACGAGCATCACCATCCTCATGTTTAAAAAGGTAGACAAAAAACTGCCAGAGAACTATAGAGCCATAAACTTACTCAGTACCACACTGAAACTAATAACTAAAATAATTACCAATAAAATGAAAAGTATCATCGTGCACCGATGCAGTTTTCGTTATAAGACAAATTGCAGAAAAATCCATCGAATATAATAAACCTGCATACATGTGTTTTATAGATCTCCAGAAGGCATTTGACCGAGTCCAGCTACAAGAATGTTGTACACTTACTATATAACAGACAACTACCCTACAACCTAATCAAGGTCATAGAAAACATATATAGCGCCAACAAGGTACAGGCCAGAATCGATGGAGAACTAACCAGAACAATACCCGTAGAAAAAGGAATCCGACAGGGTGACTCTCTGAGCCCACTACTATTCAACGTGGTGATGGATGAGATCATAAGACAAATCCACCAACTAAAAGGGTACAAGATGGGCAATCGAAATATCACAATCCTTTGTTACGCTGATGATGCAGTACTGGTGGCGGAGAACGAGGACGATCTACAACGGCTACTACACAACTTCAACTCTGCAGCCAAATCACTTAATATGATAATATATGCCTCTAAAACAAGAAGCTTTGACGACATCTAAAACACCCATCAGATGTAAACTCGTTGTTGACGACCAAATTATCCAGCAAGAAATGACATTCAAATACTTGGGCATAGAGCTTTCTGGACACGAGGATGTCGAATCAGAAATAAGACAACAAACAAAGCATTGAAGGTAGCCGGGTGCGTGCCTGAATGACACTATATGGAATAACAAACACCAAGAATTTATAAAACTGTCATAAGACCAATAATGACATACACAGCAGAAACCCGGCCAGACACAACAAAAACTAAAAGGATACTTGAAACATGCGAAATGAAAGTCTTACGAAATATAGCCGGAAAGACTATGTTGGACTGGGAGCGAAATGACAACATTAGACGAGTAAGTCAGGTGGAAGGTTAACAGGTGGATCCTCGAAAGAAAAACGCGAGTGGAACGCACATATAGACCGAATGGATCAAGAAAGAATCGTGAGAATTGCACGCGATAAATCACCAGTGGGAAGAAGAAGTGCGGGAACGCCACGGAAAAGGTGGAGCGATAACCTTACCATCAATTATGATTAGGCAAGCTACGAAGAAAGAACAGGCAACTGGACCTACAATGAAGAAGGAAGAAAAATTAAGCAGAGAAAACGTTAATTTTCCATTTGAAACAATGTAAACATTGGTCGGAGAAAGTGCGACATCTTGATGTCTGGCGGCGCCACTTGCTTGTTTGCCAGAAGCGAATAATCTGCTAAAAAAAAGTCCCGAGTTAAAAGTATACTCTGTATGAGATGACAAGTGCAATATAGTATGTTTATGTACATAAATGTATTATAAACTCCCAAACGGCTTCTTATACAATTTTGACTGTAACTGATATGAGTATAATAATAAATATAAAATAAATAAAAAAAGATAACATGATTTGTTATGGTTATGTTGCAATCGTATATAGAAGTTGCTTTCAACAATTTTAATAATGAATAAAACTGTGTAAATTTTTATCAGGATAGAATAGATCCCACAAGCGTAGAAAAGCGATTTACTAGGGTCGTTCCAAAAGTTCTCGGCCTGACACAGATATGCCGCCAAGATGATCAAATTCTAGCAATAGATGGTGTGCTATGACGTTTCAGAGACGTGTGTTTAGTTGTCTGTGTGTAGCTTTCGTATAAACAAACAAATTTTGAAAATTTTCTAAAAAATGGATAAAATTGAAGTGCAAGCTTTTATAAAACACTTCGTTTTAAAGGGTTTAACAACTCCTATGGACACTCATTCACTACTGAACTAATTGAAGGGTACTATTCAGGCGAAACGTCCACATTTCGCAAAAAAGTACTTACTTATCATGATAATGCGCCTGGAATTGCTACTATAAAAATACATGATCTTCGCTTCGAAGTGCTTCCACATCCATCGTATTAGCCAGATTTGGTGTCTGGACGAAGATTTACTTCGAATGATGAAGCTGATACGAACCCTTATTTTGCGAAATTGAATAAATCTTATGATAATGAGAGCATTAACAAGCTGATTTACAAGGTGACTATAAACAAAAATTTTTAAAAAATTCTCTTTAATCTTGCGTTTTCTTTGTTAGGCCGAAAACTTCTGGATGGGCTCTCGTAGTTGGATTAAAATTTGAAGACTTACGCCGGAAAAGTTTTTCGCTGATTATATCGTTATCATCATACATATACATCCATACATATTAAATATAACTTTTTATAAACATTTCGAATAATAAGGTAAAACAATATGATAAACACATTTTGAATTAATTTGTCATAGACTAGGGATGATTCCTTCAATTTATTTTTATACAATTTGTCGATAAAAAGATTGATTTTTAAAATATTTATGGTAAAAATACAAATTTATAAAGGAAAAATAAACCTTTGGAAATCCTCTAAGTTAGTGGAAAGATATTGATCACTTCTGGACGCGGCATTTCTTGCCGAATAATTTCGTTTAATTTCGGCAGACCAGTGTTATTTTGAGTTGCCACACTGGCAGTCGTAAATACCTCTGAAGAATAGGGTATTACGTTTAAAATAAAAAAATTATCTTTACCGTGAAACCAGAAGTTATTGTCAATTAATTCCTATTTAAAATGGTCGCCTGTAGTTACTAATATATTATATTAAATTTTATTTTGCTATTGACGATATTTTAGTACATATTTTTTAAAAGATGAAGCAAACTTACTGGTCTACGATCTACGGCAGATAAGACAAGATATTTAAAACACTATTAAAATTATTTGACCACGGTAGTATATATACTAATATATATACTAATATATATACTAATATATATACTACCGTGTACCGGTAGTATATATACGTATATATATATATATATATATATATATATATATATATATATATATATATATATATATATATATATATATATATACACACTCTATATAGTGAAAGACCAAAATGTTGACCGAAATTTCACTATACGAGTAGACAGTTTTTCACTATATAAAGAAAAAATCCGTATATATTGCTATGTATGTAAGATATTCTAAGTCTTGAAAAAATTGCACTATAAAGAGTTTTTCACTATATAGAGTTTCACTATAAACAGTGTCGACTGTATGTATATATATATATATATATATATATATATATATATATATATATATATATATATATATATATATATATAAACAATATCAATCAGTACAATAAAGCGGTGTCATCAGGAGGGTAATCTTCATGGTCGTATTGCAACCAAAAAACCTTTATTACTGCGTGATAATAAAGCTAAACTACTCCAGTGAGCTCAAAACCATCGTTTCTGGACAATTAAACAGTGGAAAAACGTATTAGGGATCGATGAATCGAAATTCGAAATTTTCAGCCAGAGACGGACAACCTTCATGCGTCGGTTTAAGTTCTGAAAAAATGATATAAGATTGTATTGTTCAGACTGTCAAGCATTATAGTGGGTCTGTTTTCGTGTGAGGGTACTTCTCTTTGGCTGTAGTGGGGGACGTAAAAGTTGATGGCACCATGGGGAAAGAACAAAAAAAATTTAACTGGAAACTCCATTCCATATGGAATGCGATTAATCGGAAAGGGATTCGAAATGATACATGACCATGATCTTAAACATACTGTAAAGTTTTGTAAGGACTACTTAACCAAAAAGAAAAAATGTTCAAAGTGAACGCACGGCCACCACAGGGTCTAGACCTCAACCCCATTCAGTTGCTGAGCTGGAGGAGTCGTTATGCGATAAATCTTGTAAATACGGAAAACAATATTAATTCGATGTTTTTCTCCGTCAAATAATCAATTGTTTGACGTGTTGTGTGAGAGCTGGCATTGTCACGATGAAGAATGATTCGGGGTTTTCGGTTGTGTTTCCTGATTTCATCGAGGACTTGTGACCAACAAATTGTTGTTTACTATTTAGCATTAACTGTTCTTTGATCCTCTAAAGCAGTGGTTGCAACATGTCCCGTATAATCAAAGAAACAAGCAATCATTTTATTGGAAGTGCTTCGAGAAAGAATCACTTTTGTTGGTTTGGATTCAGTAAATCTTGGAACACCCAAACACTTGATAGTTGCGTAGTTTTCTGCTCGTAAGAATATAACTAAGTTTCGTCGCCTGTTACTATGGCGTATATGAATTTTGCATGTACTCGGTCAAATTTTTTGAGCATTTCCTACACCGATTGACACTAGTCTGTTCTTGAGTTTCGGTCAAATTATATGGAATCCATCGGGAACAGATCTTTTTTACAGCTAAATGTTCATGCGAAATTGAGTGTACTGCAGTCTTCGATATGCCGAAGGATACCTCTATCTCACAGTAAGTTACATGCCAATCTTTTTCAATCATGTTGCGCACAGCATTGATGTTTTTCGAAACGATTGTGGTCGACCTTGACGAAATTCATCGCTGACGGAAGCACGATCATGACGAAATTCTGCAAACCAATTGTAAACAATCTTTTCTGATGGTAATTCATTACCAAAAGTTAAACGAAGCGATTCGAGGCATTGTTGTTGAGTTAGGTCTTTACTAAAATGGTAAAAAATCATCCACCGAAAATCTTCACGTGAAATTTCCATTTGTTTACAAAACTGTTTTTTTTAAACGCTCACTGTAAACAAATTACTCGGCCAGTTTATGAGCTACCACAATAACAAGTGTCAAATTTTACAACAAGGGTAATGTTACATTTCAATAGCGCCATCTAGTGGTCGTTTGTAAAAACTTAAAAGCGGCCCTTGTATATAGTAACATATTATGTCATAACTGTTTTTATTGCATTACAGTGTGTAAATTCATTTTTTATTTGATGTGCATACTTCCATAAGCGGTAGTGTATACGAGGCTGGTTTGAAAAGTCCGTGCAAAGTCCGAGAGATGGCACCACCGGCGCGTATCGAGGTCATGTTTAGTTAGTAGCATCTCTTGAATGAACGCATACCAAGTTTCAGCCATATTGGTCTATTTCTTTGTGTTTGGCATTCGTGTGAATCAAGGAAGTCGAGTGATTTTCAAGAAATGGACGAAAAAGAATTTCGTGTGGTGATTAAATATTACTATATGAAAGGCAAAATGCCTCAGGAGACTAAAGAGAAGCTTGATAAATATTATGGTGACTCTGCACCTTCGATTAGAACAGTTTATAAGTGGTTTCAAAATTTTCGGACTGGCCATATGGGCACAAGTGACGCTGAACGTTCTGAACGGCCTGTGGAGGTTACGACTCCAGAAATCATTGATCAAATCCATGATATGGTGATGGATGACAAAAGAGTTAAGGTGCGTGAGATTGCTAGTGCTGTGGGCATCTCGACTGAACGGGTACATAATATTTTGCATAAACATTTGGACATGAGAAAGCTATCCGCAAGATGGGTGCCGCGATTGCTCACGCTTGACCAAAAACGGAATCGTGTGAAGTGTTGCAAGGATGGTTTGCAGCTGTTCCAGAAGAATCCGGAGGACTTTAAGCGTCGTTTCGTCACTGTGGATGAAAACATGGATACATTACTACACTCCTGAGACCAAACAACAATCTAAACAATGGGTTACCAAGGGGGAATCTGCACCAAAAAAGGCGAAGACCGTTCCTTCGGCCGGAAAGGTTATGGCGACTGTCTTTTGGAATTCGCAAGGGATAATCCTCATCGACTATCTGGAAAAGGGTAAAAACTATTACAGGCGAATATTATTCATCGTTATTGGACCGTTTGAAAAACCGAGCTGCAAGAAAAACGCCCGCGATTGGCCCACAAGAAAGTCCTTTTCCATCACGACAACGCACCAGCACACACCTCAGCAGTTGTGGTCGCAAAATTAATGGAAATAGGATTCCGTTTCACATCCCCCCCCTATTCTCCAGACTTGGCTCCCTCGGACTACTATTTGTTCCCCAATTTGAAGAAATGGCTGGCGGGACAAAGATTTTATTCAAACGAGGAGGTGATTGCAGACACTAATGGATATTTTGCAGACTTGGACAAATCCTATTATTCGGAAGGGATCAACAAACTAGAACATCGTTGGACGAAGTGTATAAGCCTAAAAGGAGACTATGTCGAAAAATAAAAAAGGTTTACCCCAAACACATAAGTAGTTTTTATTTTTGCACGGACTTTTCAAACCAGCCTCGTATATATGGCTTTCCGCTTCTTATGAGCACGGTATATGAGAAATAAAAGATATTGCCAAACCACAGATTTTATGTTTTCGGTTAGGAAGCCTGTTTAGTTATTGTAAGAAAGATCATTAAAAGTTAAGAATACAATGTCCTTGCGTAGGATTAGCCAACTAGAAAACTTAAATATTTAATAACAAAAGAAGTAAATAATTTGAAACAATTCATTATGACTCAACTAGAATAAAAATAAAAAAACAAAAAATCTCGTGAATTTAGATAAGTAATTGACGCATTATATTTTCCTTCAATCCTTTACTAAATATTTGTTAAACATGATAAAATTATTTAATTGTCGCAACATAAAGTCTTAAACCTTAGCTAAGGTATTCTGTAGCTATAATGCATCATTTCTACAACTATCAAATAGATATTGGTTCTCTATTATCAAAATGTTTATAAAATTGTTTTCTTATTTTACTAACTACTACTGACTATAACTTTACATGTATCCAAAAAGTAGTCCTGTATAGGGCCTTTTATCACAGTTCTACTTAATATCTTGGGAACTGGTATAAAGGCTATCAAGGCATATGACAATGTCATAATGAAAATCAATATCATAAATATGGTTTTTCTGTAGTCTCTGTATATATCTACTATTAAGCCAAAAAGAGGTTTGGCAATGAGGAAAGCGAATGGCAGAATTCCAGTTACAGTTCCCATTATTACTGTGGAAATTCCCATTTCTTTACCATAGACTGCCAGTTGCGGAAGTATAGGGCCCATTGCTAAAAAAAAAAAAAAAAAAATATACATCATAGAAATAATTTAGGTTAATTTGAGAGAAATATATATATATATATATATATATATATATATATATATATATATATATATATATATATATATATATATATATATATATATATATAAATTTCAATGTAACTGCCAAAATTTAATACCTAATTAAACCCTTTTATTATATTAGGTAAATTTAATTGTTCTTAACAAATGTCCATCACAAAATTGTTCAGATAAGCCTTTTTGGTGAAATCATAAATTTAAAACCAATTAGAATAAATTTCCAAGTTTTGCATGATAATCGTTTTGAGGCGATTTCTGAGAATTTCAGTTAAAGTAAGAACTCATTTCAAGTTTCTAGGGATTATGGAAATTTCTAGTGACATTTTATGATAAAAACTATGCTATAAATACCATTGCCCTTTTGGAAATTAACTATTCGCAAACAGTACTTTGTCACTGATACAGGCTCAATTGTTTTGTGAAAATGTCAAAAACGAAAGAAGTTTCCGTTGAAAATCGGGCTCTAATAATTGCGAGACATCAAAATGGTCACTCAAATCGACAAATCGCGAGTGATATGTGGATGCCAAGGAGAACGGGGGACTACTACATCGTAAAAAAACTTTCTGCGGAATATGGAATTCCAACCAAAAACATTTAGGAAGGTCTCGGAAAACGACTCCCCCTGAAGACAGAGCTATAACAATGTCCAGCAGACGTAATAGCCGCCTAAGCGCACTAGAAATCGCGGCTCCAGTAAGCCTGGAGCGGCCCATTTCCATCAGCGTGACAACCGTAAAGAACAGGTTAGCAGAAGGTGGACTACACGGGAGAGTTACAGTGAGGAAACCACTTTTTAGGCAAGTGAATAAAAGTAAACGATTAGAATGGGACCGAGAACATGAAAATTGGACAGCAGAACAATGGAATTTTCTGTTTAAATCGACGAGTTTAGGAGTGGCGGTCAGTTGGAAAGAGAATGTTGGAAGCCTGTCAGTTGCCTAGAGTAAAACGTGGTGGAGGTTTAGTAATGGTTTGGGGTTGTTTTGGCAACAATAAAGTTGGAAAAATCTTTAGGATAGAAGGAATCATGCGAAAAAACAGTATCAAGAAATTTTGCTAACTCAAATTCTTCCTTCTGGAAGAGGTATTTTTCTGGGCAAATTTATTTTTTAGCATGACAACGACCCTAAACATTCTGCTAAACAAATTAGAGAACTTTTGGACAAATGGAAATCCGATGACGTCCTGGAAGTGATGACTTGGCTTCCACAATCACCCGACTTAAATCCTATCGAATTGCTGTGGGACCATTTGGACAAGTGTGTTCGAAAACTCAATCCAACATCAGAAAATCATTTTTGCGAACTTTTGCAAGCAGAATGGGTTAAAATAACCAAATTCTATAAAGCGGTAATTAAAATCCTGGAATATCATGAATATTTTTCTGATTTTCTAGACTGTAAATAATGTGAAAATAAATAATAAATCATTGAAATAAAAAATAAATATTATCTGGGTTTTTGTTGTCTTGGGACTGAAATAACTAGGTGGGCAAATACTTTCTGACGGTAATATATATATATATATATATATATATATATATATATATATATATATATATATATATATATATATATATATATATATATATATATACACGGCTTCTTAGAATATAAAATTTTAGTGTTGTAATATCGCTGCCACAAAAGGTTTGATGCTACCTGGCCTACATCTACTGATGAGACCAATAGATTAAAACGTCGCCTAGATTTGCACTTAGCTAAAGAGGTCGTCCAGGGAAGTCTGTTATTTTTGGCACCTTTCACTTTTAATTAAGTAGAAAGGATTACCGACAATCCTCGTCCCCTGAGCCACTAAATTGTTATCCTTTTTATTAATTTACGACCGCTAAAAATACGTGTTTATTTAAAAACAATAACATTTAACATTGTATTTTTCTCAATCAAAAACAAGGAAAGTAAAATGGAAAGGGGCCTAGGTTAGCTCTTATATGGAGTAAAACACAGTTTTCTTAGCTTGTGATTCATAGATGGCATTACCTTTCTGTAAATCAAGGGTAAAAAAATTTTCACGTGACATATTTACCTAGACAAATTAAATATTTTATTTCAGATCACTATAGTAGTCATATTTCAGTGCTCTCTATATACTATTTCCGTTATAATTAAACATGAGGAACAAATAACATGATTTTCACTTCACTCGACTTCCAAAACCTTGAAAAGCAGCTTCTTTACGTAAAAAACACTTAAGCAATTTGGCAACGTTACCTATGTTAGGCTCGGGAGACGTTCGAATTTGAATCATCATAAAAAAATAAATTATCTGCCAAACAGAACACTAAAAGAAAATTGTGTAAATAAGTGTAAGTACTGATTTACATAATAATTGATATTAAATAAATATTCCAGTTAAAGTTTTAAGGGGACTTTACCGCTTCCAGTCTCTGATAGCATAAAAATTATATTCTTTTAAAATATACAAGTGTAAGAAAACTTGCCGGCAACTGCTTTAAGAAAATCACGCAGGCTGCTTCGAATCGATGTTGCCAGATTCTGCGAGAAGTACGCAGAAACACAAATTTACCATGTAAAGGTAGACCAAACTCTTAAACTCCGAATCTAGGGGTAATATCGCCTTGATGCTACTGGTTTAAAGTCTAGGTGTACGCTGTTAATTAACAGCTTACCCATAATTATTCACAGTCTAATTTTTGATCTTAGTTTTTTTGATTTTAGTTTTAGATCTTAGTTTTCAGTAGCAAACAAAATCTTAATCTCTGTTTACCTGACATGAAAAAGAAGTAATGGGCCTTTATGGGCAATAGATCCTTGTTGATCTTCATTATGAAGTTAGACTTTTATTACCTAAAAAGAAAAAAATAGATATGAAATTAGTGTAGTGTGTTTAACCCTGATATAAATGTTACAGAAATAAATAGTAATCACAAAAGACAAATAGAAATAATGATAATGAATCACTGACATACACTGTTCAACAAAGTTTTGTAACAAGAAAACTGCTTACTAATTTTGACATCTATATCTACCCTCATTATAAAATCGTATTTATTTTGATTCGTTCGGGTCTTATTAGGGTTCCGTACGGAACACTTATAAGATCACTTCGGTATCTGTCTGTCCGTCTGTCACACTTGATTTTCTCCGAAATTACTTGAGATAGAAAGTTGAAATGTGGTGCTAATATAAGAATTGATAGCCAGATCAGAGCTGTGTAATTTTGAAAGTAAAATTTTGACTTAAGGGGTTAGTTTTGAGGGACGTGAAAAATTTTGTTTTTACCAGGTCGTCGAGTGGGGTGTCAAATGAAAGCGTGTAAGATTCAAAAATATATATAATGTAATTCTTGCGCACACTTTTCTTTGTACTATTTTTTAAAAATTGCGAAAAATCCCTGTCCCCCTTATATCGAAAATTTTGAAAAAATTCTTGAATATTCTCCACGGGGTGTAGATTGACCAAAATTATTACCAGTGCATTACCTTTAATAATTTGTCTGGTATATATAAAAAAATAAAAATTCAAGGTCATCAGTTTTCAGTAAAGATCGGAAAAAAAACTTTGTTGTGAAAAATTCATTTGGGGTGTGCTTTGTGAAGTCATTGATCATTTTATGCTTCCGCAACAAAAAATTTTATTTTAAAAGCAATCAGCGTACGGAACACTAATTGCGCAAGTCCGACTTGCACTTGGCCAGTTATTTTTTGTGTTACAGTTACTACTTATCTATCTGGCTATTCTGCAGATTAACCGTTTTATTGAATTATTGTGACTTTGTTACTTGTGAAATAGTTGTGTTTTGTTATTATTAAGATTTAGTGATTGTAAAGTATGTCTAGAAAGTATAAAACTGGCTCTGATAGGGTTTTGTTATATTTGGGGAGAATTAACTTTTAAAAGTCAACGAAGAAATTTCACATCATTAGTGAGAACTTTATAGCAAAGTTATTTTGATTTTCCTGTGGAGCAACAGAGAAGCGTGGGTTTCTCACATCTGTTGCCCTTTGTAAGCCTTCATTTCTAGGTAGGCAAAAAGGTCTCGATATATGCCTTTCGGAATTCCATGATTGGGACGGAACTCAGAGACTATTCTTCGAATTGATATTTTTGCCCAACCGATACAAGAGGAACCACTACTAAGGCTAAAATAACGTTACGTATCCAGACTGACCTTCTACGAAAAAAAAAAAAACGATTCTTGAATCTGTACTAGAACCACCTCAAAGTTCCGACCTAAGTGTTGAATCCATGCAAGTAGACAACGTTGTATTTGATCTTGATTTTTAAGCAAATTCCTCATACGCGATTTCAATTTGTCAGAACAACAGGCAGAACTTCTAAGACCTAGATTGAAGGGTTGGAATTTGTTAAAACCAAAAACAAGAATATGTTACTTTCGGCATCGTGACAAAAAGCTAAAAGGTTTCTTCTCACTGGAGAATGAATATATTGGGTCTGGAATACAATTTGAAAGACTGGCGTTTATTTATTGACTCGTCAAAAGTTAGTTTGAAGGTTCTATCTTTAAACAATGGAAATAAACTTCCTTCCATACGATGCTAGCAACATGAAAGAGTCATATGAAAACATGAGATTTCTTTTGAAAAAGATTTAATAATATGAAAAATTTGTGGAGATTTAAAAGTTGTTCTTTTCTTAGAATTACAGCTTGGATATACACAATACTACTGTTTTATTTGTAAATGGGATAGTAGAGATAGGAAAAATCATTATATTAAGAAGGATTGGCCCAAAATAGAATCCCCTATACCAGGGCAGAAGAATGTCAAAAATACTCCCTTAGTGAAACCTAATAATATATTCTTACCACCTTTACCCATCAAACTTAGACTTACAAAAATGTTGTGAAGGCAATGAATTGAGATGGTCCTGGATGTTTATATTTGAAAGAAAAATTTCCGAAAATCAGTGACGGTAAGATCAAAGAGATTTGTAAATAAAAATGTAACTTCAAATTTTTTGGGAAATCAGAAAACTACAAAAGCTTAGTAGAAGAGTAATTAATTACTGATGAAGCTTTGAGATGTAATATGTCCTTAAAAATACATTTTTGACATTCTCATTTGGACTTTTTTTTTTCTGCAAATTTTGAGAGCCGTCAACGATGAGCATGGAGAAGGGTTCCACCAGGACATTTTAGCAATTGGAAAACGATTGCAAGGCAAGTGGAGTCCAAGTATGTTAGCAGATTATTGCTGGACACTAAAAACTGAAGCAAAATACGTCAAACATAAACGAGACTTTCTATACTGAGCGCTTAGTATCATTCGGAACGGGCCGCCGCTTCTAGCAATGTTGGTTGGGTTTGTAAAGAGTGGGGAGAACGACCAGTTAGCCTCGCCAGGTGCATTCAGTAGTATGTAGTTATTAAATTTCTTACTACGGAGACTGACGGCACAGCTCGGGGTCAAATATTGTCAAGGCCACACGTGTTTGCCTGGCATAAGGAGTTCATGGGAGGTCGTGAAAAGGTCGAAAATGAGAGCCATGGCCGTCGTCTACGGACGAGCATTACTAAGAAGAACATTTTTTGCACGAACGTCGTACCATTAATGCGGCGTTCTACTGCAACCTTTTGGATGAGGTTAACCTTGCTTATTGCCGCAAAAGACGTGACCAACCGATAAGAGACGTGATTCTTCTCCATGACAACGCTCGATCCCACACTGCAACACTCACTCGCGAAAATTTTTTTTTTTATGGGTCTCTAGCACATGTGGTGCAGGGAGGTCCCTAAGGCGCTACAGGAGCGACACGTATGCGGAAAAAAAAAGCGATTCACGTTGTTCTTGAATCGCTGTAAATCGTACTCGGTGGGAAACACAGTCCTGGGCAAATTATTCCAAAGGGATGATGTAAAAGACTGCTTGAAAAGCGTTGTACGAGGAGTAACAAGCTGAACCTCATACGGATGTGAAGTATCAGCACGACGTGTATTTCTAACATGCACCGCTCTGGGAGGAATTAAACGGGCCACATCCTCCGAACACTTTCCATGAAAATACTTGTAGAATAGGCTCAAGTTGCCAACCGTTCTTCGATGTTCCAGCGAATCAAGGCCGTCGGTCAATTCCGGGTCTCCAATCAGACGAACAGCTCTTCTCTGAATAGAATCCAATAAATGCAGTGTATGTTTGGGAGCGGAGCCCCAAAACATGGGAGCAGTATTCCATAGTTCGTCGAATTTGAGCTTTGTAAAGAATTAACAGTTGTTGTGGAGTGTAAAGCTTTCTGGTTCGAAATAATATTCCCAACTTTTGAGAAGCTCTCCTTGCTATGCCTGCAACATGCTCATGCCAGGACATATTTGCTCCGAAATTAACGCCAAATTAATGCTCTCAAATTAATGGAGAAAACGAGTTGGGCAACACTTGATCACCCTCCCTACAGCCCTGACCTATCGCCCTGCGATTTTCATCTTTTTGGGCCACTTAAAGAAGCGCTAGGAGGCTAACGATTTGATGACGACAACACGGTGGACGGCTTCGTGCGCAATTGTTTACTGACACAGCCCCTTTCCTTTATGACGACGGTATCAAAAAGTTTCCAATACGCTGGGAAAAGTGCATTTTCCAAGCAGGAGATTATGTTGAAAAATGAAATGTACTTGGTTTATTTGTTACAGTAAATAAAAAAAATTAAACAAAAAAGATATCTTGTTTATATTTGATCCACCATAGTATAAAAGAAAAATCTTAATATAATAACTTTCATATGTCACTAGCCGGGCCCGCAGCTCCGCTCGTGTGGACTTAATTCACTATTATCGTCACTGTTTATTCCATATGTTACATAACGTAATAAAATATATCCTACAACCTGGCCAAAGAACATATGTATTTTATAAAAAAAACACTAACGGACAGAGACAGACAGACAGAGAGACGTTGCCTTTTATATATATTATAGATTTTTTTTTTGATAAATATTAAGTTAAGAATAAAAAAAAAAAACACGTTAATCGGATAAGTGGTTCTCGAATGATAAGCATACTAACGGACTGCCAGACAGACAGAGACGTTGCATTTTATATATATTATATAGATTACACTGGTCAACAAAAAAAAAGAAAATCCTGTGATTTTTTTTTTTGTTTCTATCTCAAATTGACGCGTATTTTTTAAATATGGCAACAATTTTTCTCTAACAGTTTTTGTTTTTGAGTTATAGCTAACTACCCTCATCTACTATTTTTACTTAGATTTTCGTTTTTATTGGACACTAAAATATATTTTGTTGTTGTTTTAGATATGGCTTCGTCAAGAAGATGTGTGCTTAATCCCAATTGTTTTTGCTATATTTGTGGTGAATATATATTTGCAAAATATCGAAAACCTATATCGGACTTTGTGAAAACTGCGTATCATCAATACGTTAAAATAAAATTGTGTAATCAGGACAAGCCATGGGTTCCTCATATTGTATGCCAGAAATGTGTGGTATGTCTACGGTTATGGTCCAGTGGAAAAAGAGATGCAATAATGTTCGTAACACCCATGATTTGGCGAGAACCTCGAAACCATCAAGACGATTGCTACTTCTGCGTTGTGAAAATAAACGAATTAACCCTGGAAATCGAAGTAAGCGGTCATATCCTAACTTATCTTCTGCTCAACGACCTCAATTAAAATCACAAGAGGTACAACCCAGCACATCTAAATCTTCTGATGATCAAATCTCTGTGAACCCGAACGAAATACATCAAGTGAAGACTCTGATTCAGACTACAAATGTAGCCTTTCAGAACCTCAACCATTTAATTAGAAAGAACTAAATGACTTAGTAAGAGATCTGAACTTACCAAAAGAAGCTTCTGAAATTTTAGCATCTCGTTTAAAAGAAAAAAATTTGCTTACTCCGGAAACCAACATTACATTTTATCGTACCCGAGAAAAAAATCTGTTACCGTATTTTTCTCAAGAGAAGGATTTAGTTTTTTGTAACGATGTTGGTGCTATTTTGCAGCAGATGGGATTAAAACAGTACCAACCTAGTGATTGGCGTCTTTTCACAGACAGCAGCAAAAGAAGTTTAAAGTGTGTTTTGCTTCATAACGGTAACAAGTACGGATCTATACCTATTGCACATTCGACGACTTTAAAAGAAGAATACGTAAATGTTTCTAAGGTTATGGAAAAAATTAAGTATCAAGACCACAAATGGGTCATTTGTGTTGATCTAAAAATGGTTAACTTTCTTTTAGGTCAATAAGGGGGGTACACAAAGTTCCCTTGTTTCATGTGTCTCTGGGATAGTCGTGACAAACAACACCATTGGTCACAAAAAGTTTGGCCAGTGCGGGAAGAGCTAAAAGTTGGTACAAAAAATGTTATAAACGTGCCTTTAGTTAGCCAAGACCGCATCATACTTCCACCACTTCATATTAAACTCGGCATAATGAAACAGTTTGTGAAGGCGCTTGACAAAATTGGCGAATGTTTTAATTTTCTTTCACGGAAGTTTCCAGGATTAAGTTCAGAAAAATTGAAAGCTGGTATTTTTGATGGGCCACAGATTAGGCAACTCGTGAAAGATCCTAATTTTGTCAAATCAATGACTGAAGTCGAATCCAAAGCTTGGAATTCATTTCTTTTGGTTATGAGTAGCTTCCTAGGCAAAAGAAATCTGACGACCATGTCGAGCTTGTTAAGTGCATGCTATCGAACTTGCAAGAGCTAGGGGGCAACATGAGCATAAAAATCCACTACCTGCACTCGCATTTAGACCGATTTCCACAAAATCTGGGTGATTTTAGTGAGGAGCAGGGTGAAAGATTTCATCAGGATTTTCGGACAATGGAAGAGCGTTATCAGGGGCGGTGGGACTCACATATGATGGCAGACTACCGCTGGTGTTTTGCAACGAGATCTACCTAAAGTCGTTCATTCAAGGAAATCTTATTAAAGATCATTTGCTAGTGTTCAATAGAAATTTTGTTAACATAATGTAGTATTTTTTTGTATTTTTTTGGCAAAATAATAAAACTGTATATTTCAAAAGGTAAAGCTGTTAGCAATCTCCCAGTATTTTTTTTATAGTCAGGGCCATAGAAATATCCAATAACAGAAAAAAAATAAAGGAAACAAGACTTGTGTTGACCAGTGTTATTGTTATTATTATATAACCTGGCCAGCGAACATATGTAGGAATTTAAAAAAAAAAACACGTAAATCGGATAAGTGATTCTCAAGTGATAATTGCACTAACGGACAGACAGAGAGACGTTGCATTTTATATATATTATAGATATACCATTATTTTCATGAACTACACTATTCCTATCTAAATTTATTTGATATTATTTCCTTCTTAAATAACCGGTAACAGAACCAAGTATAAGTTGTACTGTTACAAAAAAAAAGTTGGATTTTGTTGACCATTGTAATCAATCATTATTTCTCATATCTATACTAACTTCATTCTTTACCATAAATTACGAAAAAATCTAGAATATTATTTTATATCATAAAGATAAGATAATATTGTAGGAACGGTACAAAAGTTTGATTAAACAATAAAAATATCACCAGATGAATAGGAACGAAACAGTTGAAAATTACATATGTGGTGTAATTGTAGATCACTATTAAAAACATATAGTTAATTACTCATCATATTAATAATGTTATCAAAAACAAAATTACCAAAACACAAGATGGAATCTCCCGAAAACTTACACCTGTATCAACAAGGTCGTTAAAATTAGAAACCCACTTGTAACACTAACCGGTTGTTTGTTCCTCGGCTCGAGGCAAACTGACGTGCCCTTTGTGAGTGAATATGTATTTGTAATGCTGGCATATGGCCCTTTTTGTATTTAGTTTTGGTAGTTTACCGTTACCTTACAGGCTTGGTTCTCGGTTGTTCGCTTTTTTAAGGGGTTACACCACCTTGAGATTTTCAAAAAATTGAATTATTTTTTTTGGCTAGATAAATTGTTTATACTTTTAAGAATATTTTAAACGTTTAACCATTTCAAAATTCAAATTATTTCCGAAGTTATAGCCATGAGAAGTTAGCGCGGCAGAGAGTCAGTCCGAAACTCAGGTAGCGATCGGACCGGCACGAGCGGTCCAAGCCTTGTTAAAGGGTATTGTTCTTTTAGTCAGTCCTTTATAAGAACGCTGTTTAGAAGGATACACTTAGAATAACAACAAAAGTCTAAACGCTGTCATTTGGTTTATGACTCCAAAAGTGCATTACAGTGGCACAAAAACTGTTGAGATTGCAACTCGTATATTTAATGATGGATGTACTAGTGTATTACAAATGAAGCAATTATTACACCTTGTAACTGGCCCAAGCGCGCTGCTATCTACCGAGAACTTGGATTCTCAACAAATATCTATAGCCAACATGAGAATCCAACAGGAGACTAAAGAGGCCAGGAAATTAAAAAGAGCTGCTCAAAAGAAGTCGGAAAACATCGCGGCAACAATGGAAGACCTCATGTACGGTCCAGGAATCCCAGATTGAAGGTGATTTAAAAAAATATTTGGTTCTAAGACGCTGACGCCGTATTGTTTTTTCTTGCGTTTTTTTCGAAACTACTTGTTTTAAACTGGTGTACAAGATATCTTAAGATCTACTTAACCGATTTTGTTAAAATTTATAAAACATATTCTTTATAATTTTATCTAAGATGTAGCTTAGGATTTTTTTGATTGGGTGTCACGTTCATAAGTTATAAATTGTTTAAACTCAACATTTCGATAAAAATCAGAGTTTTTTTTCACACAGCTGTCATTTCTACAAAAAAATTTTAAAAAATGTCTTCCTATGTTACATCTTAGCTGTTACCTTTCTAAATAAGAAAGAACATATTTTTATTTTTCAGAGGATGCCTGACAGAGAAAATAAGAACACGATCAGCCAGGAATTTTTTGATGGCTCATATCTCGTCATTTTTTATTTTTTTTTTTATTCGTTATTATTTTAAATTAGTATTTTTTTATTTCATACAGTTGTTCTCTGGCCAGGTAATCTATAATAACCTTCTATAATATATATAAAATGCAACGTCTCTCTGTCTGTCTGTCCGTTAGTGCGCTTATCACTCGAGAACCACTTATCCAATTTACGTGTTTTTCTTTTTTTTAATTCATACATATGTTCTCTGGCCAGGTTATCTACATTCTTCTATAATATATATAAAATGCAACGTCTCTCTGTCTGTCTGTCCGTTAGTGCACTTAACACTCAAGAACTACTTATCCGATTTCCGTGTTTTTTTATGAAATACATATGTTCTCAGGCCAGGTTATAGTATATATTTTATTACGTTAGGTAACATAAGGAATCAATAGGATAATAGTGAATTAAGTCCACGCGAGCAGAGCCGCGGGCATGGCATATATAAAAAATAACCGGTCAAGTGGAAGTTGAACTTGCGCAATTAATGTTCCGTACGTTGATTGCTTTTAAAATAAAAAATTTTGTTACGGAGGTATAAAATGATCAACGGCTTCACAAACACACCCCAAATGAGTTTTCAACAAAGTTTGTTTCCAATCTTTACTGCTTTACCTTGAAATTTTTGTTTTTTTTTATATACCAGATAAATTATTAAAGGTAATGCACTCGTGATAATTTACGTGGAGAATCTTCCAGATTTTTTCAAAATTTTTTTGATCAGTGCTTTTCGAGATAGGGGGGGGGAGCAGCGGTTTTTTTTCGCGATTTTTTAAAAATAATACGAAAAAAAGTGTGCGCAAGTATTACATTATTTATATAATTTTTACTCGTGTTTTCACAAGCTTTCATTTGACTCCACACTCAATGACCTAGTAAAAAAATTTTTTTCACTTCCGATTTCACCCCCCGAAACTAACCCCTTAAGTCAAAATTTAACTTTCAAAACACTTCTCTGATGGGCCATCAATTCCTATATTATTACCAAATTTCAACTTTCTATGACAAATGGTTCCGGAGAAAATCGGATGTGATTGGCAGACAGACAGACAGACGGACAGACAGACACCGAAGTCATCTTATAAGTGTTCCGTACGAAACACCAAAAAACAAAAATTTCAAGATCATCAGTTTTCAACAAAGATCGAAAACAAACTTTGTTGAAAATTCAATTTGGGTGTGTTTTGTGAAATCAAGCAATCAACTTACGGAACACTAATTGCGCAAGTCTGGCTTGCCGGTATATTTAAATTAAAGCTTAACTTTGAGTTTTTTTTTTGTAATAAAAAAGGGAAAAATTCAAGAATTTTAATAATGTTTATAATCGTTATAATAGAAAGTTTGATTTTACAAAACATATACTTTTATGGTCGCCCGAGACCTATCACACCACCAGCGTTCCGTACTTACGAGATCACTTCGGTGCCCGTCTGTCTGTCTATCTTTTCTATATCTACCTTCATTATAAAATCGTACTTATTTTGATTCGTTCTTGTCTTGTTAGGGTCCTGTACAGAACACTTATAAGATCACTTCGGTATCTGTCCGTCCGTCTGACAAACCCGATTTTCTCCGAAACTATTTGACATCGTCACAAATATAGAAATTGATCAGCGCCGTATAGTTTTGAAAGTTAAATTTTGACTTAAGGGGTTAGTTTGGGGGGTGAAATCGGTAGGGAAAAAAATATTTTTTTCTAGGTCGTCTAGTGCGGTGTTAAATAAAAGCTTGTAAAAACAACAAACAAACTTTTCTTTATATTATTTGAAAAAAATTGCCAAAAATCACTGTCCCCCCCCCACCCTATCTCTAAGAGTTCAGAAAATTTCAAAAAAATTCCGGAATATTCTCTATGGGATGTAGATTGAATGAAAATTATCACGAGTGGCATTACCCTTGATAATTTATCTGGAATACAAAAACATCGGAAACAAACTTTGTTGACAACTCATTTGAGGCGTGTTTTGGGAAATCACTGATTGTTTTATACCTCAGGAATAAAAATTTTTATTTTAAATCTGTCACTATATGGAACACTAACTGAGCAAGTCCGACTTGCACTTGGCCGGTTATTGTTTTGATGGGCGTAGCACGCGTGCTACAGGAAAATACCTACAGCGCTAGAAGAGCGGTATGTGTTCGGAAAAAAAGCGATTCACGTTGGTCTTGAATCACTGTAAGTTATACTTGGTGGGGAAACACAGTTCTGAGCAAATCATTCCAAAGGGATGATGTTCTCCATATAAAAGACTACGAGAAAAATACGGATGCGATGAATTAGCGCAACGTGTATTAATAGCGTGCACCGCTCTGGGAGGAATTAAGCGGGCTACATCCATCGAACCCTTTTCCATGAAAATACTTATTGAATGGATAAAACGGAGTAGCAGAAAGAACAGAATAGTAGAATATTTAACTGGTAGTATACTCATAATTTTGTTCTTGACTGAATTAGATTAGAAGAATTAATGTCGAATCGTAATGAAAACATATACATAATTGTAAAAATTAAATGCTTTGTATAGGATATGTTTATAAAATAGATATTCATATTCTTATTAAAAAAAAAGAAAGAAAAACTTACCAATTTTCTATCATGTAACAAATTATTACATTAAAAACATAATAAATTTCCACTTTCTGCTATCACTGGCTTGTCGACTAAAATGATATATTGTTCTTATAAATAGAAACAAAAGTGTCGGCAGAACCCTATCCATATACACACAAAGCTTTCTACATAGAAACACTTTTATTCAGTTAGTTGCAGAATGATTAACCTCTAACCAAACAAAGTAAGTACAGTATATCCGATAACAATTATCAGTAATAATCGAAACTTTATCACATTTATCACTTTTCGAACCAGACCATGTTATTTTAATGTGTTTGCTTACATCTCAACTTTCTCTTTATTTTAAATGCAAAAATATGCTGGGCTTAAAAAAATTAGGGATAAGATAATGTTCCTTTTAAGGATCTCGTACTGAAAAAAACATACTGCATTATTAGTTAACTAAAAAGAAAGAATTGCAGTTCGCCACATACGCTCGGTATACTGGTTTGGCACAGAAGTCAGAGACCTTCTGCCTTTTATATAATTGTACGATTTTCTATATACAGTCTGTCAAATAAGACCGTGACCGCTAGTATTCTTGAAAAAATGTGTTTCGAAAACATTTTTTACTATCAATGTATTCTTTGGTGTGCTAATAACGGCGCAATTACCTTAGTAAATTTCTAATCGCCTCCTGCATCAATAATCGCCTGGCATCTTCAAGACATGCTGTTAACGAGATTTTCTGCATACTCTGCAAATTTTTCGAATCTCGCGAGACAACTGAGTCAAAGTCTTCGGAATCTTTCCTCTGAGCTTTCTCTTTACATGGGACCAAACGTTTACGATACGGTTGGCGTCCGGCGATTGTAAGAGCCACTCTATCGTTAGCTCAAGCGAGCCGTTTCGTGACGTGATTTTCGCCCAGCAAAGGTTTCTTTAACGTACTTCGGAATTTGACATTATGAGCACGCGGATGTTGTCGAATGGTGTCATAGCACATATTCAAAACCGATTTTCTTAATTTTGCCGCTCCTTAACGCAGCGTCAATTTCGGGTCCCATGAAAGGAGAGACACGATTATTTTTCGATTTTTCAGAGTGACTTTCGTCGACATTTTTCGTCTCGTTTAAAATGATTTACTTACATCTTCACAAACGATACCGACTTTTTAATATATTTAGCGGCTGCGGAATGTGTCATTTTAGACCCTTTTAGATTAGACCAGCGTATCTCAACCTTTCAGTATTCGCGACCCAATTTTCAAACATAATTTTCATCGCGCCTCCCTCCCCTCTCATACAATAACAATGCATGCAATAATAATGTATTTTCAGTATTTTGATGCTAAAGCTACACTATGACCTTAATTACAAACCTTACAAACTACCAAGAATAAGTAAATTTATTCATATTTGGCAACACATATCTGCTGCGTTGACAAAACTAGAATCGATGTCTCTCTATTGCTCTCTGTCACGTCCACCATATCGGTAGCGGCTTCGCGAGAAGTTGTCTCGAACATTCGGAAAGTCTGCCTAAAAGTGTATAAATGCTGCACCTCGTTCAATTACAGTCCGTCTCAGTCGAGTTGATCCTTCTACTGCTATCGGATTTATCGTGAATGTGTATGTTGTAATTTACGTGTTAATTGAAATTCAAGGTATTAAGTATTCACGGCAGTAAATTTATACAGAACCATGGATAAATTTTTAAATGGGCGTAAGCGAGCATTAGACGATAGTGAAGCATCAACAAGTGCACAGACGAGCGTGGTTCCGAAAATAAAATTAAGAAAATATTCTCAAGAATACTTAAATTTAGGGTTTACCAGTACTGAAGTAAATGAAGAAGAAAGGCTCCTGTGTGTTATTTGCTAAAAAATTTTGGCAGCACACACGCATGAAAACCGAATAAACTTAAACGACATTTGAAAACGGTTTCCAAAGAAATGAGTTCTACTCTGAATATTGTGCTCACTACAGTTGTAACCGTAGCAAATTCTATTAAAATGAGACCCCTAAAATCTAGAATTTTTTCTGCAATTTGTAAAGACATGGGTGCCGAACATTCACCGTTACTATTTTATTGCGCGGCAAGACGGTTATCACGTGGGAAATGTTTGCAACATGTTTATAAATTAAGAAATGAAATCGCCATTTTTCTAGAAGAGGGAAACCGACCGGAAGTCGAGAAATTTCGAGAGTTTATTTGTGATGAAATTGAGCTACTTGGTCGATATATTCGAGAAACTAAATACCTTAAATCTTCAACTCCAAGGAACAAATACACATATATTCGATATAAGTGACAAAATTAATGCTTTTTGTAGAAAATTGGAATTGTGGAGCAGAAATGTAAAGCAAAAAAATCTAGAAATGTTTGCAAATGTGGGTGAATGTGTTAAAACCTACAAGGCTGAAGAACAACATGTGAAAGTTGTTTTAGTAACCATTGAAAATCATCTAGCCTTGTTAACAAAGAATTTTAAAAAGTATTTTCTTACTGACGACAACGGGGTAGCAAGTCACGAGTGGATTAGGGATCCATTTCAAAATACTCCCGAAGGGCTCTCAATTTCCGAAGAAGAAATCTTCATAGACTTCACGGCAAATGGCGAAATCAAAAGACAATTTAATAATAAATCACTCTTTTTGGGCAGGGGTGAATGATGAGTTTTCTGCACTGAAAATAAGAGCATTTCGTATACTATTACCATTTTCAACATCCTACCTTTGCGAAACCGGATTTTCTGCGGTGGCTGCTTTGAAAACAAAATATAGTATCTATGTCTAATATTAAACCATCCTTCGAAAATCTTTGCTCTGCAAAACAAGGGGAACAAGGGAGTCACTAATAATTATTTAACTTGTTTTTAATTTAGTATTGATAGGTTAATTATTAGGTAAATACATTGTGCAGCACTAATACAATCCTATTTATAGCTGTATTATATCAGTGTAAATGTGTATTTTATTTTTTATTATGTCAGAATGTATTTTGTTTTGCTCTCCTTTCTATAAATTATATTAAATGTTTTTAATGAATGTTTTTAATAATAATTTCTTTTCGATACACTCGCGCCTCTCCCCCTCCCCAATAGAGTAATCACGCCACCTAGTGAAGCGTGGCGCTGGATTAGACAAACAAGTGACTCATTTTGGATTTTACGTGATTTAGACGAAAGTTCGGAATCAACTGATACTTTTAGTAAAATGCGTCGTAGACAAAGGTTACCTCTACCGATTTTTTGTTAAATCACTAGAATTTCATCTACCAAAAATGAATTATCGCGGACAAGTTCTTAGTTGACAGACTGTGTATCTAGTATTTTTTGCAATTATAACATAATTAATTGAAAAATTATAGATGTAGCCAGCGATTAGTACACTGCATGAAAAGTACAGGTCAAGTACTTGACCCATTATAACATTCGACTTGCACGTGTAGTGCATGTTTGTTAACGTCGTTAAGGTGTAAATTTTTTATATATTTCCTAATTTTTCGTTTATAAAGGCAGAGCAGGAGCTTTGGGTTATCTCGAATTGACACGAGGGTTGTATGCTAAGTACCTGGCCTCGGCCAGAGATGGCGCTTCTAATATTTAAGAAATTGTATTTTTCGTAAACATAAACAAGAATCTTGTCAAATTTTCAAGTCGCTGCCTGATTTAGTTTGTGAGTGGCAACCATTTAAATAGTGTGATTTTACAACAATGGAAAAAATTGAATCTTGAGCAGTGATAAAATATTTGTTTTTGTAAGAAAACGAATGATGAGATAAAAGCGAAGTTTATGAGGACTCTGCACCTTCGTTATGGACCATAAAATGTTGGACAATTGAATTCAAACGAGGCCGTACAAGCATTTTTGATGAAGAACATCCAGGTCGTCCAAATGAGGTCACCACATCAGAAATGATTGAAAAAATCCACGACATAGTAATAAATGATTGTGAAAGTTCGTGAGATTGCTGAGACTGTGGGCATCTCAACTGAACGGGTGCAGAACATTTTAGCAACTCATTTGGATATGAGAAAGCTTTCGGCAAGATGGGTGCCGCGCTTGTTCACAATTAACATTAAACACGCACGTGTGCGAAGTCCAAAAAAATATTTGGTGATCCTAAAGCGGAATCAGAATGATTTTTGGTGCCGGTTCATAACTGTTGATAAAACATGGATTCATCACAGCACACCAGAGACCAAAGAACAGTCTAAACAGTGAGTTTTCCGTGGCAAACCAGCGTCAAAGAAGGCCAAGGCGACTTTATTGGCCAACGAAGTCATCGTTGCAGTGTTTTGGGATGCACGTAACATAATAATGGAGAGTACAATGTCAACTCATTGGATCGTTTCAACCATGCTGTGAAAGAAAAATGTCCGCATTTAGCGAAGAAAAAAATTCTATTTCATGAAGACAATGTATGCGGCACACTTGTGCCATCGCCATGGTAAAATTCCGTGAGTCCGACAATATTCGCCAGATTTACCCCCAGCGATTATTTCCTATTTCCGAATATGAAAAAATGGGTCGGTGGAAAAAATTTGGCTCAAACAATGAGGTGATTGTTGAAACAAACGCATATTTTAAAGGGTTGGAGAAATCGTATTTTTTAGATGGGATACAAAAGACAGAAAATCGTTGAACTAATGTATCGAGCTGAAGGGAGATTATGTTGAAAAATAAAATAAATTTTACACTTAAAAATGTTTTTTTCTTGTCAAGGACAGGTACTTATCGTACAACCCTCGTAGCATGTTTTGAAGAGTATAAAAGTTCGGCTACAATTTATTTCTTCGTTATATTATGAGTACTGATAATTAGTTCCCCTATATAACTTCCAATGGTTAAAGAAAAAATTTAGTAAATACGTACACAAGGTTTGGCGATCTAGATTTTATTGTGCTATTTACAGTGAATTTTTGAAGAAGATATGACCGACAAAAAATGTAAATTTAGTAAAATCATTTACTGAGTTAGTTAGTTACTTGATGGAAATTCACTATAAAGGAGAAGGGTCCCTAAGGCCGGTCTTCGGCTCCCTTCAATTTTTGACGGAAATAAGTGAGAGTATCTTTTTTTGACTTAGTGAGCAAAAATAGGTCATTTTCAGGTGAAAGAAGAAGTTTTTACCCCCTCCTCCCTTTTCCGTCAGCTTATTCCCTGCCCTCTGATATCATTCGATCAAGTAGTAGTTATTAAGCAAAAATGTAGGGAAATTTGATCAAATACAACATACGTATAAACCTTACAGATGCGGACCAAAAAAAAAAAAGAAAAAATCATCCCTCCCTTATACCGCCTCTCTCCACCTTAAATAACGTAAACATGGTATTTAAAAGAATATACCGAAAAAGTTAATATCGTCTCTGGACTTTACTGGTTGATGAAGTATTCCAGGATACTGTACCATATATAATGATACAATTATGGGATCCTCTCCCCCTTCTTTATACTCCGACCATCTGCCTTAAAATAACGTATACGAAGGCGTTAACAGGACTGTACCAAATAATTAAGAGCGTGGCTAGAGTTTTCAGGTTGATAAAATATTCCACTATACTGCTTCAGATATATTGGGAATCACCTCCCCCCCTTCCCGTATGAAACCCCCTCAGCCTTAAAGCTAAGAAAAAGAGCATTTGATGTACATATTTTACAAGTATTTACTTGCCTAACATATATTAGCTAACGCATATTATAAAAATATGTACATCAGATGGTCTTTTTCTTAACTTTAAGGCTGGGGAGGGTTTTATACGGGAGGGGGGAGGAGTGATTCCATCAATATATATGAAGCAGTATCCTGGAATACTTAATCAACCTGAAAACTCTAGACACGATCTGAATAATATAGTTCTGTTAACGCCTTCGCATACCTTATTTTAAGGCAGAGGGTGAGAGTATAAAGAAAGGGAAGAGGGTAATTATGTCATTAGATATGGTACAGTATTCTAGAATACTTCATCAACCAAAGAGACGACATTAACTATTTGGGTATATTTCTTTTGAATACCATGTTTACATTATTTAAGGTAGAGTGAGGCGGTATAAGGAAGGGAGAGGGGATGATTTTTTCTTGGTTTTCGCATCTGTGAGGTTTATACGTCCATTAAATCACATTTTCCTACATTTATGCTTAATAATTACTACTTAATCGAATTATAAGAGAGGGCGGGGAATAGGGTGAAGGAAAAGGGTAGAGGGGGTAAAAACAGTTCGTTTCACCTGGAAATGATCTATTTTTGCTCACAAAGTCAAAAAAAATTACTTTCACTTATTTTCGTCAAAAATCGAAAGGAGCCGAAAACCGGCCTTAGGGGCCCTTTTCCACAACAAAATTAAACATTAATATGTTTCACAATTTCCACTTTATTATTTTTTTCCGTCACAATTGTTTCAACACGACAGTGAAGGAAGATATTTTAAACTGTCTAGAATATCTTCCATCTGATGAAGACACTGTCATGTTGAAACAATTGTCACGGAAAAAAATAATAAACCGGAAATTGTGAAGCATATTAGTATTTAATTTTGTTAAATCCAATATCGATTGTTCATAAAGCACCTCTTCTTTGAAAGGACTGTCTGCCAAAGTAATTTTCGACGACATGCTTAATATATTTTAAGGGAGCAATGTCCTTTCTACGACACTATCAAAATTGCATTGTGGATTTCAAAAGAGGAAAAACCGATGTCAGTGATAAACGTCGTGCTGGAAGTCCCATTTCTGTGCTGATCAGAGAGAACGTTGAGGCTGAGTATGAAATTATTTTCGAGATTCGACGAATTGAGCTGAAACATGTTTTATTGGAAGTAAATTGGATGTGAGTGGTGAATTGGGATCTAATGATTTTTTTGTAGCCAGACTATGAAAGAGAATAAGCAGATAAATTCTAATTTGTACCGCCATGTAATAAGGAAAATCAGTACTCCTAACTTTTTACGAACAGTGTATTTCATTTACATACAGATCATTGGCCCCGTGTAATTAAAATTATCATGTATCATGTATGTACAGTGTAGTAATTCTTTAATTTCTACATTGTATTATTGGTCCCGAGTGCTTGTGGAGGGAGGGGCTGATTTGGATGGTATGCTTTTTTTGTTTTTCTCTCAAAACATTATCGTCGTAAATTAAAATAATGTCCTAATTAAAGATTACTTTTAGAAAAAAAAATAATGGACCTCTCCTGACGACCTCTTTAGACAAGTGCAAATGAGGCCGCGTTTTGATCTATTGGATTTCATCAGCTGGATGTAGACCAGATAGAATCGAGCTTTTTGCTGCAGCGACACTGTAACACTGCAAGTTTTATATTCTAAGAGGCCAGCATATCTATAATATATATAAAATGCAACCTCTCTGTCTGTCTGTCTGTCTGTCTGTCTGTCTGTCTGTCCGTTAGTGACCTTATCACTGGAGAACCACTTATCCGATTTACGTACTTTTTTTTTTAAAACATACATATGTTCTCTGGCCAGGTTATAGGCTATATTTTATTACAATAGGTAGCATAAGGAATGAGCAGTGACGATAATAGTGAATGAAGTGAAAAAAGTTTATCGCTAGCGCGTTCCCTTGCAATACACAGTCTAAACCATTAAATATGGAACAATATTATGTAGTAGAGAATATCTAGAATCTATAATATATATAAAATGCAATGTCTCTCTGTCTGTCCACTGGTGCGTTTATCACGCGAGAACCACTTATCCGATTTACGTCTTTTTTTAAATTCATACATATATTCTTTGGCCAGTTTATATAATAATAATAATATATAATCTATAGCTATAATATAAACAAATTGCAACCTCTCTCTGTCTGTCTGTCTGTCCTTTAGTGCGTTTATCCCTCGAGAACCACTTATCCGATTTACGTGATTGTTTAAATTCGTACATATGTTCTCTGACCAGGTTTTAGATATATATTTTATTACATCTATAATATATATAAAATGCAACGTCTCTCTGTCTGTCTGTCTGTCTGTCTGTCCGTTAGTGCGCCTATCACTGAAAAACCACTTATCCGATTTACGTACTTTTTTTTTAAAACATACATATGTTCTCTGGCCAGGTTATAGGCTATATTTTATTACGATAGGTAGCATAAAGAATGAGCAGTGACGTAAAATAGTGAATGATGTCGCAAATAAGTTTGCCGTTAGCGCGTGCCTTTGCAATACACAGCCTAAACCATTAAATATGGAACAATATTATGTATCTGTATATGTATAATCTATAATATATATAAAATGCAATGTCTCTCTGTCTGTCTGTCTGTCCATTAGTGCGTTTATCACGCAGGAATCACTTATCAGATTTACCTGTCTTTTTTTAAATTCATACATATATTCTTTGGCCAGGTTATATAATAATAAAAATAATCTATATCTATAATATATAAAAAATGCAATGTTTGTCTGTCTGTCTGTCTGTCTGTCTGTCCGTTAATGCGCTTATCCCTAGAGAACCACTGATCCGATTTACGTGATTTTTTAAATTCATACATATGTTCTCTGACCAGGTTATAGGTATATATTTTATTACATATATAATATATATAAAAATGCAACGTATTCTGTCTGTCTGTCTGTACGTTAGTGCGCTTATCACTGGAGAATCACTTATCCGATTTTCGTACTTTTTTTTTTTAAACATACATATCTTCTCCGGCCAGGTTATAGGCTATATTTTATTACGATAGGTAGCATAAGGAATGAGCAGTGACAATAATAGTAAATGAAGTCGGACTAAGTTTGCCGCTAGCGCGTTCTCTTGCAATACACAGTCCAAACCATTAAATATGGAACAATATTATGTAGCAGAGAATATCTATAATATATATAAAATGCAATGTCTCTCTGTCCGTCTGTCTGTCTGTCTGTCCGTCCGTTAGTGTGCTTATCACTGCAGAACTACTTATCCGATTTACGTGCTTTTTTTTTAACCATACGTATGTTCTCTGGCCAGGTTATAGGCTACATTTTATTAGGTGACATAAGGAATAAGCAGTGACGATAATAGTGAATTAAGTCGGAGAAAAGTTTGCCGCTAGCGCGTTCTCTTGCAATACACTCCCTAAAGCATTAAATATGGAACAATATCATGTAGCAAAGAATCCAATATATATAAAATGCAACGTCTCTCTGTCTGTCTGTCTGTCCGTTAGTGCGCTCACTCGAGAACCATTTATCCGATTTACGTGTTTTTATAAATTTATACATATGTTCTATATAATTCGATATACGTCTAGATAATGGGAGATAAGGTGAGATAATTGGAGATAAGGAGAAATAATGGGAGATAAGTCGAGATAAGCCTCGATAATGGGAGATAAGGTGAGATAATGGGAGATAAGTATAAATAATGGGAGATAAGGAGAGATAATGGGAGATAAGCAGAGATAAGTCTAAATAATGGGAGTTATGGTGAGATAATGGGAGATAAGGAGAAATAATGGAAGATAAGGAGAAATAATGGGAGATAAGGAGAAATAATGGGAGATAAGTCGAGATAAGCCTAGATAATGGGAAATAAGGTGAGATAATGGGAGATAAGGAGAAATAATGGGAGATATGGAGAAATAATGGGAGATGAGCAGAGATAAGCCTAGATAATGGAAATTATGTAGAGATAATGGGAAATAAGGAGAAATATTGGGAGATAAGGAGAAATAATGGGAGATATTTTATTACGTTGGGTAAACATAAGGAATAAGCAGTGACGATAGTAGTGAATCAAGTCCACGCGAGCGGAGCCGCGGGCCCTGCTAGTATATATATATATATATATATATATATATATATATATATATATATATATATATATATATATATATATATATATATATGTATATATATATATATATATATATATATATATATATATATATATATATATATATATATATATATATATAATCATTACCTTTCATCCAGACTCGGATGTAAGCCTCCTCAAGTTGTCTCCAATGAGCTCTGTTGTTTGCTTTTTGCAATCAATCGTGTCCCGCTAATCTCCATTGTTCTTTCGGTTATCTGGAGTTTATTTATTATATTTTTATTTGAAGCCCACGTTTCAGTGCCATATGTTAGTACCGGCAATACATATTGATTGAACACTCTAGCTTTTATTTTAACTTTCCGAACGCAGATCAAGCTAACCAGACTCTTCTATCCAAGTTGTCCTAAATATATGAGTATTTGTACCTTTCCTATTCATTTACCTCCTATTAATATTTCCTGGCTGTCATTTTCAGTTTCGTTGTTCAAATATTTGGTTTTGGTGAAGTTTATTTTTAGACCTATCCATCCATTAGTATTTCTTGTAATTCTTCTTTTGTGTTGGCGATAAGGGTGATAATATTTGGGAAGCTTAAGTGATTTAGTCGCTCACCGTCCATTAGTATTCCTTCATTTTTCCACATTACCGATTTGAACATGTCTTATAGAGTCAACGTGAACAGCTGTGGGGATATTGAATCGCCTTGTCTAATTCCTCTTTTAATTTTGATTTTATTTGTTTTTTCTTCAAATATTATTTGGGATGTGTCATTTTTATATATGTATTCAAGAAGAATTGTGTATCTTTCATCGACTCTGCTCTTACCTAGGCGTTAAGCATAGCCCATATCTCTACCGAATCAAATGCGTTGTCGTAGTCAACCGTTGCTATCCACAAAGTGACCTTATATTCATTTGCTTTTTCCACTAGTAATCTAATTGTTTGAAGATGGCCCAAAGTACTGTATCCCCGTCTAAATCCCGCTTGTTCATGTGCTTGATAACTGTGTAAATTATTCGTTAATCTATAGGTTATGATTCTAGTAAGGATTTTGTATAGTACCAATAACCGATATATATATATATATATATATATATATATATATATATATATATATATATATATATATATATATATATAATATATATATATATACAGTAATACCCCGCTTAGCGCGACCCCGTTACGCGCGGTTTCACTATAACGCGAATTTCAAATTTCGCGCTCATGTAGTCATTAACTTCTCTATGGTCGCGGGGGGATCCCCGCTTTCTCTGAATATTCTCTTTGAAGAATTGGGAATTCCCTGTCCTTCGACTTTGTTCTATGGGGATTTCCTCGTTCGTTTCGTGTGTTCATTTGTTCCGTAATGTTAGTTCGGTCGGCTGGCAGTTTTGTTTTAATATTTATTGGAGATACATACATATATAATTTAACCCTACGTTAAAAATGCCGCCTGTAAAGAAAAAAGAGCGTAAAAGCGTCACTTTGGAATTGAAGATGAAAGTGTTAAGAAGAATGGAAAATGGAGGCAAAACAACAATTGTTGGGAGAGATTTTGGACTCTCAGAATCGACTGTGAGAACGATTTATAAAAATCGGGAAAAAATTAAAATCTCCAGCGAAGGTTCAACACCTATAAGTGCAACAAAACTTTCTCGTTCGAGATCATCTATCTTAGAAAGAATGGAGAAATTACTGTCAGTCTGGATCGAAGATTTGAATAAGAAGAACACACCACTAAGTCAAGATCTCATATGCACAAAAGCAAAATCTTTGTATGAGATGCTGAAAACAAAAGAAGGAGAAGGGAGTGCCACTCCGACTTTTGCTGCCAGCAGAGGCTGGTTACATCGGTTCAAGCAGCGTTCTAATCTTCACAATATCCACATAACAGGCGAGGCGGCCAGCGCGGACATTCAAGCTGCAGCTGAGTTTCCAGACAAGTTTCAAGACTTCGTTAGACGAGAGAAAATTCCTGCTTGTCTCATCTTCAATGTTGATGAGACCGCACTTTACTGGAAAAAAATGCCATCTCGAACATTCATTTCTAAGGAAGAACGTCAAGCCAGTGGTTTCAAAGCTGCGAAAGATCGACTAACACTTCTGCTGGGTGGTAATGCCACTGGTGATTTCAAACTGAAACCTTTACTAGTGTACCATTCAGAAACACCCCGTGCAATGCGAGGCACAGACAAGACAAGTCTACCAGTTGTGTGGCGATCAAACAGAAAGGCGTGGGTTACACGGGAAATTTTTCAAGAATGGTATTCTAATAGTTTTTGCCCATCAGTCAAATCATACTGTGACAGAAATGGGCTTGAACCTAAAGTTATATTACTCTTAGACAATGCCCCAGGACATCCAACCTCACTTGATACGCCCAGAGACTTAAAAGTGTACGTAAAGTTCCTTCCACCAAACACTACGTCAATATTACAACCTATGGACCAGGGAGCAATAGCAAACTTCAAAGCTTATTACCATCGCCGCACTTTTAGCCAACTAATTCATGAAACTGACGGGGAAGGAAGACAGTCTATGCGAGAGTGGTGGAAGTCATACAACATTATGAAGTCTATTCACAACATAGAAGAGGCTTGGAAGGAAGTTAAAATGAGTTGTATGAATGGGGTGTGGCGTAATCTTTGGCCAGATGTAGTGGAAGCACCTAGAAGAATTGTCCAGATGCAGAGACAAGTGCTTGAAGACATTGCTGCAATGATTGAGGGGTCTGAACTTGAAGATGTCACGGTAGAAGATCTCGTAGAACTTGTAGCAACGCACGACGATCCTATTAGCAATGAAGATCTGATCGAGTTACAGAATAATCCTATCTACGATGAGGAAGAACAAGTAGAAGAGAAAGTTTTATCTTCAGGGGAAATACAAAATGCACTTTCAAAAATTTATTCAGGTTTGGACATATTGCAGAGTATAGACAATAATGATGACCGTGTCTTGACCGTGTGTCAAACAATTAAAAACAGTGTTGGGTGTTATGAACGTATTTTACAAGAACGTAAACAAAACGTTACCCAAAAGACAATAGATGTATTTTTCCGTAAAAAATAAGAGTATGTATTGCATAAAGTGTTCTTAGAATTAAAGTGATTGATTAAAATGATTTGTATTTTTTTTGTATTAAATTTTGACTATGTTTAATCATAAACCTCGATATACGCGAATTTCAGTTAACGCGATTTTTTTTTCGGAACGTATCCCTCGCGTAAAGCGGGGTATTACTGTATATATATATATATATATATATATATATATATATATATATATATATATATATATATATATAAGCAAAAACACCTCAAATTATTCGAGGAAGAGTAATGAAAGATGTAGGGTACTCTTTTAAACTGTATTTATATTCTTAATTTCGAGCTTTCACCAAAAACATTGTTAGCTTCTTCAAGGAATTCTGAAAAACAAACATTGAATTTTCTAATCTGTAAAACAGGGGAAAAATAAACAGGTAAACGTTCTAATAAGTAAAGAGTGAAGCATACATTTTCCAGTCTTCTCTATTCCTCTGAGGAACCACTTTAAAAAAATTTTCTGTAAGTTTGAAAAAAACCGAAATAATCCACTCATAGTGGTTACTTATCCCAATGTTTGTTTTTCAAAATTCTTTGAAGAAGCTAACAATGTTTTTAGCGAAAGCTCGAAATTAAGAATATAAATACAGTTAAAAGAGTACCCTTACTCTTCCTCGAATAAATTGGGGCGATCCTACAGGTTTTTTGCTAATTTATAATTTGTTTGTTGTATATATATATATATATATATATATATATATATATATATATATATATATATATATATATATATATATACAATAAAAATGAACCAGAACCAAGGTTTTTTTGACTATTTTATTTGATAAAGTGTCTTCATCATAAACAATAAAATTGCTTTACGAATCGAGAAGCATTTTTTCCTTTTATTGCAGTAAAAGTATAAAATATGTTGAATGTTGTCAGAAATTTTACTTATTTTCAAGATATTATAACCAAATCAATAAATGTTACTGTTTTATTTCATTTGTTCTCTAGAACGTCCCCTTTTAAATGCGCGTCAGTACGTCCAGATCCGACTAGTATTACCAGAGATAGGCGACCGTAAATCATATACTGATAAAAAAGCCACGAAATTTTTTCGACAACCTATTATATATATATATATATATATATATATATATATATATATATATATATATATATATATATATATATATATATATACACTACTGTCAGAAAGTATTTGCCCACTTAGAAATTTCAATGTAACTGCCAAAATTTAATACCTAATTAAACCCTTTTATTATATTAGGTAAATTTAATTGTTCTTAACAAGTGTCCATCATAAAATTGTTTAGATAAGCCTTTCAATTAGAACAAATTTTGCATGATAATCGTTTTGAGGCGATTTCTGAGAAGTCCAGTTGAAGTAAGAAATCATTTCAAGTTTCTAGGGATTATGGAAATTCCTAGTGACATTTTATGATAAAAACTATGCTATAAATGCCATTGCCCTTTTGGAAATTAACCATTCGCAAACAGTACTTTGTCATTGATACAGGCTCAATTGTTTTGTGAAAATGCCAAAAACGAAAGAAGTTTCCGTTGAAAATCAGGCTCTGATAATTGCGAGACATCAAAATGGTCACACACGACAAATCGCGAGTGATATGCGGATGCCAAGGAGAACGGTAGACTACATCGTAAAAAGATTTTCTACAGGACATGGAATTCGCAACCAAAAACGTTCAGAAAGGCCTTGAAAAACGACTCCCGCTGAACACAGAGTTATAACAATGTCCAGCAGACGTAATCGCCGCCTAACCGCACCAGAAATCACGGCTCAAGTAAACCTGGAGCGGCCCATCCCCATCAGCGTGACAACCGTGAAGAACAGATTAGCAGAAGGTAGACTAGACGGGAGAGTTGCAGTGAGGAAACCACTTCTTAGGCAAGTGAATAAACGTAAACGATTAGAATGGACCCGAGAACATGAAAATTGGACATCAGAACAATGGAATTCCGTCCTTTGGAGCGACGAAATGCTTCCTTCTGGAAGAGAGAGAACCTAAATTCGAAATTTTCATTTCAAATCGACGAGTTTACCTGCGGCGGTCAGCTGGAGAGAGGATGTTGGAAGCCTGTCAGTTTCCTACAGTAACATAAAACATGGTGGACGTTCAGTATTGGGTTGGGATTGTTTTGGCAACAGTAAAGTTGGAAAAATCTTTAGGATAGTAAGAATCATGCAAAAAGAACAATATCAAGAAATTTTGCTAACTCAAATGCTTCCTTCTGGAAGAGATATTTTTCAGGGGAAATTTATTTTTTAGCATGACAACGACCCTAAACATTCTGCTAAACAAATTAGAGAACTTTTGGACCAACGGAAATCCGATGACGTCCGACTTGAACCCTATCGAATTGCTATGGGACCATTTGGACAGGTGTGTTCGAAAACTCAATCCAACATCAGAAAATCACTCGTGGGAACTTTTTCAAGCAGAATGGGGTGAAATAACCGAAAAAAAAAACTCTGAAGAAAAACTACTGGGCAGAATGCCGAACTCTGCAAAGCGGCAATTAAAAATAAAAGAGGTCACATAGATGAGAAAAATCCTGGAAAATCATGAATATTTTTCTGATTTTCTAGGCTGTAAATAATGTGAAAATAAATAATAATTCCAAAACTTATTGACTGGCTATATATAGTAATAGGAGAGAGCGAGCGTACGAGTGAGGGGGAGAAAGGGACAGTTTAAAAATAAAATAATAAATAATTTTTGATTTTTAATGGACAAGTAATGTATGTATGTACGAAAATTATAATTTTTGCTGATGTCTAATGATGCTACATAATTTAATCATGAAGTATAATTTCATTGTGTATTGTATGAAAAATTAATTAATTTTATTTTTTTAAAAGTGAGATAGGTTAATGAGCAAACACACGATTAATAATTCTACTTATTATAAGAAAATAAAACTTAATAGCAGACTTTGGGTGGCAAATAATGTGCAGTATTCAAATCGATTACTTAAATTAGATTCAAGAAATGTCAATTTAGAGATCAGGAACTGAGACCGTAAATTTTTTTACTCTTTATAAAATAGGCTAAATCAGTAAATCATAGAGTTGACAGTGAGAAGAGTTAGGATCCAATTTAAGATGTAATACTGGCCAATGCGTTTTGTAAATAATAATATTTAGTGTTTACAATATGCTGAAGTGCAAAAGAGGGAGAAAAGTGCGTAATTAGTATTAAGCTAAATTGTATCACACATTATCTTCCTTAATAACAGTCTCGAAGTAAATTTATTAGTTTAAAAAGGATAGTCACTTGTGACGTAGGATAAGGGAGACCGGAGAGTGGGGAGAATCTCCAGCCCCGGTCATCTAATTTTAGTCGATTACCGCCCCCTTCTATAAATAGTTCCGTCTTTAGTGTGCAAATGCTATTTGTATCCATATATCCGCTCTCCTGAAGCTTGGCTACATCAGTGTCGATTACGGCTTTTTCTTTCTCAACTTTGACATTCTTAAAATTTAGGTCCCATTTACCAGTCTATTTAGGAGACTAATAGTAGTTTACAACAATATTGCCAAATGTTTTTTTTAGTAATATGATGTTTTGTTAAAAAATAACGACCTTATTATGGAGTTAAAAAAAACAAAAACCATTGTGCTAAAATCTGTTTGCCTATTGTTGTAAATATATCTCATAAATAGTTAAACTTGTACCAAATATTTTTTTGTAAATGTTCGACGTAGTTTACTTAATGAAAAACTATTGGCAACGTATGGGATACCACATCAAGTAAATAAATTGCAAGGAAAATAGGGAGAAGCGGCAGAAAAACGTGTTATTTATTGGAGCGACCAATTTGTAGTGGTGGCTGTAAAAAATTTAATCTTTAAATAGTTAGTGTAGGTTATTTTTATTTTAAAAGATTAAACTTTAGATGAATTTTATGTCTTTGACGTCAGTTGATTTTTTTAAACTACTAAAGGTAAACTTTATTTAATTTGTTATAACATAAAATTGTAATATTAGAAGTTACAATCCAAAAGTGATTCACTCATTTAGTCTATTGCTCCCAAAAAGTCAAAGTATAATGCGGACCGTCCCAACTTGCCCCAGACTAAGCTTAATTAAATTAAAAAACGAATAGAATTAAAAACGAAATAGAATAATTCGATTATTTCAAGAATTATGATATTGTACTACTAGAATAATTTCTGTCGGTGTATATAAAGTCAGTTATTTGCAGCAACAAACCGACATTCGTTGAAGAATTGCAAATAAACATTTTTTTGTAAAAAATTGAGCCTATATTAATAAAACGAAAAATGAAGAAACAAATTCTTTAAAACAATTCAACGGGCAACAGTTCGTTATTTTTAGTGTTCCGTACGGAACACTTATAAGATCACTTCGGTGTCTGTCTGTCTGTCTGTCACACCCGATTTTCTCCGAAACTATTTGACATAGAAAGGTGAAATTTGGTAATAATATAGGAATTGATGGCCTCATCAGAGCCATGTAGTTTTGAGAATTAAATTTTGACTTAAGGGGTTAGTTTTGGGGGGTGAAGCCGGAAGTGAAAAAAAAATTTTTTTACTAGGTCATCGAGTGTGGTGTCAAATGAAAGCTTGTGAAAACACGAGTAAAAAAAATATATATATAATATTATACTTGTGCGCACTTTTCTTTGTATTATTTTTAAAAATTCGCGAAAAATCGCTGTCCCGGGCCTTATCTCGAAAAGTACTTATCAAAAAATTTCGAAAAAATTCTGGAATATTCTCCACGGGGTGTAGATTGAACGAAAATTATCACGAGTGCATTACCTTTAATAATTTATATGGTATATAAAAAAAACAAAAATTTCAAGTTTTCAGTAAAGATTGGAAACAAACTTTGTTGTAAACACATTTGGGGTGTGTTTTGTGAAGTCACTGATCATTTTATACCACCGTAACATAAATTTTGACTTAAGGGGTTCGTTTTGAGGGGTGAAATCGGAAGTGAAAAAAATTTTTTTTTACTAGGTCATCGAGTGTGTTGTCAAATGAAAGCTTGTGAAAACACGAGTAAAAAATATATATATAATGTAATACTTGCGCACACTTTTCTTCGTATTACTTTTAAAAAATCGCTGTCCCCTACCTTATCTCGAAGAGTACTGATCAAAAAATTTTGAAAAAATTCTGGAATATTCTCCACGGTGTATAGATTGAACGAAAATTATCACGAGTACATTACCTTTAATAATTTATCTGGTATATAAAAAAAAACAAAATTTCAAGGTCACCAGTTTTCAGTAAAGATTGGAAACAAACTTTGTTGAAAACTCATTTGGGGTGTGTTTTGTGAAGTCACTGATCATTTTATACCACCATAACAAAAATTTTTATTTAAAAAACAATCAACGTAAGGAACACTAATTGTGCAAGTTCAACTTGCACTTGACCGGTTTTTTAATAGATTTCAAATAATCTTTTATATTTATTTATTTTGTAAAAATAGTAAACTTTTACTTACATGAAGGAAGCAAGGGAAATGTTTAAACCCTGGAAAAGCTGAAAACCAAAAAATCGCCAGGCGTAGATGAAGTTAGCAATGACATGCTGAAATAAGAGGGAGAGGTTTGGTCAAAGAAATAACGAAATTTTTGATCAGTACTCTTCGAGATAAGGTAGGGGACAGCGATTTTTTAAAAGTAATACGAAGAAAAGTGTGCGCAAGTATTACATTATATATATATATATATATATATATATATATATATATATATATATATATACATATATATATATATATATATATATATATATATATATATTTTACTCGTGTTTTCACAAGCTTTCATTTGACAACACACTCGATGACCTAGTAAAAAAAAAATTTTTTTCACTTCCGATTTCACCCCTCAAAACGAACCCCTTAAGTCAAAAATTTATGTTACGGTGGTATAAAATGATCAGTGACTTCACAAAACACACCCCAAATGTGTTTACAACAAAGTTTGTTTCCAATCTTTACTGAAATCTGATGACCTTGAAATTTTTGTTTTTTTTTATATACCATATAGATTATTAAAGGTAATGCACTCGTGATAATTTTCGTTCAATCTGCACCCCGTGGAGAATATTCCAGAATTTTTCGAAATTTTTTGATAAGTACTTTTCGAGATAAGGCCCGGGACAGCGATTTTTCGCGAATTTTTAAAAATAATACAAAGAAAAGTGCGCGCAAGTATAATATTATATTTTTTTTTTTACTCATGTTTTCACAAGCTTTCATTTGACACCACACTCGATGACCTAGTAAAAAAATTTTTTTTCACTTCCGACTTCACCCCCCAAAACCAACCCACCCCTTAAGTCAAAATTTAATTCTCAAAACTACATGGCTCTGATGAGGCCATCAATTCCTATATTATTACCAAATTTCACCTTTCTATGTCAAATAGTTTCGGAGAAAATCGGGTGTGACAGACAGACAGACAGACAGACAGACAGACAGACAGACAGACAGACACCGAAGTGATCTTATAAGTGTTCCGTACGGAACACTAAAAAGGCGATAATAAAGAACCAAAAAATTATAGAGGAATAACCTTACTGAGCTCCGTTCTTAGGGTACTCATGAAACTGCTAGCACAAAAAATTGAGCTAAAGGTAGGAATGTGTGAGGAACAGCAGGGCTTCCATCAGGATAGTTCCACAATAGATGCGATTTTCATTATACGATAACTAGTAGAGAAAGGGATCAAATTTAACACATCCATCTTTATTTGTATGGTGGACCCAAAACAAGCGTTCGATAAAATACGACTATCTGTTATCGTAACCATTCTACATCATAACGTCGATAACAAGTATATCAGAATAATAAAAGACCTTAGTAACAACAAAACACACATCAAAATCAACCCCAAAACCGTGGACGGCAAGATGATAGAGGAAGTGATGAAATTGGACTACCTTGGATCACAAATTCCAAGGAATAGAAATCTAATTGAAGAAGCGAGAGCGAACCCGATAAAAGCATCGAGAATCTCGAGAAGCCCAAGAGACCTCATCGGGAAAAATAGACACATATCAACTAAAAGTAAGGTAGGGATCTACAAGACTTATGTGAGACCAATATGCAGCTAAAATCAGAGCAGAAACGTCCAAAACGAAACAAATAATGAGAAATACTGAAATGAAGATTTTAAGAACAATAAACGGGGTAACACTGCGAGTTCAAATAAGAAGCAGTACCATAAAAGAAGAACTGCAAGTAGAAGACATAGTCAGATGGTTCAGATCCAGAAGATGATAATGGAGAGACCACGTAGACAGGATGGATCAGAATAGAATCGTAAAGTTTGTTAACCCACAGTAGTTGACCTCCAGACCAACCACCGAAGAGGTGGCAAGGAAGCTGAACATCCGCCTCAGTTGAAGGACAGAAGCAGAAGTAACAGGGCAAAGCCCTAAAGTAAAGAATAAGAAGGAAACCAGGATAATGTTGACGTGGCATCTCCAAAACGGTTTATAAGTTCTGAAACTAATACATGGGATATGTCACAACAAGAGATCGTTATTTTTAGTGTTCCGTACGGAACACTAATGGGATCGCCTCGGCGTCCGTCCGTCTTTCTGTCACACCTGATTTTGTTCGAAACTATTTCACAGGTAAAGTTAAAATTTGGCACAAATAAAGGAATTGATGGCTCAATCAGAGCCATGTAGTTTTGAAAGTTAAATTTTGACTTAAGGAGTTACTTTTGAGGGGTGAAATGGGAGGTAAAAAAAAAAAAATTTTAACAGGTCATCGAGCCGGGTGTCAAATAAAAGCTTGTGAAAACACGAAGGTCAAAAATATATATGATGTAAGACTCGCGCTCACTTTTCTTTGTATTATTTTTAAAAAAAATGCCCCAAAATCGCTATCCCCGCACCCTATCTCAAGAAGTACTGATCAAAAAACATTGAAAAAATTCTGAAATAGTCTTCATAAAGTGTAGATTGAGCGAAAATTATCACGAGTGCATTACGGTTGATAATTTCTCTGGTATATAAAAAAAACTATGTGCCTTGGCAATATGGTGGATTTTTTTGACTATACTTTTCAGTACATTACTGCTACTAGGTCGCGCGTCGCTCCTGTACTAAGGCAAAATAATTTTACTTTATTTCTTTATAATTAAACAAATATTTAGGTAGTATTTTTTTTATATAGGTCGAGCACACGTGCTGCAGGGAAGTCCCTAAAGCGCTACAGGAGCGACACGTGTGCGGAGAAAGCGATTCACGTTGTTCTTGAATCGCTGTAAATTGTGTTCGGTGGAAAACACTTGGGCAAATTATTCCAAAGGGGTGATGTTCTCCATTTAAAATATTGCTTGAAAAGCGTTGTACGAGGAGTAACCAGCTGAACCTCATACGGATGTGAAGTATTAGCGTGACGTGTATTTCTAACATGCACCACTCTGGGAGGAATTAAGCGGGCTACATCCTTCGATCACTTTCGATGAAAATACTTGTAGAATAGGCTCAAGTCGCCAACCGTTCTTCGACGTTCCAGCGAATCGAGGCCGCCGGTGAGTTCCGGATTTCCAATAAGACGAACACCTCTTCTCTGAATAGGATCTAACAAATGCAAAATATGTTTGAGAGCGGAGCTCCAAACATGGAAGCAGTATTCCACAGTTGATCGAATTTGAGCTTTGTAAAGAATTAACAGCTGTGGAGTGTAAAGCTTTCTAGTTCGAAATAATATTCCCCAGTTCTGAGAAGCTCTCCTTGCTATGCCTGCGACGTGTTCATGCCAGGACATATTGCTACTAATCTAACGGCCAACAAATTGAGTGATGATGTTAGAGGAATGCAGTGCTCCGCCATAACTATATCGGGTTCAGCAACGTTAACTTTTTAAAAAAAAACTGCCGCCTGTATTTTTATAGCGTTAAATTCTACTTTTTTACTGTCACCCCAAGATAGAATTTCTTCCAGGTCTTTGTTAAGTTGAACGACTTCCCACTGTCTGCGGATATTCGTCTGAGTAGCCGATGTCCGAGCGTTCAAACTGAATGAAGAGATAAGCGTACTGTCATCTGAAAAGCTGTAAATTGGGTTTCCGGTCTTTTCCAACAGATCGTTAATGTAAATGAGAAAGAGAGTAGGAGATAATATGGAGCCTTGGGGCACACCGGCGTTGATAGTGAAGGTGTTAGAAAGAAATCCGTCTACTGCCATTCGTAAAGAACGCTCTCTGAGGAAACATAGGAGCCACAAACAGAACTTTTCAGACATACCATAAGAGCGTAGATTAGCCAACAGTCCATCGTGCCAAACACGGTCGAATGCCTTAGATATGTCAAGAGCAACCGCTTGAGATTCTCCAAAGTGTTCAATTGCGTTGTTCCAAAGAAGTGTTATATAAGTCAGAAGATCTGTTGATCTATGTTTACGAAAGCCATATTGGTGATCGCTAATAATGTTGAATCCTTCAAGATATTTTGGAAGATGCTGATTGATAGCCTTTTCCATGACTTTCAATATTATTGAAAGCAGTGCCACAGGTCATTAGTTATTTGGCAAGGTCTTCTTGCCTTTTTAAGGTATCGGCTGAACTGTGGCACATTTCCAGCAGCAAGGAAATATTCCCTTTCTGTAGGATAGGTTAAAAAGTCTACAGAAAACTTGGCCTAGGAGATGATTTTATTTTATTTTAAAGTAATTGCCGTACTGGACACCAATTGCACAAGTTCGACTTGTATTTGGCTGATTTTTATTGAATAGATTTAAAATATTCTTTTATAAAGATGGTAAACTTTCACTTATGTGAGCGAAGCTAGTAGGCGTACTTTCATCATTCTTAACAGTTATATACAGGTAGTGCATAATAATAGATAATAATGTTGTTGCCTCAAAATCACTAAATATTTTACAATTTCCTTTACTTGAAGGATTAAAAAAAAAACATTGGATAGATCTTGTACTAGGGGAAGTAACATATATATTTTGTTGATAAGTGTCACTATGAGTCAGAAAGTGTTGACAACGTACGAAGTTAAATTACAACATTTAAGAAATATATACAGATTAGTACTCTTCACTGTTTAATTAATGTTAAGCAAAAATATATAAATACATTAATAAATAAAAATTGGACTTTAGTATTTAAACCACAAAAAATTTGTATATACTTACTTTTTGTTTTGCAACAGCATCTGTTTTTATCTCAGAACATTACAGTTGTCTTTGTTGTCTCACTCACACTGAATAAGATGACATTTTGATAATATCTTTGTCAATAATACTTGTTTTTGTTGGCAAATAAATATAAAATACCTCTTCTCATATAAGTGCAATCAATGGATTAGGTTATGTTGTCATAATCCTTGACTACACTTAAGAAGAAATAAATTATACACGTACAATATACATAGTATTATAGCTATAATTTACACATTATTGCTCGATCTAAAACACATGAGTAATATTAAATTGTAACTTTGTGGGAGATAAGTAGATAACTAAAATTTAAAGTATTTAAAGCAATATAAAGAGACAACTAAAATTGGCACGTATCTCTTAGCTGATGATTCTAAAAATAAGGTATATTTTCCGCCTCGTGTCAGTTTATTACGATGAGTGGATGACTTTTGAATAATTAATTATAAATGCTTAATGAGAACGTAGTTTAATTACCATTTGTGGGCTCATATGTTTTGAGAGAACTTTGTACCCACTAAAAATAATAGTTATCTTATTTTTTGAAAAACATTGTTGCCCGTTTGGTAAGTAAATATTCGATATAATTAGGTTGTCCGGATCAAACGAATCGCTCTGCTGTTTCGGCTATAAGCTGCTGCTTGGGGCACACAGCCAACATTGCCATTTCATTTTTGATTGTAAGTTAAAAACCTACTTGCAAGTCCACCTCAGAAATAAACGACAAAACAAAAAGAAAGGGGCAAGAAGGAAGTCGTTAATTTTGACAGAAAACTGCATAAAGTTTATAGTGGCCTAATACTAGCGACACTATTGGTTATAGATTTAAACCTTTTAGAAGCTTGTAACAGATATCTATTGGGTAATTGTAAAAGTTCGTGCCCAATTTTTCATAGATGGCAGAAGCATTTTTGACTGTGCTGAGTTAACATAATCTTAAAAAAAGTTTATTTAAATTAATTTGTGCGCAAGGTTTCAAAATGAAAAATGAAAAGTTACAATTTCCTCATGTTATGTTATATGAATTTAAAAAGGGAGTGAGTGTTGGAGCTGCAACTAAAAATATTCAAGTCGTTTATTTGGAACGTGCGCCTGCTTTTAAGACAGATAAAAAGTGGTTTGGTCGATTTCGAAATGGTGACTTCACTTGTAATATTAATTTACACAGACGCTTACGACAGATTTAAAAATACACCTTAAGTTTAATTCCTGAAAGAGTCGTGAGATGTCGTATTGAATAGGTAAGATTCTGATATTATCAAAACTCTAATCCAGGGGTGCTCAAACTTGAACTGCTGGCGATCTACCTCAATATTGTTAGACTACGATAGATCGACTCTGAGAGGCTGCAAGTAAGTGTGATGCAGGATTGTCGTCTAGGTAGGGTGTATCGTGGCATAGATATTAGTTTTCCGCACAATATTTGCATTTTTTTAGTCAAGGTAAGTGTAGGTCTGCTCTAAAATGTCAATGAAAAAACTCATAATTATTCAAAATTGCGAGTTTATTAGTTCTTACAAAACAAATGAGTTCTAGTGTCTAAAGTTAACTAAAGAGTGACTTTGGATGTTGAAGCGTGGCACTGCATGTCCTCAGCATACTTTTCATAAGATGGTACGTAATTACCGAGTGCTAATCGCAAGCATGATGACATATGTTCGTCAGTTAGTTGATTGCGATATTTTGACTTAATTATCTTCATTTCAGAAAATGCAGACTCGCACAAGTAAGTTGACCCAAACATTGCCGTCAGTTGAAGGGCGATTTGCCTTAGATTCGGATATTTATCTTCAGTATAAAACACCAGAATTTTGTATCAGTTGCTGTGGCTTTGAGATGTATATCTGATATAATCTGCACTAACTCATTTTCAACAGAACATGAGTCCATGTTAAACTGACTTGCTATTTCAGTAGCTAATTCCTCAATGTTTTTTTTGCACGAAAAAGGATAACTCATAAATGATGCGATATTTGCCAATTTACTGAAATCATAAAAACGTATTTCGAATTGGTCCAAAATATTTGATAATTGTGCCTCATAAATATCATAATTCAACTGAGGAATCCTTGCTTTCAAAGACGAAAAATTTTTCAGATCCTTTCTTTTTAGTTGATCTATCATACGTTGCAATTTACTTTTGAATGCGTTTATTGCGTTAATCATCTCAATAATAGTTTTTTCCTTTACCTTGAAGCTCCAAATTAATGGTGTTTAAATGCATTGTGATGTCTGTCAAAAATGCCAAATCAGTCAGCCATTTTCCGTTTTTCAGCATCTGAGTGTCATCACCTCTTTCGTCCAGAAAAGCTGTTATTTCGGGCAATAATTCTTGAAAACCTTTCTAGGAATTTTCCGTGACTCAACCACCTGACGTCCGTGTGAAGAACTAAATCAGTGTGTTCAGCTGACTCACTATCTTCCAACTGCAATTTAAAGAGCCGTCATTGCAAGCTACGTGCACGGATAGAATTCACAATTTTTATTGCAATGCCCATAATCTCCTCCATGTTTAGAACTTTTGAACACAAAACTTGTTGATGTATAATGCAATGGAAGGAGAAAAATGAAGGGAAATCATCATTAGCTCGACACAATGCCACAAAACCGTTTTTGTTTCCAGTCATTGCTGGTGCTCCATCGGTTGTAATGCACACTAGTTTATATATTCGTAGCTTGGGCCACGGGTCTTTCCTTTCAGAGGAATCATTGTCAAAAACTCTTCCTTAGCCGACATGTCATTTAGTACCATTCGAATAAAAATACACAGCTGGGCAGTGTCTGTCATATCGGTGGATTCGTCGAACTGTAAAGAAAAGTATGTACATTCCATGGTATCAAGTTTTAATTTATCTGCCATGTCCTGACTCATGACTTCAACACGCCTTGTGACAGTCGGACGAGATAACTGAAGTTCTCTAGTAGCAGACATAATCTCTGTTTTGTTTTTAAAATCTCCAAATAAAGTCTCACCCACTTCAATAAATGCTTCCTTCACAACCAATCCATCATCAAATGGTTTCTTGTGTTTCGCCAATATATGAGATATTTTAAATGACGCGATCGTTGCAGCTTTTGATTGTTTGGCTGGTCTTGTGAACATGGTTTGTTCTTTTTTCAAACAAGTTATCAAATCACGTACTTTTCGTTTTCTTAATTCACTCTGTGACGGAAAATCCTTTTCATAGTTTTTATGAACCGTTTTATGATGCCTCTCTAAGTTCCCACGCTTAGGTATTGCAACTGACGCACGGCAAATGAGACAAATGCACTTATCCTTTACCATACAAAAGAAAAATTCTTCCTCCCAATCGTTATTAAAATGATAAGTTTTACTTTTCTTCGCCGCACTCATTTTGGACTATTTATTAATAAACTTTGTATCGATGTATCGCCTTCAAATTACAACTCAGACTGACTCCTATTCCTGCAGGCGCAACATTTATATCGGCGCGAACGAAGTCTCGAATGTTCCCGTCAAACACGCCGCCCGAAGTTACTAGAAAAATCGCCGGGAATCAAAAACGCGGCTTTTCTTTCACAAGTACCGCGCGTTCCTTTGCCGCTAGCAGGGGGTTATTACGATAAAAGAAAGTGATGAGGGGGTTATTCTGGCCTAATTGTGGATCGAATAAATTTTAGTGGTTTATTCATTACATTTTGCTTTAGTTACCTAAAACAAAATCTGTGAATAGTTCTATATCGGAATTTTTTTCTCGAGATCGACTCAAAAAGCACTCGCGATCGACCGTTTGAGCACTCCTGCTCTAATTTAATGAAGTAAAATTATTGTTAATAATTTTGGCTACAAGAGAAGAAAATAAATAAAATTACGAGTATATTTATAACAGATAGCTAAATATTTTTTAAATTTGTACTTTAGTAAGTTATAGCCTCTTTTAAAATTAACAAATATAAGTGACAAGCTACATTTTCTGTGTTCATGTGTAATAATTTTGGAATAGGAAATAACATTTTTTTTTTTCGTTCATTATCATCGTTTAAACATGAAATTGTTCAAATACGGCGGAGAAGAACTCTGTGAAAGCATGTACGTACTAATTCAACAGATATGGAAAGAAGAACGCATGCCACATGATTGGAAAAGAGCTGAAATTGTAATAATACACAAGAAAGGCGACCAACGAGTATGCGAAAATTATCGAGGAATTACCCTGCTCAACACCGCCTACAAGATTTTGACAACGATGATACACGAAAAATTAAAATAAGTAATAAAAAATGTAATAGGACAATACCAATGCGGATTTACACAAGGAAAATCTACGGTAGATGCAATACATGTGGTCAAACAAGCATTGAAAAGAGCACAACAACATGCACTAAACTTGGAATTGTTATTCATTGACTTCAAGCAAGCATTTGATTCGGTTAAGAGAACTGGATTAAATACAATGCTAAAAGAACTGGGAGTACCGAGCAGGATAAGACGACTATGTATGATGACACTGAAAGAGACATTCGCCAATGTCAAAACACAGAAAGGCAGAACACAAGATTTCGAAATTAACAAAGGAATTAGATAGGAAGATGCATTATCGGCAACGTTATTCTACCTAACACTACAATATGTACTGAGGAATATAAATCAGGGTTCAATAGGAACAAGAGGCAGTCAGGTAGTGGCGTATGCGGACGATGTAGTAATTATTACAAAGAACCAGAAAATAATGAAAGAACTAGTGAAAGAACTAAGCGTAGAAGGAGCAAAAATGGGGTTGAAGATAAATGAAGAGAAAACCAAAATAATGAAAAATGGAAAACAGAATGATCAGGAAATGGAAAGGATTAAAATAAACGAATATACCTTCGAAAGGGTAGAGAAGATTAAATATTTGGGAGTGACGCTGTATTGGGATGAAAACAACGAAATGGAAGTAAAGGAAAGATTAATAATAGCAAATAAGTTGTTCCATAGCAATAAGAAATTGTTAAGTAGTAAGATAATAGGAAGACACAGTAAGATGAGGATATACCAGATAATAATACTTCCAAAACTAATGTATGCTACCGAAGTTATAAGCATGACAAAGAAACAAGAAGAAGACATGAGAAGAATTGAACGAAAAGGCCAATAAGAATATGTGAAGGAGTCTACAGAAGGGGGACTAATCAAGAAATTTTGGAAGAAGTGGATGAGGACATAGTCAAAAAAATAAAACAGAGTTTTAATTGACTAGGGCACACATGGAGAGCAGGCCCAAAAGCACCAATATATGAAATACTTCCATGGGAAACGGGACGTAGAAGGGAGGCAGACCGAGAATAGGACGGCTGCAGCAAGTTAAGGCGACAGGAATTACGAACTAGAAGGAAAAGACGTCTAACAGAAAACTTTGGAAACATCTAAGCAGAGAAATATAACAACAAGGAAAATGGGTCTGATCAACCCATAAACTAGATCTAGCGAACCCAAAGGGTGGCCCTATCTCAAGAGGGGTGTTTATAGGTCATTTATTTATTTATTTATCATCGTTTAAACAACAAATGTAGTTTATAGAAAAATACGTTACCAAAATTTTTAAAATCTATTTTAATGGTGTTCACATGTATGTCTTGTTTTTGAAACATTTAAAACTCACTTGAACTAATTTTTGAATCTTATAATTAAAGTAAGGTGTTTCAGCAACGAACTTACGACACCCGGATCCCTTTTTAGTGATCGATTTTTGTCGAGTAATTGTTTTTTCAAATATTTTAAAAATTCCATCAGTTGGTTATCGCACCACAATTACATTTTAAGAAAAATACATTGTAAAATTTAATACGCACGCTTTTTCTGAGAATTATCTTACAAATATTCTATAAAGTTTTCTTTTTTCAGTTAGTAACGTTGGTTCAACCGTCACTTTGAGTGCTACCTACGTAAATAAATAGACCTGCTTTTTCTTGTGTATCCTTATCGTTATTTTTGAAAATATAAAATCTCATAAAAACGAACAGAATGTTTCATAAGGGATTTCTTACGAGAAGACAGAGAGAGCATTATGTTAGAGAAAGACGTAAAATAATTTGAATTTCAGGGTATAATGTATGTGGCAACGTAGCTTCTCGCTTGCTTTTCGCCGCACGTAATCATGTGTTATTTATTTTTATTTAGTATCGATGTATATTAATTAATTAAAACGATACTTCGGATTATTTATTAAAAATATATCAATTATTAAGTAATAATAAATGCGCGTGCGAGGCACGCGTTTATTCTAGTATCTTTTAAAAGAAAGTCCGATCAGTGCAATGCGTATATCTGATTTAAAATTTAAAAAAACGCCAGCGTCCGCGCGCGCAATCTTCTTCAAGCTACGTTGCCACAGCGAAAATTCACTTCATAAAATACATTAAAAAATAATATATATCTAATATTTTCAACAACTAGGAGGTAAACTGCCTTCATATTTTAACAAACGAAAGCAAGGTAATTTTTTTATTTATATATTTCTTTGTGACTTTTTATTTTTTAATGCACATTCGACAACAAAATTATAATTTTAATTTTGATCGAAGAAAAAGTATGGATTCCTATCTTTTACGTTAAATATCTGAAACTTTTACAATTAATTATGGCAATACGGTGTGGTAAACCATCTTTATATTGAAGCAGTGAATGCATGATGCTGAAATCTATTTCCCAAAATTTCAACCAAAACTACATTAAACAATTACTCGTAAGAAATACCTTAATAAGTTTATCCACTTATTTTTACATGTTGTTTTTGGCACGAGAATGATTGACATTTTGAGGTGGAACACCGCTTCTGAATCTCAAGCGAACCTATCTAGTTTGGTTTCTCGCTTATCACTACAGTTGCAATTTTGACCATGTCATTGAAATCCACTATTTCATAACCAAATGAAATCTCAGAAATGTCCAGGAGAAGATCAAATCACCACTGAAATATTAAAAATGGGAGGAGAATATCTAGTAGAGAGTGTACGAATCCTACTCAACCAATGCATAACCGAAGAAAGAATTCCAACAAAATGGAACAACGCCGAAGTTATTTTGCTATACAAAAAAGGAGATAGAAATGACATAGAAAACTACCGTCGTATTAGTCTACTATCACACTTATACAAGTTGCAAACAAAAATAGTAACAAATAGATTAACTCAAAAAATGGATTCGTATCAACCAGTAGAACAAGCAGGTTTCCGAAAAGGTTTTAGTACGATTGACCACTTGCAGACAGTACGCACTCTCATAGAGAAGACCACAGAATATAACATACCATTGCACCTGGCATTTGTAGATTACAAAAAGGCCTTCGACTCGGTCGAAACTTGGGCAATATTGAGAGCTCTAGACAACGCAAGAGTAGACACCAGATATTCAAATCTCATCAAACACATATACGAAAACGCGACCATCCAAATAACACTGGACGAAGATACAAAGACAGATAAGATATTGGTAAACAGAGGCATACGTCAGGGCGATACTATCTCCTCTAAACTCTTCACACTAGCCTTAGAGGACATTTTTAAGAGTTTAAATTGGCAATCCAGGGGCATAAATATAGATGGTGTGCGTCTGGACCATTTACGATTCGCAGACGATATAGTGATTATAAGCGATAAAACGGAGGAAATTCAGAGTATGCTGGAAGAATTGCATCAGGCATCCTTAAGCATCGGACTCGAGATGAATCTACATAAAACAAAAATAATGAATGTGGAAAATATTCAGGTAAACATCGGAAACCAAACACTGGAAAACGTATCAGAATATATTTACTTGGGACACAAAATACAACTTGGTAAAGAAAATCAAAGCTCTGAAATAACTAGAAGAATAGGACAAGGTTGGGCTGCGTTCGGCAAGTTGGGGTATGTACTTAAATCTAGAGAAATCCCAATAAATCTTAAACGTAAAACATACGACTCATGTATTCTGCCGGTCCTTACGTATGGTCTCGAGACGATGGCACTCACCCAAAAAAACCGCTGACAAGCTTCAAGTGACACAACGAGCAATGGAGAGATCTATGCTCGGAATTAGCCTGAGAGACAGGATACAGAACGAGGAAATTAGAAGAAGAACGTGTGTGACAGATGTCCTCAGAAGAGTAGCTCAACTCAAATGGCAATGGGCTGGCCATATAGCTCGTCAAAGCTCAGAAAGATGGACCAGCAAAATGATAAACTGGCGTCCAAGACAAACCAAAAGGAGTGTTGGAAGACCTCCAAAAAGGTGGCGCGACAACATCCAGAAAATTGCGGGGGGAAATTGGATCCAAACAGCCCTAAACAGAACGACGTGGAAAAGATTGGAAGAGGCCTTCATTCAGGAGTGGATAACTATAGGCTGAGGAGAGAGAGAGAGAGAGAGTGAGATTTCATAACCATCTTGTAATTTATACTAATTTTTATTGTGCCACAAAAAATCATCTCCCTTATCCGTAGAAGTTATAAGGCGTTCCAATGCTCAGTGTTACACGATGGAATGATATCCACTCCTTTCGAGACTGCTTTTTCTCATTGTCATGGATGCAATGGCGAGAAGAGCAACAAATAGCCGGCCGAGGGGAATCGTGTGGAATCCACTCATGCTTAGCCAACGCTTGGAGTCTCTGGAATATGCTGATGATAAATGTGAGCTGTCGCACAGATTCCGCGACATGCAAGCTAAAGTGGACGATTTAGTCTCTGAGTCATCTAAGGTTGAGCTAAAAATAAACATCACTAATCCAGAGTCAAATACCTCAGCGGTCAACCAATTGCACGAGTGCGGGAGTTTCAATACTTGGGAAGCATGATTGATGAAGTTGATGGTGCCTTGAAAGATGTGGAGACCAGGATAAGAAAAGCAAGAGGTGCATTTACCTTACTTGGAAAAATGTGGCGCTCAACAGTGTATAGTATCTTCAAGTGCTATGTAATTTCTGTTCTTCTGTATGACTGTGAGACCTTACGAACTTACGACACCTGAATCCCTTTCAAGTAATCGATTTTTATCGAGTAATTGTTTTTTCAATTACTTTAAAAATTCCATCGGTTGGTTATTGCACCATAATTACATTCTAAGAAAAATACATTGTAAAATTTAATTCGCACACAATTTCTGAGAATCATCTTACAAGTACGGTATAAAGTTTTCTGTTTTTTTTTTTTCAACTGGTCACGTCGGTTCAACCTTCACTTTGATTGTTACCTACGTAAATAAATAGATCTGCATTTTCTTGTATATCTTTATCGTTATTTCTGAAAATATAAAATATCATCAAAATGAACAGAATATTTCTTAATAAGTTTATCCACTTATTTTTACATGTTGTCTTTTGGCATTAAAATAATTCACATTTTGAAGGGGAACACTGCTTTTGAAGCCTACCTCTTTATTTTGGTTTCTCGCTTAGTACTACAGTAACAGCTTTGATCATGTCATTGAAATCCGCCATTTCATAACCATCTTGGAATTTATACCAATACACGATATTTTTGGTGTTCCACAAAAAAAACATCTCCCTTATCCGTAAAAAATATGAGGCGTTCCAATGCTCAATGTTACACGACGGAATGACATCCACTCATTTCGCAACTGCTTTTTCTCATCGTCGTGGATGCAATGGTGAGGAGAGCAGCAAATAACCGGCCGAGGGGAATCGTGTGGAATCCACTCATGCTTAGCCAACGCTTGGAGTCTCTGGACTATGCTGATGATAAATGTGAACTGTCGCACAGATTCCGCGATATGCAAGCTAAAACGGACGATTTACTCTCTGAGTCAACTAAAGTTGGGCTTAAAATAAACGTCGCTAAGACAAAGGAAATGCGCATTAATCCAGAGTTAAATACCTCTCTAACTATCAGCGGTTAACCAATTGAATGAGTGCGGGAGTTTCAATACTTGGGGAGCATATTTGATGAAGGAGGCGGTGCCTTGAATGATGTGGAGACCAAAATTTAAAAAAATAACCGGTCAAGTGCAAGTTGAACTTGCGCAGTTAGTGTTCTGTCTGTTGATTGCTTTTAAAATAAAAAAATTTTGTAACGGAGGTATAAAATGATCAGTGAGTTCACAAAACACAGCCCAAATGAGTTTTCAACAAAGTTTGTTTCCAATCATTGCTAAAAACTGATGACCTTGAAATTTTTGTTTTTTTTATATACCAGATAAATTATTAAAGGTAATGCACTAGTGATAATTTTCGTTCAATCTACACCCCATAGAGAATATTCCAGAATTTTTTCAAAATTTTTTGATCAGCACTTTTCGAGATAAGGGGGGTGGACAGCGATTTTTCGCGATTTTTTAAAAATAATACAAAGAAAAGTGTGAGTATTACATTTATATATATATATATATATATATATATATATATATATATATATATATATATAATATATATATATATATATATATATATATATATATATATATATATATATATATATATATATATATATATATATATATATATATATATATATATATATATATATATATATATATATACATATATATATATATATATATATATATATATATATATATATATATATATATATATATATATATATATACATATATATACAAGTATTACATTATATATATATATTTTTTACTCGTGTTTTTACATTTGACACCCTACTCGATGACCTATAAAACTAACCCCTTAAGTCAAAATTTAAATTTCAAAACTACACGGCTCTGATGAGGCCATCAATTCCTGTATTAGTACCAAATTTCAACTTTCTATGTCAAATAGTTTCGGAGAAAATCGGGTGTGACAGACAGACGGACAGACACGGAAGTGATCTTATAAGTGTTCCGTACGGAACACTAACAAGAGGTATATTTACCATACTTGGAAAAATCAAACGCTCAACAGTGTATAGTGTCAGAACCAAAATCAGCATCTTCAAGTCCTGTGTATTCTCTGTCCTTCTGTATGATTGTGAGACCTGGCTTGTTACAGAAGTGATTAAGAAAAAATTACAAGTATTTATCAACCGCTGCCTCCGCCGAATCCTGCGTGTCTTTTGGCCTGACTTTATCTCCAACAATAACCTATGGGCCAGAACTGATTGTAGTCATATAAAACTCGAAATACGTAAGAGGAAGTATAGCTGGATCGGTCTCGGCTTCCGACGAAATGTATCACCGTGCCCTGCTCTACAACCCGCGAGAAAGCAGGAAAAAAAGAAGCGTCGCTCAGTGATGTCGGAGATCAACTCATTACCTGAAAATCGAAATCAGAAAATCAACATCATCGCAAGTCTGAAGACGCTTGCTGAGCGCCGTTTCAGGTGGAAAATTCTTATTGACAGCCTATGCTCACTTTGAGGTAGTTCGGAATCTGCAGACGCCGAGCAAAGCGCTAAGTAAGTAAGTAACATGAGATTTATTTAAGTAAATATATAATAAGCAAGATCAAATAAAAATTTATAAAAAGTAACGAAGATATAAAAAGAAATTAAAATAACTTTACAAAAACGAAATACTTAACAGTAAATATACTATACAGTATTGGGATCATAGTATTTACTTTCCGTATTCTATATAACTAGAGGTGTTCATTTTTTTTTTTCTAATCTTACCACTCTAGTTTGCTTCTTTATGATCGTCCTAAATTGTACAAAATCTACTATTTGAAATATGACCAAAATAATTATTATTTCTCACCTAACCAACTATAAATGTCATTTCCCTGTTACAAGTATATTATCTCCGGGCTCTTCAATATCAAGGATAGTGATGTTATGAAAATGACAAAAGCTAAAATCAAAACTAGACTTCATATTCAATGTTACAATATTAATATCCAGTAGAGAGACATAAGTATTGTATACATACCACAAAACAGTTTTGAAGCGTGAAATTGGAAAAGAAAAAAAAAATACCAAGTCATCGAGTGGGGTGTCAAATGAAAGCTTGTGAAAACACAAGTTCAAAAATATATATAAACTTGCGCATACTTCTCTTTGTACTATTTAAAAAAAAATGCTAAAAATAGCTGTCTGGAATATTCTTCACAGGGTGTAGATTGAACGAAAATTATCACGTTTATTTATTATCATTATACCTTTAACAACACAGGCCAACGATGAAAAAAATTCCTTAATAATTTTACCTGATTCCTATGTTTTTGGTGTGCTGAGTCCGAAAATAATAATAAAAAAGTCGTAGCATCCACCAATTTTTCACATTTTAATATTCAAAATCTGAAAAGTTTATTTTTATCATTCGAATGTTATTAGGTTGGCAATAAAATCAGAATTTTATAAGGTTGGCAGTAAAATCAAATGTTATTAGGTTGACAGTTCCGATAAATGTCACAGCTGTTTGTTTTCTTCCAGTTAATATAACTTCGCATTGTAGTGTTTAACCGATGTGCTTTAATTCACATTGGGTTGTAAAAACTCTCCCAACACTTTTTGTTATATATGTGGTGAGTTTGTAGTTAAAAAATATCAAAAAAACATTACTGACTTTGTAAAAAAAGTATACTTTGTATATTTTGGTGTAGAAATCGGTAATCAAGAAAAATGTTGGGCTCCTCACAAAGTATGTTATGTTTGTGTCGAGGATCTTAGGAAATGGTATAAGAAAGAAAAGAAAGCTTTTAGTACCCAGAGCAAGGAAATCATTCAAATGATTGTTATTTTTGCAGTGTTGATGTTTCTGGATATAACTCCAAAAATAAGAAAGTAATTGTCTATCCTAAGTTTACTTCAGCTAATCGGCCGGTAGGACATGGACCGGGACTTCCTGTCCCTGAGCCACCTCAGTCTATTGATGACGTTTTACGGTCCAGTCCCGAATTTAATGAAAGTCGACCGGATGATGATGAGTTTCAATGTTCTCTAAAAAATTTAAAGCCACAGTTGTTTACACAAGCTGAGTTAAATGATTTAGTGAGAGATTTTGGTTTGACTAAGGAAAAAGCAGAATTGCTTGGTTCTTGGCCGAAAGAAAAACATTTATTGGAATCTCGAACATCTATTAATTTTTTTTAAATTTTTCATTTAATTTAATTATTTATAATTTAATTATTTAATTTTCCCTATTTTAAAATTTAATCGATGTCATATTGTGAGAGAACTGTGGGTGATACAAAAAAATTGATACCAGATACGGTTTCAGCACCCAAAAATACATAACAGTTAGATGTATTGGTATAAAAAGTTTTTACAAATATTTTTTTGTTGTCCTGTGTAATTTATCTGATATATGAAAAACCAAAAAAATTTCAAGGTCATCAGTTTTCAGCAAGGATTAGAAACAACAAGATGAAAACTCTAACAAATAGATGGTTATACTGCACTCTATCGGTGACTTACTAAGCCTATTCAAGCAGAGCGGCACAGCACGGCTGGCACTTATTGCAGAAACGCACCTTTCTCGAGCTTACTCCTCGAAGGCATAGATGGCAGCATTGGTATAACAACTGAAAACGAAACGAAAAAAATCGTATTTTTAGAAGTTACCAAAAGTGTTCTTCGTATTTGCTGAACCATCCCAAGACGCGTTTCGCCGTATCACGGCTCATCAGCTGGGCTAGGTTCAGCAACTTCTAAAAATACGATTCTTTTCGTTTCGTTTTTAGTTGTTATATCAATGCTGCCATCTACGCCTTCGAGGAGTAAGCTCGAGAAAGGTGCGTTTCTGTAATAAGTGTCAGCTGTGCTGTGCCGCTCTGCTTGAATAGGCTTAGTAAGTCACCGACAGAGTGCAGTATAAGCATCTATTTGTTATAGTTTTCCGTTAGTTGCCTGGATAAAGGACTAAAAATGTGTTCTCGTATTTGCTGAACCTAGCCCAGCTGATGAGCCGTAATACGGCGAAACGCGTCTTGGGATTGTTCAGCAAATACGAAGAACACTTTTGGTAATTTCTAAAAATACGATTCTTTTCGTTTCGTTTTTAGTTGTTATACCAATGCTGCCAGATGAAAGAAAATTCATTTGGGATGTGTTTTTGTGAAGTTATTCTATACTTCAAAAGTTTTTATTTTAAAAGCAATCAACGTATGGAACACTAATTGCGCAAGTCCGACCGGCACTTGGCCAGTTATTTTTTTATTATTTAGATTACATTATAATTGTAGTAAGTGGTAATTAGAAAAGAGATTTCTAGACATTGTTTAAGACGGATATAAAATATTTATTTGTCGTATAATTTTTGTAAACCTCGTAAATTCCTGGTAACTTATTATTATCCTTTAAAAAATATTTACATTTGAAATAATTTTAAATAACTAAAAAAAATTAACATATTTTTCAAGTACTATGCAAATATAAGGATTACAAATGTACTTTATTAAATGAAATTGTGGATCGAGGAGATACAAGGAAATTGTGTTTTAGTGTATTTAAAAAAATAGAACAAAATAATTAGTTTTTAATACCTTATTTGAACACAGTTAGTATAAATAACTATGTATTTATCTACACAAATAGTTACTACAGAAAAAATAATTCCTCTATCCATAAATTTTCACAGAGTGACACAGATTTTCCCAAAGGTCGAGAAATACCCATAATAATCACAATTGATACTTCCAAATAATAAATTATTAGCGATAGGATATATGGTAAATAAAAACTACTGGACGTTTAGCATAGTTCCTGTCTGAGCATGCATATTAAAAAAAATTTCGGATTTAATAAAGATCTAATAAACAACTAATTTGAATGTTGAGGGATAGGTGTGTAAAATGTTAAAAGAAATTATAATACGAATGTCCAAAATCTTACCTTGAAACACATTTCGAAACTATTTTTTATTACTTTTATTGATGTTAAGAGAATGTTTTGTTAAATGTTGAAGCATTGAACTTGACATACACATGATACGCTTGTACCTTGTCGCAGTTATTTTTTAATTGAGCCAGTTAAGCAGGATGGTAAAAATGATGTTACATTGGGCGTAAATAATTGTTAATGCTTGTTTACAAGCTAACTCAAATGTCCGGAATTAAAAATAGGGCTCCTGATGTCTACAATTACTAATAATGTAACAGTAAATGTTTACCTTTTAAAAGAATATATTTCCTGAAGTCCCTCTCGACGCTGGTTGCTTAATTTTGGAAACCAATAATCACTGCAACAAGAAAATAAAGTAAATATGGTTTTGGACCGTAATTTTTTTTATCTCATCACAAATTGCAAATAACATCTGAATTCTGGTCGAATTAAAAAAAAAAAACGACTGAATAATTATGATGAAACTTTTTAGTGTTCCCTACGGAACACTTATAAGATCACTTCGGTGTGTTTGCGTTGGGTTATTTAAAGGTTTTGAGCTATTTTCATAATAAAAAATACACGATTTAATTGTTGCACTGCTTTAAGGAGGTTCGAGCAGTACGTCGCTGGGTGACGGACGAGTGAAATAGACCTATGCTAAACACATGGATAGCGAAGAACGTTACCAATCATGAAAAATTAAATTATATTTATTATATTACAATGAAAAATAGCTATTTTTTTATTGATCTTATGTTTAATAATATCATTGTTATCGAATAGACCCAATATGTTAATTATTTATTTAAAAAAATATATATTAAAACACTTGAATTACAAGTAATAAACCTAGCAATGTTACAAAATAGACATATGAAATTTTTAGGTTGGCTTAACTGCTGTCCATACTTCTTCTTGAAGTGTCATATCCGAAACGGATGTAGGCGACTCTCTTGCCTTTGCCTGTAGTCGGTGCCTTTTTAAGTAATCCGCAGATAAAGGGGACCTACAGTTTAATGCCGGTTCCTGTCCATACAGCAAATTCAAATTTTTAATAATCGAACCTTTCGTAATGACAGATTATTTAATATAAAGTTGCGACATTGTAGTCATCAATCGTGTGTGAAAAAAAGAAGGTCACAATACTACACCATATATGTTCAGGTACATCACGAGATTCCAAAAAATCAGTTTCAGTCATTTTCTTAGTCATTTCTGAAATGGATGGAACATAAATATTATCTCCTTCTCCAGCTCGTCTTCGTCGTCATTATCGCCTAAAATCTTTCCAGAAATCACTGATGTCACAATTTGAGCATCAGTTAATATTTCTCTCGTCATTAATTCATTATCAGCACATGCATATTCTTCAAAATTAAGGTAATTAAACATCTTTTTAATCTCGATTTCCACTGTACTTTCTTGAATCTCAGCATCGCAAACAAATTCTAGATAGTCAGTAGGATCTTCTCGATGTTTTTCAATCCACTGAATCAACGGTAGCTCATCATCTGAGTCATATCTTCCTTCCTTCCTTAAAAATTCGCCATGCTTAAAACAGTTTACAATGGTCTCTCTACTGACTCTTTGCCAAGCCATAGGATTAAATTTTATATCGTCCAAGAGAGTTACAGAAAAAATGTTACCTTTATCCATCGTCTCTAATATTTTCATAAGTAAAATCTTTCTATAATGACATTTTAAAGAATGTATCATACCTTGATCCATAGGCTGGAGGCATAAAAACCAATTTTATTTGCTGAAGATCAACTTCAGGATGCGCTGGACAGTTGGCAATCAAAAGTAATATTTTTCTGTCCTGGTCCCATTCGTTCAGTTGGTTTTTAAAAATTTCTGATATCATCCAGGCTTTACTGATAAATGTTTGTTTTTAAAACACCTGGAATTGGAGGATTTTCCTATCACCAACAATTTTTTTTTCTGTGTTCCAGACATATTTGCAGTTACCAACACAGTAATCATTACTTTTGATAATTTTCCACCAGCACAATTCTCTCCGATAAACTTTAATATCTTATCAGGCGTCACCTCGGAAAACCAATCCATTTCATCCGCATTAAAAATGTCCACATATTCATAATTTTCTCGAATTTCCAGCCTTACATTGGCCAACCACTGATCAACAACAGTCATATCCACTCTTGCAGTTTCTCCTACTATCTTACCCCCACTAATGTTATGTCGCTTTTTAAATTGTTCAATCCAACTTCTAGAACAGTTAAACTCGGTGTTCTCTATTTTCCTTCCCAATTCACTAGCTTTCTCTTGTAAAGCATAGCCGGTAATAGGAACATGTTCATGTTGTTTTTGACTAAACCGTTTAAGGAGTCCTTTATCGACTTGGTCATATGAATATTTTTTTACTTTTTTACAACTAAAGTTTCTTTTATCATAGATTGATAAGATTTCTTGCCTTTTCTTCCACATGGTAGAAACCTTAGATTTAGTTAAATTCAACTGTTTGCAAACATCACTTTGTTTAACTCCATTTTCTATTTTCCTTATAATATCGTGTATGTCTTTTAAAGTAAACGCTTTACGTTTTTGTGTTCTCATTTTAAAATAAAAACCTAAACATTCACTTTGCTACTTTGATCAAGTATGCATTAGAACCGCATAACACAAGTGAATTGAAAATAATACTGCTCGAACTAGCGACGCGGCGGAAACAAGTAGAATAGAGATTCCCAGCAAGTTTCGGTAAATTCCCTAGATCAAGTCGCGCGACATCGAGCACAGGAAGTGGCAAGTTTGTTATAAACGGACACAAAACATCCAAATTTGGTTCGCTTTATCCGGAAGTTCGTTATAACCGGGTTCGTTATAACTGACAAAAATTTTCATTAATTTTATGGAAGTTTTTTCGTGCATTATAAAATAGGAAATTCGCTATAAACGGATTCGTTATAAGCAGACCTCATTGTGTATATATTTATATATATATCCGAGAGATGGCACCACCGGCGCGTATCGAGGTCATGTTTAGTTAGTAGCATCTCTTGAATGAACGCACACCAAGTTTCAGCCATATTGGTCTATTTCTTTGTGTTTGGCATTCGTGTGAATCAAGGAAGTCGAGTGATTTTCAAGAAATGGATGAAAAAGAATTTCGTGTGGTGATTAAACATTACTTTATGAAAGGCAAAACGCCTCAGGAGACTAAAGAGAAGCTTGATAAACATTATGGTGACTCTGCACCTTCGATTAGAACAGTTTATAAGTGGTTTTAAAATTTTCGGACTGGCCATATGGGCACAAGTGACGCTGAACGTTCTGGACGGCCTGTGGAGGTTACGACTCCAGAAATCATTGATCAAATCCATGATATGGTGATGGATGACAGAAGAGTTAAGGTGCGTGAGATTGCTAGTGCTGTGGGCATCTCGACTGAACGGGTACATAATATTTTGCATAAACATTTGGACATGAGAAAGCTATCCGCAAGATGGGTGCCGCGATTGCTCACGCTTGACCAAAAATGGAATCGTGTGAAGTGTTGCAAGGATAGTTTGCAGCTGTTCCAGAAGAATCCGGAGGACTTTAAGCGTCGTTTCGTCACTGTGGATGAAACATGGATTACTATACTCCTGAGACCAAACAACAATCTAAACAATGGGTTACCAAGGGGGAATCTGCACCAAAAAAGGCGAAGACCGTTCCTTCGGCCGGAAAGGTTATGGCGACTGTCTTTTGGGATTCGCAAGGGATAATCCTCATCGACTATCTGGAAAAGGGTAAAACTATTACAGGTGAATATTATTCATCGTTATGGGACCGTTTGAAAACCGAGCTGCAAGAAAAAACGCCCGCGATTGGTCCACAAGAAAGTCCTTTTCCATCACGACAACGCACCAGCACACACCTCAGCAGTTGTGGTCGCAAAATTAATGGAAATAGGATTCCAACTCGTTTCACATCCCCCTATTCTCCAGACTTGGCTCCCTCGGACTACTATTTGTTCCCTAATTTGAAGAAATGGCTGGCGGGACAAAGATTTTATTCAAACGAGGAGGTGATTGCAGACACTAATGGATATTTTGCAGACTTGGACAAATCCTATTATTCGGAAGGGATCAACAAACTAGAACATCGTTGGACGAAGTGTATAAGCCTAAAAGGAGACTATGTCGAAAACTAAAAAAGGTTTACCCCAAACACATAAGTAGTTTTTATTTTTGCACGGACTTTTCAAACCAGCCTCATATATATATATATATATATATATATATATATATATATATATATATATATATATATAAATATATATATGTATATATATATATATATATATATATATATATATATATATATATATATATGTATATATATATATATATATATATATATATATATATATATATATATATAAATATATATATGTATATATATATATATATATATATATATATATATATGTATATATATATATATATATGTATATATATATATATATATATATATATATATATATATATATATATATATATATATAAATCAACGGGACCAGATGAGATACCTATCGCTTTGTTAAAGGGATGTTCGCCTAAAGTAATTGCTTGCCTGGTTTATCTAATAAATATGTCTGTTTATGAAGGTATTTTCCCTTCGCGACTGAAAGAGGCTAACATTTTGCCTGTATTTAAAAAGGGCGATCCGCTTTTAATTGAAAACTATAGGCCTATATCTTTACTTAACTGTTTGTCAAAGGTTTTCGAAAAAGTTATTTACAATAAGATAACTCCATTTCTTGATAATAACAAAGTTCTAACCTTTTTTTAGAGAAAAGCACTCTACAGAGACCGCACCGATCGACTTTATAAAGAATATATATAAAAAACTTGATATAAATGAGAAAGTAATAGCTCTACTATTTGATCTAACAAGGGCATTTGACACAATAGACCCAGGCTTTGTGGTTAAAAAATTTGAAAGGCTAGGTATTCTAGGACCACTAAATAAATGGTTTAATTCATTTTTGAAGGGTAGAAACTTTAAAATTAAAATTGGTAATATTTTTTCGCAAATGACAAACTGTGACTTAGGGACCCCTCAAGGCAGTGTCCTAGGTCCTCTAATTTTCTTGTTGTTCATAAACGACTTACCTGAATACATTTCATGTGCAATCGTTTTTATGTTCGCTGACGATACGATCATAGTCATCTCAGCCAAAGATGAGAAACTTTTGAAGAAAAAAATTAAAATAATATTGACTGAGCTCTCAAACTGGTGTAAAAAGAATAACCTTATAATAAATCTATCAAAGACCGTGTCTATGGAATTTAAGACAAAAATGCGCAAACCAATAAACCTAAATATTGTATTTAATAATATGAACCTCGAATGGAGTTTGCACATAGATGACACATAGATGACGTTTGCTCACGACTGAATAAATGTTTTTTTATGATAAAATCTTTAAAAAACTCATTAACTGTCTATTACGCTACTGCGTACCCAGCCATGTCCTATGGTCTGGCGGTTTGGGGAAGTGCGAAGGAACTGGACAGAGTGCTGGTGATACAAAAACGAATCATGAGACTAATTTTTAGTATGCCATATAACGCATCCTGCAGGGAAGTCTTTAAGAATAGAAAAACATTAACAGTTACAAGTATTTATATATATAAACTCTTAATGTATATCTATCAAAATCAAGATAGCTTCATGTCGCATAGATCTTTTCATCGTTATCCGACTCGAAACAGAGAAAATTTTTATATTGAAAAACACAATCATGAATATGTTAAAAAAACTAGTCATTACTTAGGTTGCAGACTATTTAACTTACTGCCGGAAAATGTAAAAAGGATTGAATCTATGGCATGTTTTAAAAAACAAATAAAAACTATAATATTAAGTAAAACTTTTTATTCTGTAACTGAATTTGAAAGTTATCTGCTGGGCGGAGTGTGAATGTTATTCTTTATAACATCCTTACTTAATTCAAGCATCTTCAGTATGTATTTTATTTGTTATAAATTTGTTTGTTATAAATATGTATGTTACGTTTTTTGTTATATCTTGTATTTACTGTGTATTAATGTGTTTAATAGTAAGATTTCTTTTTTTTTTTATATTATTTTTGATATTACCTAAGATAAGATCATACATCCCTTTGATGACATGTCTTATCTACAACTTTTGTAGCTGAAAAGATGAATAAATTGTCTATTGTCTATATATATATATATATATATATATATATATATATATATATATATATATATATATATATATATATATATATATATATATATATATATATATATATATATATATATATATATATATATATATATATTTTACTGCTTAATTTAAAGTATTACTGGAGCCGGTTTTGGGTACAACTTTTTTATAAATATGATAATATAGTTCTCCTCAAGTTAATTTGCTACTGTTAAATTTACCTATTATATCTTCAAGGTCTGTCGTATTAAAAGACAGGGTATTTACGTATTTACCTTCTAACCATACAGAAGATCTACCTGACCAGTAACAACTTATGTATATTAAACGTTTCTCTGAAACAGACTTAACCTTATTCTGGGCTTTTTTTTTGTTAATAGCGTATGAACAGCAAGGAATTCCCGCACATGAGAAAAGACTGGCAAATCCGAACTAGTTCTTGAAACTGACGGCCTTCAATTAACGATCACACCAGACATGATATTTTTACCATAGCCGGCGGAATAAGGTAAATATTAGCAAAAATTATACCTGTCCGATTGTTAATTACTTAAAGAGTTAGCGTATATTCCTTTAAACGGAACATCATGAACCACACATTGCTATATTCTTCAAACAATGTCTAAGTTAGAGTCGTCGACAAATTTTTTTCAAAAAGTCTAAGAAAAAGTCTTTCTGACGTTACATTATTTTATTATTATTTATTTTTTATAATTGGGAATTAATGTACAAATGCATCAAATTTAGCCGATAATAAATCTGCTTGAAGAGAAACAATGTTGATGGAATTAATATTAGGGAAACGCTAAGATGAAAAGACGAAGAAAATTTTTCTGGAAAAGATTGCAATTTTAAGAATATTTCTGAAAAAAAAAAACATTGCCATCTACATCATTAGCAGTAGATGAAATACAATTAGAAAGATACCTCTTCATTGGGATGGATCGATAAAACTAATAAATATGTAACCAGAATTCTTAGTTTGGATCCCGCCCCAGAACGGCACTATCCTCTATTCGGCATGACGTTGCAGATAAAACCATTTTCATGGATACTGGTAGGAAATCTAGATGCGAGAACATACAACTATTTGTACAACAAAATATTATCCCTTTCCTCAGGTCTCTGTATTATAAACAGTTTTTTTCTTTAGGTGTCTTGTTGTCATTGCTTGTCGAATCGCATTACTCCATGTTTTACGTCACACTAAACACAAAACACAGTAGCGAGAGTCTGACTCGGCACTTTTGGTCTCAAGGAATTCGAGTCTGTAATGATCACACGATCGGTCGCCATATTGCTGGTATGATGCCCGCCAGTTTTTGAAATATTCAAAATCCTTCTTTCAAGAAAAATCCTATTTTGTAGAATAAAAATAAATTTTGCTAATTGAAAGGAAGAAAAAAACGGGAAAAGTTTTTTTATCAAGTTCTTATTAAATCAGATATACAAAAAAATAGGGAAAAAGGCAAAAAATACAAGGAAACAATATATTTGGCTTCATCGCTTTTTGCACGTTATTCATTTAAATATCTCTTTGTTGAATTTATATTTCTCAACTATTAGAGATATTGTCCGCAGGGAAAAAATGTTTATTTTGAGAATATATCTCTGCACACCTTTAGCTTCGAACGTATAATGTTAACAATCATGATCCGTTTATTTCAGCGAATCCCAATAATCTCAAGAGATTGAAAATAATTATAATTATTATTTTAAGATGAGATCGTTTTTCTTCTGAATTTAAAAACGAAGCACACATTTTTTTTGCTCCATTTCATCATTAGTTAAATCTAATATAATAATAACCTGAACTAACCCGAACTAATGACTTTTCGTGCCTATATACGAACATACGTATATAAAAAAAATAAATCCATGCACTGGTTTATTCAAACTCATTCGTGCTGGAGAATTACTACTTTTGGATGCCCAGATTGAGTTTTGACAGTTTGGTTATCTAATTTTAGCACATAATATAACTTAACTCTAGCAAACAATTTTAATATGGAAGATAATCTTTATATAATATATTGCATAATAGAAATAAAGAATTATGAATAAATTACCTTTTAGGATCTTTGGAAAATCTAAAAAAACTAACTCCTTTGGAGATACCACGTATATTTTTACAAGCACTAATCGCACAACATCATGGCCTCATGCCATCTTTTTAGTGTTCCGTACGGAACACTTATAAGATCACTTCGGTGTCTGTCTGTCTGTCTGTCTGTCACACCCGATTTTCTCCGAAACTATTTGACATAGAAAGGTGAAATTTGGTAATAATATAGGAATTGATGGCCTCATCAGAGCCATGTAGTTTTGAGAATTAAATTTTGACTTAAGGAGTTAGTTTTGGGGGGTGAAGTCGGAAGTGAAAAAAAAAAAAATTTTACTAGGTCATCGAGTGTGGTGTCAAATGAAAGCTTGAGAAAACACGAGTAAAAAATATATATATAATATTATACTTGCGTGCACTTTTCTTTGTATTATTTTTAAAAATTCGCGAAAAATCGCTGTCCCGGGCCTTATCTCGAAAAGTACTTATCAAAAAATTTCGAAAAAATTCTGGAATATTCTTCACGGGGTGTAGATTGAACAAAAATTATCACGAGTGCATTACCTTTAATAATTTATATAGTATATAAAAAAACAAAAATTTCAAGGTCATCAGATTTCAGTAAAGATTGGAAACAAAATTTGTTGAAAACTCATTTGGGGTGTATTTTGTGAAGTCACTGATCATTTTATACCTCTGTAACAAAATTTTTTTATTTTAAAAGCAATCAACGTACGGAACACTAATTGCGCAAGTTTAACTTGCACTTGACCGGTTATTTATAATTATATTTTCAATTATAACGTCAAACGAATCATTTACTTATTGATTCTCCTTGAAATTCAGATCTAAACTTAACCCGCGACCGCGCTGGTAGCCATGTTGTTGATATAATAGGGGACGCATGCGTGATAAAAAAAACAGGACGACCTAAAAATTTTCTTGAGGGTCGCTACTGTGTTTCATGTTTACTCTTGCATTTAAGAAACGAATGACACCGTGTATTTTATAAGCCGCGGGAGTTTCAATGGTCTGAGACATTTTGAATACGCACAAACAAACGTAAATTTCGGGCAAACGCTCCTGTAATGGTGTCTGTGTCTAGCCAATAAATCCAGATACAGAGCGCGCATGCGTGGAACGGCGACGGCAACGCTGCTTCGGCAATATTTCAGAACGGTACCTAATTAAAAAACCTCCTTCATAACTTACATATTATTTATTTAGTTTTTATTTACATTATTCAATACTACAATACAATTGCACATCAGTCGCACTTCTCTGAGGAGAATTTTACCTAAAAATGTATGATTATTCACTTGTAAGATTAAATTCATTAAAGAATTTGAGCAAAATGTCAACTAGGTTATTGTTTCTCTATGTAGACTTCAAAAAGTTGAAAATCATATTTTTGGACGAAGCTCATTTTTATCTCAGATGATATGTAAACAAGCAAAACCGCAGAATTTGGGGTTCTGAAAATTCACACGTAGTAGAGAAGCCAATGTATCCTCAAAGAGTGACTGTTTGGTATGGTTTTTGGAGTAATGGCATTATTGGCCCTTTCTTCTTTGAAGCTGAAGCTGCCAACCATGTTTCTCTATACAGAGTGCGTTATTAAGTACCGCCTAATACAGTAGCGAACGTGAGCTCGAACTTGGTGATGAGATTTTGACGGCGCCTGTGTCGACGGGTTCCTTTTTTAAAATGGCCGCTCGATGTTTAGATCTGATCTCGGAATGTGTCTTTTAAAATGTATTGTCGATCCTTTCTTGATGTGACTGCAGTCTATATGAATTCAAAGACAGAAGAAAGAGAGAGGTTGTATAAAAAGAGAATTAAAAACGTTCGTAACTGAAGAGAATTGAAAAGATTGACAAACAATTTATAGAATCATGGGGAAAGGAGGGTATTGTTGTGCCGTTGACAATTATAAAAATAATTCATAAAATATACCGAGAGTGAGTTTCTTCTTCTTCCCCAAAGATTTTGAAAGGTAGGTGATTTAATTAAACAATATCAATTGCGTAAGAAATCGTATGTGGATAAATTGAATAATTCTGAGAAGCTATTTCTCTTATGACATTTTTTCGTTATAGGCCAAAGATTTGCCACTTGTCCAATTGAAAATTTGTGCAAAAATGATAAAATGTGCTCCTCACGTTTTTCTCAGAAAGTGTTTATTCGACCATGTGTATCCAGACGTTCTATATTATTCATGCTGCATTAGCTAGACATTTTATTAAATCAAAAATTTTCAAACATTTTATAGTATTTATGAATTTTGCACAGTAACATTATTTCTATTTAAAATTTCCCGCCTTTTCCCTTTTTAACATGGCAGAGTGCCACGTGTCGTCTTGAAAACTGAGACCTCAGTTTCGCTACTGTATGGGGTTTACTGTGGTATAACTGATTTTTTTTTGAGTTAACGTACGTAATGAATAAAGTTACATTGAGAACCGCAGGTAATCTTTTAATTAGTCATTCCCTGTTGTCAGGCGAGTATGAATTATACTACTGTCAGAAAGTATTTGCCTACCTAGAAATTTCAATGTAACTGCCAAAATTTAATACCTAATTAAATTCTTTTATTATATTAGGTAAATTTAATTGTTCTTAACAAGTGTCTATCATAAAATTGTTTAGATAAGCCTTTTTGGTGAAATCATAAATTAAAAACCAATTAGAACAAATTTCCAAGTTTTGCATGATGATCGTTTTGGGGCGATTTCTGAGAATTCCAGTTGAAGTAAGAACTCATTTCAACTTTCTAGGGAATATGGAAATTGCTAGTGATATTTTATGATATTGCCCTTTTGGAAATTAACCATTGGCAAACAGTACTTTGTCATTGATACAGGCTCAACTGTTTTGTGAAAATGCTGAAAACGAAAGAAGTTTCCGTTGAAAATCGGGCTCTGATAATTGCGAAACATCAAAATGGTCACTTGAGTCGACAAATTGCGAATGATATGCGGATACCAAGGAGAATGGTGGGCTATATCATAAAAAAAATTTTCTGCGGGACATGGAATTCACAATCAAAAACGTTCAGGAAGGCCTCGAAAAACGACTCCCGCTAAAGACAGAGCTATAACAATGTCCAGCAGACGTAATCGCCGCCTAACCGCACCAGAAATCACGGCTCAAGTAAGCCTGGAGCGGCCCATCCCCATCAGCGTGACAACCGTGAAGAACAGGTTAGCAGAAGGTGGACTACACGGGAGAGTCGCAGTGAGGAAACCACTTCTTAGGCAAGTGAATAAACGTAAACGATTAGAATGGGCTCGAGAACATGAAGATTGGACATCAGAATAATGGAATCCCGTCGTTTGAAGAAACGAATCTAAATTCGAAATTTTCGGTTCAAATCATGCGGCAGTCAGCTGGAGAGAGGTTTAGTAATGGCAACGGTAAACTTGGATAAATTTTTAGGATAGAAGGAATCATGCGAAAAGAACAGTATCAAGAAATTTTGCTTACTCAAATGCTTCCTTCTGGAAGTAATATTTTTCAGGGGAAATTTATTTTTCAGCATGACAACGACCCTAAACATTCTGCTAAACAAATTAGAGAACTTTTGGGACCAATGGAAATCCGATGACGTCCTGGAAGTGATGACTTGGCCTCCACAATCACCCGACTTGAACCCATCGAATCGATGAGGGACCATCTGAACAGGTGTGTTCGAAAACTCAATCCAACATCAGAAAATCACTTGTGGGAACTTTTACAAGCAGAATGGGTTAAAATAACCGAAGAAACTACTGGATAATATGCCGAAACTCTATAAAGCGATAATTACAAACAAAGGAGGTCACATAGATGAGAAAAACCCTGGAAAATCATGAATATTTTTCTGATTTTCTAGACTGTAAATAATGTGAAAATAAATAATAATTCATTAAAATTTAAAAAAATATATATTATCTGGGTTTTTGTTGTCTTGAGACTGAAATAACTACTTTCTGACGGTAGTGTACGTCTAGTCAAAATATTTAATTTATATAATTCCTTCGTCTACTCCACTGTTGTTTGTTGTTATTAAACACAACAATAAATCTAGACAACCGATTTGGTAGAAATAATATGAAACTTATCGGCATTGGTTCTCGGTTTGTCTCTCCAATCGCAATCATCCGAAGGTTTTCGGCGGTAACATGGCCGGTTTCAAAGATTGTTGCAGTTCTTTATTTGTATTTTTAGTGGCTGTGATTTTTGTGGAATCTGCTCAAAAATGTAAGTAAATGCATGTATATATATATATATATATATATATATATATATATATATATATATATATATATATATATATATAAACCTAAACATTTTTTCTTATCAATAGTGTACAATGATATCAATACGCCTCTTATGTATGTTGTTTTATTTTGAATTTGTATTTAAATATCATCAGAAATTTATAAAATAAATCGTCGTTTTACTACTATTAATTAGTAGAATGCTACAAGTCAAAGCATCCTGCTGTTTCCGTATAATCAGTAGAAACTTTTGAGGGTTAAACAGTAATTATGTATTGAATGTTAATGTCCATGAAAATTTATAGAATTAGTTTATTGTGTATTTCACTTTCTAGGGCTATTTTTTTGGTTTACCGTAAATTCGGAAGCTTTTCTGTAATGGTCTGCTTCAAGTTTTGAACTGTTCTTTCGTAAATCTCTCCATTAATTTTAGACCCTGTTTCCATATATACAATAAATAGGTGTCACAGTATGTCTTAGCATTTATTGTGTCCCTTCGAGGCAAAAAGTCCACAAGCAACACCTTCTTCTATCCCAAAACACACCTTGTCCCACATGGTGCACGCTTGTATGGCCATCTTTAAATGCTCTAACTCATTTTCTTACCGTTCCATCGCTTATAGCGTTTTTGCTATAAACTTCCCTAATCGGCTGATGATTTTCGATCGCTTTCACGTCCCTTGCATTTAAGAAAAGAAATACAGCGCGTCTCGCACAATCCGCGGGATTTTTAATGTTCTGAGGCATTTTAAACACCTACAAATAAACGTAAACTCGGACGAATGCTTCCGTAATGGCCTCTATGGCTCGGCAATAGATGCATTTCCAAAGAAAACGGTTGCTGTCACCGTCAGACGACTGAGTCTTTGCCTTCATTAAAGTTGGAAAGGTCTTATGAACCCATTATATGGAGTTCGATCAGTTGTGACAAGTCACAAAAAATAACTCTCATCGTTGCCTGAAGCGGCCAATTGCTTCTGAGAAATTTCATTCATATCCAGTTTTCTCTAGTGTGAGGAGTTTGAAGATCAATCGTAACAGAAACTTTTTTCAGCGAAAAATTGTTAAAAAGTTGCATGCTACTGTTCAGTACATTATAAACCAGTATAAATCAACGGGTTTCTATAAAATTTGATCACGCTCCGGTCGTCCCAAGAAGCTGACTCCACGTGAGGAGGCCAGTATTGTTAGACATATAATTATAGATCTCAAGAAAAGTGCACCAAAATTAAAAGAAGTACGGGAACTATTTTCGAAAAATATTTTTTCACAAACAGTGAGAAATTGTTTACACAGAGCAGGCTATAAGGGGAGTGCAGCCAGGAAGAAGCCAAGGCCAACGGCGGTACTATTATTGGTAACTGTTAAGTGTATGTAGACTTTTTTAACATTAATTTTGTTTACATTTTTATAACAATGATGCAACTTCTAAATAAAATGTTACTTAGTTGTTCTTAATACTAATCCTCGTTGGTTAAGTTTAAATATTAATTTAAACATGTTTTCTCATAGTTCTAATTAATTAGGTAAACATAACCGAAAAATAGTATAGAAAGCAGGTGGTTTATGGAAACCTTTTGGACTGACTGTATAAATATATATATATATATATATATATATATATATATATATATATATATATATATATATATATATATATACATATATATATATATATATATATATATATATATATATATATATATATATATCTTTAAAGGGGGCGAAACTAGCTTACCCTCCAACTACAGACCAATCTCATTGCCTCCTACGTTGGCTAAGGTGGTCGAGAGGCTCGTGAGGGGTCGTATCCTCAATTTCGTCCTTAAGCATAACTTGTTGAGCACCTCTCAGTTTGGTTTTCGGGCTGGCAGAAACACTAATGACGCGATTTTTGCGTTTCTAGAAAACCTATATGGCAAATTAAATGATGGAGAGGTTGCTGCGGCGGTGTTCTGTGACCTCGCAAAAGCTTTTGATTGTGTGAATCATAGGATATTGCTGAGTAAGCTTGAAATCTACGGATTCAGAGGTGAGGCGTTGGCCTGGTTGGCATCTTACTTATCATCGCACTGTCAATCTTTTTTAACGGTAATGAGTCGCGTGAATTGAGTGTCACTTGTGGAGTTCCACAATTTTCTGTCTTGGGTCCTCTGTTATTTCTACTTTATATTAATGACCTTTCAAAATTTAATGTTAAAGGGGTATTTACGATGTTTGCCGATGACACAACTGTGATGTGGCACAATAGAGACGTGGTACAGTTGGGATGCGACATCAGTGGGGATATAGTGAAAATCGTAGATTGGCGTCATTCAAATTATTTAACCCTGAATATTTCTAAAACTAACATTGTTTCATTTAAATGTCAATTGAACGATATCTCACTTGATTCGCAAATTATTGAAGGCTTGACTTATAACAAATTTTTGGGTTTGTTTATAGACACTAAATTGAGATTCTTTACTCACATTTTGCAGCTTTGTAAGAAGATTGCCAAGGGATGTTTTGCCTTGAGAGTGGTGTCTTTGGGAATTAGATGTTTCCATCGCGTGAAATGTATACTTTGCTCTGATTGAATCGCACCCCCGTTATGGGGTATGTTTCTGGGGTTCCTGCTCTAACCAATTATTGAATAAGGTCTTTATGCTACAAAAGCGAGCACTGCGTTATATGTTCCAATTGAGTTCTCGGCAATCCTGCAGGAATGTGTTTATTACCAAGAAAATTCTAACATTGCCTTGTATATTTATTATTGAAACAGCCTGCCTTATACATAGTAAGTTTGAGGGAGAGATAGAGGCTTCTTGTGCGTTTACGACGCGTTCATCTTATGTGGCCTCACTACCCATTCCCTCTTCAGCTTTAATAAGGGACTCTATAATATATATGAGTAAGAAAATATTCAACCACTTGCCTTTGAACATCAGGAAAATTTTAAATAATAACCGATTTAGGAGGGAGGTTTGGAAGCTCTTAATTGAGAGGGCCTACAATTCAGTTAAGGAGTTTTTTTGATGACACTCTTTGATTGCCGAGTGTGTATATGGCGTGTAAGTGTATATGTCTTTTTCTTTTTAAAATCCAGAACACCTTCTGGTAATAGATCACTTCCAACGGGTGGATCTTCGATTTTAAATTGGTCACCACCATTAGAAATAATATTCCAATATTTAAACTGCTCTTGTCCATTGCCATTTTTTAAAAGATTTTTAAAATCGTCTGTAGTATAATAGCAGTAGAAAAAACATACCATGGCAAATTTTTAGCTTTCATTGGATATTCTTTAATGTTGTAAATGTTGTAAATTTTAAACTAGTTTTACAATAAATTGGACAGTTTATTTATTAAGAAAATGTGAACTTTTGTACATGTCACTGTTCATGAATAAATTTTAACCTTTAGAAATGATATATATATATATATATATATATATATATATATATATATATATATATATATACATATATATATATATATATATATATATATATATATATATATATATACATATATATATATATATATATATATATATATATATATATATATATATATATATATATATATATATATATATATATATATATATATATATATATATATATATATATATATATATATATATATATATATATATATATATATACATATATATATATATATATATATATATATATATATATATATATATATATATATATATATATATATACATATATATATATATATATATATATATATATATATATATATATATATATATATATATATATATATATATATATTTGGGCCCTCTGTTAGTTCCTTTTTAAACTGTGCCATTTCGACACTGTCAACATGAATGCGCCTAAAATATTGAGAAAGATTTAGTGTTAAACCTCTGCGGTACAAAATGGATCGATTTACGCTTGACCAACACTGGGAAATATTAAAAAATTATTACCAAAGTGAATACTCTATTGTACAACAAAATTTTGGTCGGAATCGAGCTCCTTCAGCGCCTGATGTAAGGAAATTCATAAAGAAACTTTATGAAACTAACATGTTTATTGATAATCTAACCTATCCTCGTACTCGTCAAGTGCGCAGAGGCAAAAATAATGCTGCTGTAGCGCAAAGTGTGCGTGAAAACCCAAAAACCTCAAGTTGTCACAGATTTGAGGAGAATCTTGCCGCAACTAAATATCAGACGTACTTCTCTGAGGAGAATTTTGCGTAAAGATCTCGGATTATTTGCTTGCAAGGTTCAATTCATTGGAGAATTGAAGCAAAATGACCATCTGCTTCGTTATGGCTTCGCTGCGTAGGCTTCAAATAAGTTGAAAAATGACGTCGATTTTGCAGGCAAAATCATCTTTTCGGACGAAGCTCATTTTTATCGCGGAGGATATGTAAACAAGCAAAACCGTAGAATTTGGGGCAACGCATCCTCAAAGACTAACTGTTTGGTGTGGTTTTTGGAGTGACGGCATTATTGCTCCTTTCTTTTTAGTGTCCCGTACGGAACACTTATAAGATCACTTCGGTGTCTGTTTGTCTGTCTGTCTGTCTGTCACACCCGATTTTCTCCGAAATTATTTGACATAGAAAGGTGAAATTTGGTAATAATATAGGAATTGATGGCCTCATCAGAGCCATGTAGTTTTGAGAATTAAATTTTGACTTAAGGGGTTAGTTAGTTTTGGGGGGTGAAGTTGGAAGTGAAAAAAAAATTTTTTTACTAAGTCATCGAGTGTGGTGTCAAATGAAAGCTTGTGAAAACACGAGTAAAAAATATATATATAATATTATACTTGCGCGCACTTTTCTTTGTATTATTTTTAAAAATTCGCGAAAAATCGCTGTCCCGTGCCTTATCTCGAAAAGTACTTATCAAAAAATTTCGAAAAAATTCTGGCATATTCTCCACGGGGTGTAGATTGAACAAAAATTATCACGAGTGCATTACCTTTAATAATTTATATGGTATATAAAAAAAACAAAAATTTCAAGGTCATCAGATTTCAGTAAAGATTGGAAACAAACTTTCTTGAAAACTCATTTGGGGTGTATTTTGTGAAGTCACTGATCATTTTATATCTCTGTAACAAAATTTTTTTATTTTAAAAGCAATCAACGTGCGGAACACTAATTGCGCAAGTTTAACTTGTACTTGACCGGTTATTTGAAGATGAAACTGGCAACAACGCTTCACTGAATAGAGTGTGTTACAAAGGTAGAACTGATTTCTTGTGGTCACAATTGGACGATTTGGAGTTGCAGGAGATCTGTCTCCGGTAAGATAGTGTAACATGCCGCACCAGCTGTGAAACAATCGATCTTTAGCGTACTAAGTTAGGTAATCCTGTGATCAGCCGTTTTGGAGATATGTCAAGGCCACTGCATAGCTGCGATTTGTCGCCGTTAGACTTTTATATGAGAAACTGCTAAGACTCGTTGTTACTCTAATAATTTACAAACAATCCACGCACTTAAGGAAAATATCCACAGAGCTGCTGGAAAATTGGGTTAACAGAATTGGCTACTGTTAAGCCATCCTTGGCGGCCATTTGAATGCAACTATATTTCATAATTATTAATTTTTTTGGATAAAGAAAAAAACTTTGATGTTATATTAAGCGATTTTTTTGTTATAGCAATAGCAAACCAACATCTTAAGAAAAAAAATTGCTACTGGAGAAACAATATTACTTAATTAATAATAATACTAAATGATTCACTACAAATAAACATACCATAATTAAATTTAATGATTGAAAAATCCCATTGAAATCCACCACGAAAAAATGTAATTTTTATTTTTAATTGTAAGAAAGCAAATACATAGTTGAGAATATTTATTTAAATATTAATTTGTGATTGATTACATGGGCACCTGGAAGATTTACCACATACAAAAAGATCTGCTCAGTCAACAAATAAATCACAATATATTCAAGGAACTAAACAGAGTATTACGTCGTAAATGTAGAAAAGCTCAGGAAATTTGGTTAAGCGAGAAATGCCGAAAAATAGAGAAACTGCAAGAGAAACATGACATATTCAATCTACATAAGAAGTAACACAGACGCAGTAACAGATAGATATATTCCTAATGATTCTTTTCATTACAAACAATACAAATTAGCCGCATTACATTTTTTAGTTCATCGTTCGGTCACTTTTCCTCTGAATAAAGTAAACTTCAATAATGAAAGGAATCGTATTAGAAATATAACTAGAGTTAATGGTTATGACGATGACTTAGTAAACAAGCTAATAAATAGACATAAGTTCAGATTAAATATTCACACGCGAAGAAAATAACACCAAGTATGTCTCCTTACCATATAATCCGAAATATAGCAGATAACTCAATAAGGTATTTAATAAGGTAGGCCTCACCTTAGTCTATAAGTCATCAGACAATCTGAGGAATATCTTAAGAAATCCCAAAGATAAGATTCCTAATTGTGAGAAAAGTGGAATTTGTGAAATTAGTTGTAATGATTGTAACAAAAAGTATGTTGGGCAAACTAAAAGGTCAATTAAAACACGATTTAAAGCACATTTAGCACAATTAAAATACAGTAGAACAGAAAAGTCTAGCATTGCCGAACATGCCCTTGAAGCTGATCATACTGTAACATTAGATAATCTAAGATTAATTAAAAATGTATCTGACAGGAAATTGTTGAACGCATACGAAAGTATGGAAATTATAAAATGTAAAAGTAGTTTAAATAAAGAGAGACGGCCTATTCCTAATAGTCCCCTCTACTAGTTACTTAACTGGAACTGATGGCCTTGCCCATGCCATTAGTTCCGCCTGAGTAATTCAAGGGTTAGGCTAAGTATAAATAGGGTAGATTTGTAGTTTAGCTTTAGGCAATCATCGCTCCTGATAAAGCTAACATGGTTAGCGAAAGGCGCGTCGAATGCAAAAATAAAGTGTTTGGTGTAGTGGTGATATATACTGAGTACTACATAAGAAGGTGAGGGAATTGGGAGAAAAAAAAATCAAGAAACAATTCTGAGAAATGGAAGTAATGAAATTATACTGGATAATAAGGACAAAATAAAGACATGGAACCAATACATAGAAGAACTTTTCATTGGACATAGAGCAAAAACTTACAGCTAAACAGAGATAATGAAATGGAGCCAGAAATAACAAGAGAAGTTATTCATGCTATACAATTACAGAAGGATGAAAAAGCAATTGGTCCAAATGAGATAAAGGGAGAAATCCTCGAAATATTTTCGGATGAAAGTCCATTTATTAATCGACTGGTAATCTTATCTAACAAGATCTATGCATGATGAGGCACCTGGATACAAAAAATTCCGGAGGTAAAATAGCCCCCCGTTCGGATCTCCGGGTGGGGGCTGGTTCAGGGGCGTCGACATGCAGAGATCAGAATTTCAAAATGGATTTTTGCAACATACGAGGTTTAAACACGAACATAAATTCAGTGCACCAACACCTGCAATCAAATAAACCTCATGTACTCGCTCTCTGTGAAACTAAGGTCAGTTCATCGACCAGCACAGTAAACTATCTTTATCCTGGGTACGACTTCTATTCCCGATTTAGGCGTAACTTTGGAATCTGTCTTTATGTCAGAAGCGACCTCTCTTGCCAACGAGAAGAGGCTCTGGAGCCCCAAACTTTGATGTTATGTGGTTAAAAATAACGACTCAACCAACCACAAGGTTCATCTGTATCCTCTATCGACCACCAAGTGATACTAACTTTAGAACACTTTTCGCTTCCCTTGCAGACACCATCGATCATTTACAAATTAACTATCCAAATGCCGAAATTGCCATCCTGGGCGACTTTAACGTCCACAACATCAACTGGCTTAAATATTCAAATACTACCGATGAACAAGGTCGTGAAGCCGAATCATTTTCAATCAGTTGTGGCTTAACTCAGCTTATTGACGAACCAACACGGATCCCTGATCGAGACGGAGAGTTTGCCAGTCTTCTTGATCTCTTTTTAACCACCAATCCGGAGATTTACACAGTCAGCGTAAATCCGCCGTTAGGTTCTTCCGACCATAAACTACTTTCGACATCGAGTATTCTACCAACCAATGACAGAGAGGCGCCTAAACCGCGCAAGATTTGGCACTACAAGTCTGCTAAATGGGAAGATCTCATGGAATATTTTCGAACTTTCCTTTGGTTGGACGTTTGTTTTCGATCCGACGGGTCATATGACTGCGCCAGGGAGGTTTCCGATGTTATTTTGGCCGGTATGGAGGCTTACATCCCTTTTTCGAAGAAATGCCCTTCCAACGGCAAGCCTTGGTTCGACCGAAAATGCAAAGAAGCTGTTCCTTCTAAACATCTTGCATACCGACAATGGCGCGAAAATTGCTTCACATTCTACTGTCGATTTCCAAGGAAAAACACCACCTACTTTTCCCATAGTGCAGTCAAGGATGCCCGATGTTGTTTTCAGACAGCGTATTATAAAACGTATTCTGATGAAGCTAGACACCAAAAAGGCTTCTGGCGCTGACGGAATACCTGCCATAGTTCTTAAAATCTGTGCGAGGGAACTAACACCAGTTTTCTGTAGACTTTTCAACCTATCCTACAGAAAGGGAATATTTCCTTCCTGCTGGAAATGCGCTACAGTTCAGCCGATACCTAAAAAAGGCAAGAAGACCTCGCCAAATAACTACCGACCAATCGCACTGCTTTCAATAATATCGAAAGTCATGGAAAGGGCTATCAATCAGCATCTTCTAAAATATCTTGAAGGATTCAACATTATTAGCGATCACCAATATGGCTTTCGTAAAAATAGATCAACAGGAGATCTTCTGACTTATGTAACACATGTTTGGAACAATGCAATTGAACACTTTGGAGAATCTCGAGCGGTTGCTCTGGACATATCCAAGGCATTCGACCGTGTTTGGCACGATGGGCTGTTGGCTAAGCTACGTTCTTATGGTATGTCGGAAAAAGTTCTGTTTGTGGCTCTCATGTTTCCTTAGAGAGCGTTCTTTACGAGTGGCAGTCGACGGATTTCTTTCTAACACCTTCACTATCAACGCCAGTGTACCTCAAGGCTCCATACTGTATCCTACTCTTTTTCTCATTTACATTAACGAACTGCTGGAAAAGACCGAGAATCCAATCTACAGCTTTGCAGATGACAGTACACTTATCTCTTCATTCACTTTGAACGCTCGGACATCGGCTACTCAGACGAATATCCGCAGACAGCAGGAAGTCGTTCAACTTAACAAAGACCTGGAAGAAATTCTATCTTGGGGTGACAGTAACCAAGTGGAATTTAACGCTACAAAAACCCAGGCGGCAGTTTTCTCTAAAAAAGTTAACGTTGCTGAACCCGACATAGTTATGTCGGGGCACTCCATTCCTCTAACATCGTCACTCAATTTGTTGGGCGTTAATTTGGGAGCAAATATGTCCTGGCATGAACATGTTGCAGGCATAGCAAGGAGAGCTTCTCAAAAGTTGGGAATATTAATTTCGAACCAGAAAGCTTTACACTCCTCAACAACTGTTAATTCTTTACAAAGCTCAAATTCGACTAACTATGGAATACTGCTCCCATGTCTGGAGCGCCCGCTCCCAAACATACACAGCATTTGTTGGATTCTATTCAGAGAAGAGCTGTTCGTCTGATTGGAGACCCGGAACTGACCGTCGGCCTTGATTCGCTGGAACATCGAAGAACGGTTGGCGACTTGAGCCTATTCTACAAGTACTTTCATGGAAAGTGTTCGAAGGATGTGGCCCGCTTAATTCCTCCCAGAGCGGTGCATGTTAGAAGTACACGTCGCGCAAATTCTTCACATCCGTATGAGGTTCAGCTTGTTACTCCCCGTACAACAGTTTTCAAGCAGGCTTTTATATGGAGAACATCATCCCTTTGGAATAATTTGCCCAGGACTGTGTTTCCCACCGAGTACAATCTACAGCGATTCAAGAACAACGTGAATCGCCTTCTCCCGCACATGTGTCGCTCCTGTAGCGCTTTAGGGACTTCCCTGTAGCACGTGTGCTAGACCCATAAAAAAAAAACTAGACAAATCCCTCTTGACCGGCTAAAGTCGACTTTCATACCAATTCCTAAAAAGACAAAATCAATGAAATGTAACGATTGTCCCTTATACGTTTATTGCCTCACGTTCTCAAGATATTCCTGAGAATCATCCATACCAGAATATATAGAAAATGTGAAACAGAAATAGATAACAAACAATTCTGATTTCGAAAAGGCATGGGTACACGAGAAGCTTTATTCTCGTTAAATGCACTGGTCCAGCAGATATGATTGTAACATGTTTTATAGATTACAATAAATCTTTTGGCTGTGTGATGCACGAGAAATTAATAAAAATTCTAAAAACAACAAATACAGACAAAAGAGATCTAAATATTATTAAAAATCTGTACTGGAATCAATCAGTGGAAGTTAAAATTAATCTAGAAAAATCCGAAAGCATAAAAATAATCTAAGGTGTAAGGCAGAGATGCATTCTCTCACCACTTTTATTCAATCTTTATTCTGATGCTGTGTTTAATGAGGCCGTCTATGAATTCATTGAAGGAATAACAGGTAACGAGAGTACACTGAACACATACGGTATGCTGATGATACTGTTCTATTAGCAAATAATATTAAAGATCTCCAGCAACTGATCCGTTGAGTCGTAACAACCAGCGAAAGATGTGGATTAGCTATGAATATAAGAAAAACCTAGTGGATGGTAATAATAAAGAAAGATCTACCACCAGAATTCCTTGAAATCGGAGACACAGTGTAGAACAGGTCTCCATGTTTAAATATTTGGGAATCAATATAAAGGACAAGTGGGACGCAAGAAAGAAAATATATTCCCGAATTCAACAGGCACGAGTAACATACATGAATATGAATAAATTGTTCCATCGCACAAGCCTCAGTCTCGAACTCCGAATCAGAATGGTTAGAGTGTATGTATTCTCCATGCTATTGTATGGATATGAGTGCTTGGCCCTTGACCTTGGCTCAGAGCAACAACTAGAATCTTTTGAAATGTGCGTTTTTAGACGCTTTCTTCGCATCCCCTGGAATTACCTAACCTAATTAACTAACCTGAACTAACAACCATAAAAATAAGAAAAACTCAATATTTCAAACATATAACGAGGGGCCCTAAGTACGAATTGCTACGTCTAATTATTGAAGAAGGCAACATAACGGGCAAACGGTCGATCGAAAGACGACAGAATTCTTGGCTGAGGGACATGAAAAGGTGGTTTGGATGTGCTTCAAATAATATTTTTCGAGCTACAGTTTCTAAAATTCGTTTAGCTATAGGGATCGTCAACCTTCGTAAGGAGATGGCATCGTAAGAAGAAGAGATATAATCCGAAATAAACGCACTATTATTTTAAGTTCAATTTCTCAATATAAATATCACTATTATTATTAAAAGTGATTCTGCCAGAGCGCAATATATCATACTTGCAAAAATCTACCAGGTAGTCTTGGAATTTTTAAAATGCACTTACAAAGATGGATTATCTAATTGTTACAAAACAAATTTTAGATATTCCTAAAATGCCAAAGTTAATATTTCTCTTGATATTTAAGAGCTATCTGTTTGTAAAAGGGATTATATTATACTGAATTATTTTTATACGCCATGTGTTAATTACCTATCATTATTGGACAATCGACCGACCGAAATGAAGAAATATTATTTGAAAGTTATGGAAAAACCATAGCATTATGTGACTAGGCCGGCGGGCCTCATCAGTATTACGCATGCTGTTAATATTTCCTATCGCACAATTAATTGCCTGAAATTAAAACACAGGTATTCTGTTTTAATAACACTGGTAAACAAAATTGTAACTTTGTCATGCCACATGGACTTTTATGATATTTTTTACTTAAATAGGTGGTTGGCAGTAAAAACAAACATTAAAAAAAATCATGCATGCATTTGCAAATTTCTCGACTTTCTGTTATAGTGACCAATCAAGTAACAAACCACATTTCGAAATTTTATTTCGGAATATCGATTTGATTTATCCTTCCTAACAAAAGTTAGGTTTATATAGTTGAGCAGTTTTCGATGTTCGAAACTCTCAACAGATGGCGCAAGAGTCTGTATCTTGCCCTAACGAGTAGTATCTCGTTTACATAAAGTACCATGATTACTATAAACCAGCGAGAGTCATTCCAACTTGACTCTCCACGGTACTCTGGTCTTAACGATGGATACCGTTACCTACCTGATAAAGAGTATAGGCTCAGAAACTATAGTCGTAGGAGGAAAGGCATGGGATATAACATTCATATTGGGATCTTTATTTGTTGGTCATTTTGCATCTGCAAATTTCTCGACTTTCTATTATAGTGACCAATCAAGTAACAAACCACATTCCGAAATTTTATTTCGGAAAATCGATTTAAAAAAAAAATCTGTTTGCCAAGTAGTAATTTAAAATATTTTAAAAAACAATGACCTCCTAAACCAAAAATGTAAAAAAGTTTTATTATGAAGTTACGATCTAAGATTTTCTAGAAAATTTAGATCCTGGTTGGTCCCTTTTGATTGTCCAGCAGTAATCTGCGAACATATTTGGGTTCCATTTACCCTAGTAACGGTTTTCCATCTTAGAAATGTCCTGATGGAACCTCTCTCCGTGCTCATCGCTCACAGCCCCCAAATTCTGACGAAAGAAATCCAGGTGTGAGTCTAAAAAATGAATCTTAAGTGACATGTTGCAACCCAATGCTTGATAAGCCAACAATAGCTCGCTAACCAACTCTCTGTAGCTCTCACTCTTATGGTTACCCAAAAAATTTGCAACAACATTCAACAGCTGGTTTTTCTAAATTGCTCAATTTTTCTTCGAATACCGGATCTTTTATTAACTCTCTGATTTGAGGTTCTACGAAAATACCCTCTTTTATCTTTGCATCACTTATTTTGGGTAATTTTTCTTTTAGATACAAAAATCCACTCCCAATGCCTTTACAAAATTTTTGATCAGACCTAATTTGATATGCAATGGTGGAAGAAGTACTTCAGATGGATCTACAAGGGGTAAATACTTCACATTTTTTTGTCCAGGAATTAACGATGCACGCGTAGGCCATATTTTTTTTATGATAGTAATTTGTTCTGTCTCGACTGTCCCATTCACATAAAAAGAAGCAGAATTTAGTATAACCCAGCTGAAGTCCGAGTAATAGGGCAACAACTTTTAAATCGCCACAGATTTTGAAAGAATATGTACTTGTACTTGATTTTTTCAAGTAATAACTTCATGTTTTCATAAGTTTCTTTCATATTAGCAGCATGGGCCAGAGGTACAGAAGGAAGTATATTTCCGTTATGCAGTAGCACTGCTTTTAGATTTGTTTTAGAAGAGTCAATGAATAAACGCCATTGGGAGGGATCAAAATCGATTTCCAAAATCTTCATAATCCCATTTATATCATTACAATACACCAAGTCCCCGTCTTGAGAAACGTATGGTCTGAAGTGCTGATTTTAGTTTCATGTTGTAGCAAATTCCATCCTTTTAATCGAGATCTTAATAGTTCTGACTGCTTTTTTGACAAATTTAAATCGCGAACCAAATTATTTAGGTCTCCTTGAGTTCACAAGTGTGGCTTGGTTAGAATTTCTTCAAACTCAGAGTCATCGTCCTCATCAACACATTGGTTTGAAGTGTAGGATTGTGTATCGTCAATCTCAACGGACGCAGATGCAACTGGTATAGGCAAATTTTCACTATGAGGGACTGGTCTCATGGCTGAAGGTAAATTAGAGTAAATAACTGTGTTTTTTCTTGAAATTTATACCATTTACGTCAGTAAGACCAAAAGAGCAGTCCGAAATGTGGTCTCTTGGTTCGGTCCAAATCATGGGTACAGCAAACGGCATATGACGGGACCCTTTCTTTCAATCGGTTAAATTCTTTATACACGTTATGCAACAAATATGAGGGGCCCAGGATTTGTCTTGATGGGCCACAGCGAATCTAAAATACCGGTGATAACTCTCCAAGACTAGTTTTGTGAAATTTCGTCTTTGTTTTTTGAAAGTCAGTTCACCACAAACATAAGAAAAAGAGTTAGAATCGTTACTACACTTTCTCGACATGTTAACGCAGTTAATAAATCATAATATTTTGATGAAATCACAGACAAATAGTTTTATGACTATTTCTTCGCGAACGTTCTTTTGCTTTTATTGCCGTACTACTAGTTATAAGTATTACCGTATCACAAGAAAACTGAGGCTAATTGAAACAAAACAACTGCAGTTTAATAATGAGGGTAGTTAGCTAAAACAGTATTAGCTACCAAAGTTCGTGTGGTATGATGGTGTTGACCAGTGTAATTTTTTTTTCAAAAATTGTGTAGTCCTATCCATGCGATCTCAAAAATAAAAATTGGTGAAGTGGTTTACTTAATACTTTTCTTGCAAAACACGAGGTCTAAAATAGACATTGAATTTGACCTTCTTACACTAAGAATTACTTAATCCAAGTATTATGACTAGGTATTTTACATAAAGGGTGATTCATTAATCTTGAGATTAATTTCAGGCGCGTGTTAAGTGAAACCAAGAAAAATATTTTAAGTGCAGTTGCTTATATCTTATAAATTTATTCAAAATCTATCAAATAGCACGTTTACGTTGTGGCGAATGGACCATTCTCTTCGGTTTCTCGCAGCTTGCTTGGAACGCCATCAGGCGTTGGACGACCGAAACGTCGATTTTTTTCAACTTCCTCTTTATTCTGCCAATCAAGTGCCGGTGGTTCTGTGCTTTCCAACTATTTTCATAAAGTTACATGAAAGTATCTTATCCAATCTTTCAGTTGGTCGTGCCTGTGGAACATTTGATGGATTGTCATTTTGGATGGATGGATGGATGGATGTTATGGGGTCAGGGCGCATCGACTGCTAGATCATTTAGCGCCCCTGTATGTATTCGGATAGTTATACGATGAAGTTAATCTCTTTTAAATAATTTTTAATATTGGCATGGAGTGAATGGAATGATGTAATTAAGAGCGATAGGTTAGATGGAATTTGGTGCTTGTCTCTGATAGGTTTGAGGTGTGGAGTCTCAATTATGTGCGAAACTGTCAAAGGAGAATTGCACAAGAGGCATGTAGGTGCTTGGTCATTTTGTAAAAGGTCTCTACGGGTACTATAAGTATGTCCTATGGCCAATCTACGCATGAGGACGTTTTCCTTTCTAGTCATATTCAAAGAGTTTAGGGGAGGGTAGACCAAAGGTTTGGTGGGCCATAGTTTATTGTCAGAAGGTATTAGGTCCCAGTCCAGTTGGAATAAGGCACGATAGACATGATTAAGGAGAGAGTTGAAATCTTTGGGGTGGTTTTCGCCCCATTCTGTGGTGCCTCTCTCTATTGCTAGTTTTGCATATAGGTCAGTCTTGTCATTACCTCTGATGCCAATGTGACTGGGGATCCAGTAGAAAGCAATTTTGCGATATTTAAATTTTGCGGTATAGCATAGGTCCAAGATCTGGCGAATGTAGTTGTATTTTAGTTTTTGAGATTTTATAGAGGTAAGAGCGCAGTAGGAGTAAGAGATAATTAGTATGCGCGTAGCAGATCTGAGAGTTAGAGCGTGGCGTATGACCTCTTTAATTGCTAGCAGGTCAGCGGAAAAAATAGAAGTATACGATGGGAGTTAAACATTTTGTTAGTTTGAGAAGTGAAAAAGGAAGCACCTTCCCCCTTGTTTGTCTTGGATCCATCGGTATAGAGTAGGGTGTAATTGGGATAGTGAGTTGCTATTCTTTCCAGAAATGTTTGTCTAAGTAATAGGTTTGGAGTTTCCGTTTTCCTTGGTGAGAACATGGAGAGATCGACAGGGGAACATTTTGAGAGCGATGGAGGGCAAGATGAGTGTAGTGGATAGTCATATTTGGGGGGAGAAATATTACGTAGAGATAGTAGGGTAGTGATTCTGTTGGGAATAGAATTTTTTAAGGAGGTTGTACCATAGATGTGCTTTGGGCTGAAAATAGATTCAGGGTACATCTAGTAAAAGGGCGGAATAACGAATAGGAATAGAATTTTAAGAGAGAGAGCTCTCTGATGAGGTACAATGAGGGGGTTGAAGTAACACATTGAAGACTAGGGATTGGGGAAGTACGGAAGGCACCAGCTATTGCCCGAAGGGAAGCATTTTGTATGATGTCAAGTTGCTTCTTGGCAGATGAACTTGCAGCGTCATAGATGAAGTCGCCATTGTCATTTTGCGGTACAAATTCGATTTTTTTGACTTTTGAGCAATTCTTGTGTTTTTTTTTGCATAATGATAACGTGCAAGGTCTGGCCAGAAAATTATTTTGTCGCGCGCATGATTTTCTTTGATAAACTACTTCAATTTTAGTCAAGCATTTATTGACAGCAAAAGCACTCCTTGGTTGGAAATATAAAGCTGAAATACCTTTCGTTGAAATGGCATTCTGGTGCTGCTTCATAATCGTCAGTATATTAGAAGGAATCATTTCCACTGAGAGAACTGTTCGAAATTGTTAAGAATTTTTCATCATCCGTAACGATGAATTTCCCATGCGTGAAATGCGTAATACGAAGTGCACGGCAACATTTTGATATTTTTTCTAGCTGTCTTGTGGTGTATTTAGGTGTATTTTTATGTTTTCGAACTTACACATTATTTGTCTTCAAAATTTGATGCACAGTTGATTGCGAAACACCATATTTTCTCGACAATTTTCTTTGCGACAACCCAACTTTATCTTTTGCACTTGACAGAAGATTTTTCGTTGTTCTTCTGCTAGGAACAGGTGGCCGACAAGATTTTTTCATTTTCTCGTTCTTTGCCTTCACGCCAATGACGCAAAACACGAAATATGGTGGCTTGAGATTTGCTTCGTGAACAGTTGTCCAAACAAGGAAGCAACGTTCTTTCGTAAATCCAGCATTTATGATATTTCCAATGCGAATAATCAAAACGCAGATTCTCAAATCAGCCTCACCTTCAGCGTAAACACCATTATTATCTAATTGTTCAGCATTTACCCAAACGCCTAAAATTAGTTTCAAGACTATTGAATCACCTTTTAGTAGGTACTTACTTCATAAAGATATATTAATAAAATAAAGTTAAGCGAAAAAATAAATAAAATAAAAATAAGTTTGGTACTAATAAAAAACAGTAAATTTTTATTCATCGTATTGGTTTAGATTCTCTGGAAAAGATTTATTAAAATGGGTGCTTAATGTTAATAAGTGTTGGATAAATAACAATTGCAAACTCGGCCCCAGACTTTGAATAGATTTTTCTTTCAGAAAGCCTTTCAAAACAGGAAAACAGTTAGTATTTCCTTGCTTCTCTTCCTTTTTTCTTTTCCACCACAGCAACTTCGTTTACAAACGCTGCATTTTAATTTCTCAAATATGTCGCGAAGATACGCCAGTTTAATTAGGAAGTCAGTATTCTGTCAATAAATACGTGTACGACTCATTTTTTAATTCGTGTTCACGAGTACGTTGCCTCTCGACAACAAACGAGAGTTACAGTAATAAAGTAAATATGTATGCTCGGCACCCAAATTATCACAAAGCTTATGGAAAAATCTTGCCTTCACGGGTCTTGTTTTTATGAAGTTCACCACTTTAATAATTATATCCAAGACAAAATATAATTCAGGTGAAATATTTTTTTTACAGCTAGGGGTTCCCAATGTGTCCATTTTACATTTGGAGCCTTGGCTTTAATGAGAGCTTGAAGTCCTCCATATGGCCCTGACATCGCGTGAGCTCCATCTATACACACACCTACACACTTCTCCTATTAAATGTTATTATCTTCCATGTAAGAATCTGTGATCTCAAACAAATCACTAGCCTTACCGGTATCAGTCATTATTTTGCAAAATAACAAATCCTCACGTACATTTGTTTCTTCCATGTACCTCACGTGACATATTAATTGAGCGTCGTTATTACTGTCTGTCGTTCATCCAGTTGAATGACAAATAAACCAGAAAGATTTTCTACAATTTGCTCATTAATGTCTTCAGCTATGTCATGAATGAGACAACTAATCTTATTGTTAGAAAAAGGAATATTTTTTATTTCTTTAGCCGCCGATTCTCCAATCATCACTGATGCCATATATCAATCGCTGCATTTAAAATAAGATCTTCAGCAATGGTATGTGGTTTCTTATATTTGGCAATACGGTGAGCGACCTTGTAAGAGGCAAACAGTGCTTTGGAAAACAATCGTCAACTGATGTTTCAGTTTATTAGGAACCATACTTTCAGCTGCCAGCACGTTATGACAAACAACACAATGAGGTAGTTCCATATTTCCTTTGCTAACGTGGGTAAATCTAAAATCTAAATATTAGTCATCATATTTTCTGTACTTTTTTCGTTTTTCCACAGTTTCTTTTCTACTCTCTCCCGCGTCTTCAACACGTTTTCTATTTATTTTAGTAAAGTTATCCATTTTAAGTAATGAATATGCGCGCGTAAATTAAATACGACACACTTGAAATCAAAACACTGCATTCATCAACGCTTGTAATCGACGCATAAATAAAGCGCCGAAACATAAGACCGAACGATGAACGAACGAAAGCGCGGGGAAATGGAGGGGCGGGCTTATTGAGTCGCGATGAGATGCGCTCCGCGCCGCGCACTAGCTCATTACGTCGCGTGAAGGTTACCTGTACGCATCGTCTGGCGACTCCCTTAGGAGAGCGCCGCGACGCCACAGGGCGTCGCGACGCACAATTAGGAAACCCCTGGTATAGAGAATAAAAATACCGTAAAAAAAATCGAATTTTTGAAAATTCGAGGTGTCTGTAACCCCTTTGACATATTTAATAAAAATATTTTCTTTATTAATCTATTTATGTTCAGGAGCGGTCCTGATTAAATGCGATCTTGATAATGTGATTCTAAAAAAAATGATACAAATGAATTTTAAATTAAACCTGTTGTATTAACTGAATGTTTATTTTTTTAATGTGGGACAGAATAAGTATGATAATTATGCTTGGCTATAATTGAATTCAGGTTTGAAAGAGACATCATTTTTACAAGGTGAGCTTGATACTTAATACTGAAATTAAGAAAATGTCATGATAAATATGAAATATTTTCTGTTATAATTGTATAGATATTATTTAATGTTTATTAATGGAAAATATAATATATTTAAATACTTGTTATTTAATTCAATGTGTGTTAGCTGCAAAGTTTTTTTAATAAATATTTATTTATAGAACAGAAGATTCACTGTATTAGTCAGACGAGAAATCCCAGGAACCCAATTTATGAAATATTTATTAATTTTTTTCTACTCTGATGAATTTTAAGGGTTAATATTTCTTTGTTTTAAATTTACGTCAGTGTTCTACGAAAATTGTGTGTAGTCTGACAACAAATTTATTCCACGCCAGAAAAAAGGCAATTTGAAACTGTTATAAATCATTTAGGGAGGTAAGATTACAGGCGGCGATCGAAGACCGATAATACCGTTTAGAGCCAGCTGTTATCAGGTGGCTAGATTGTACTATCGATCTTAGGCCACCGCCTTTGATTCCGATCTCCTAAATAAGTTATAGAAATTTTGTTTACATTTACTCTTTTCTACTTCCCTTCTTAAAGGGATGTAGTGCATTCGTAAAAAAATCGCCCTCAGAGATTTTTGCGTTTCCTTATGGTTCAGGGTGCCTAGATCACGAAAAACATTCATTTCCGCTGGTCTGTTTGCCTGTCTGCTTGTTTTGTCTTTGACACATACTTTCGTAAAGACTGAAATATCGTCTTTAAAGAATCCCGCCTTTCTGTGGGATTGTGGATTTGGCTAATTTTTGGATATGTTGTAGTTCTCGTAGTTCTAAACAAGTGTCTCCATGGACATAACATGATTCTATGAATGGATTTCCCTCTTCGGACCTTCCAATCACAAAGTCGGCATATGTGTTGAATACTAATATTCTATCTAAGCGCCCTCTCCCCTCCTTCGCTTTTTTTTGACCCGCAGTGGACAGGCATAGTTAATCATTTTTATCAAATACTGTCAAAAATACTCTCGGTCCTGCGGATACATATTCACGCACTCATAAATACGGAAAAATATTAGTATTCAATACATATGCTGATTCTGTGATTGGAAGGCCCGTAGCGCGAAATCCTTTCATAAAATCATTTTATGTCCATGGAGACATTTGTTCAGAACGACAAGGACTACAACATGTTAAAATATTACCCTAATCTACAGAAAGACATATTTCCATAAGATTGGTGAGGAATTCTTTGGTACAGATATGACACTTGAAGGGAGAATGGAACATATAGTTTTTGAGCAATAAAGCTTTTTAGGAAGGGCGTGGAGATCAATAAATTGTGTGCATTTTTTACATAAAGATAATTATAATAATAATGTAGTTATACATATAATTGTTTAAAGGCTGGGGAAGGGGTTGCTTTGTTCATATCGGGTTATAGTTCGTTTGCGGGGCGCAGACAAGAAATCTGAAAATTGTGTATATTTTCATTATTTTTAATTACTTATCGTATACTTTTCGGTGTTCTTAGAATCGAAAAATTTGTTAATTTGTAAAATTTTAACCCTATTTTGTTAAAGTGTTTCTATTATTAACGATCAGTATATATATATATATATATATATATATATATATATATATATATACATATATATATATATATATATATATATATATATATATATATATATATATATATATATATATATATACTAGCCGTGCCCGCGGCTCCGCTCGCGTGGACTTGATTCACTACTATCGCCACTGCTCATTCCTTATGTTACCTAACGTAATAAAATATCTGCCCTTATTTCCCCTTATCTCCTATTATTTCTCCTTATCTCCCATTATCTCTACATAATTTCCATTATCTAAGCTTATCTCTGCTCATCTCCCATTATTTCTCCTTATCTCCCATTATCTCACCTTATCTTCCATTATCTAGGTTTATCTCGACTTATCTCGCAATATTTCTCCTTATCTCCCATTTTTTTCCTTATCTCCCATTATTTCTCCTTATCTCCCATTATCTCACCATAACTCCCATTACCTAGACTTATCTCTGTTTATTTCCCATTATTTCTCCTTATCTCTCATTATTTATACTTATCCCCAATTATCTCACCTTATCTCCCATTATCTAGGCTTATCTCGACTTATCTCGCAATATTTTTCCTTATCTCCGATTATTTCTCCTTATCTCCCATTATCTCACCATAACTCCCATTACTTAGACTTATCTCTGCTTATCTCTCATTATTTCTCCTTATCTCTACATAATTTCCATTATCTAGGCTTATCTCTGCTCATCTCCCATTATTTCTCCTTATCTCCCATTATCTCACCATAACTTACATTACCTAGACTTATCTCTGCTTATCTCCCATTATTTTTACTTATCTCCCATTATCTCACCTTATCTCCCATTATCTAGGCTTATATCGAATTACATACATACCATATGTATAAATTTATAAAAACACGTAAATCGAATAAGTGGTTCTCAAGTGATAAGCGTACTAACGGACAGACAGACAGAGAGACGTTGCATTTTATATATATATATATATATATATATATATATATATATATATATATATATATATATATATATATATATATATATATTGTATTCTTTGCAACATGATATTGTTCCATATTTAATGGTTTAGGCAGTATATTGTAAGAGAACACGCTAACGGTAGCCTTTCTTCCGACTTGATTCACTATTATCGTCACTGCTTATTATTTATGTTACTTAACACAATAAAATATATCCTATAACCTGGCCAGAGAACATATGTATGTTTTAAAAAAAAAGTACGTAACGCACTAACGGACAGACAGACAGGGAGACGTTGCATTTTATATATATTATATATAGATAACCTGGCCAGAGAACATATGAATGTTTTTAAAAAAAAAAACCACATAAATCAGATAAGTGGTTCTCCAATGATAAGCGCACTAACGGACAGACAGACAGACAGAGAGACGCTGCATTTTATATATATTATAGATATAGATTATTATTATTATTATATAACCTGGCCAAAGAATATATATATGAATTTAAAAAAGACACATAAATTGGATAAGTGGTTCTCGCGTGATAAACGCACTAATGGACAGACAGACAGACAGAGAGACATTGCATTTTATATATATTATAGATTATAGATTAAAGATATTCTCTGCTACATAATATTGTTGCATATTTAATGGTTTAGGCTGCATATTGCAAGGGAACGCGCTAGCAGAAAACTTTTTTCCGACTTGACTCACTATTATTGTCACTGCTCATTCCTTATGCTACCTATCGTAATAAAATATAGCCTATAACCTGGCCAGAGAACATACGTATGTTTTAAAAAAAAAAGTACGTAAATCGGATAAGTGGTTCTCCAGTGATAAGGTCACTAAGGGACAGACAGACAGACAGAGAGACTTTGCATTTTATATATATTATAGATATATATATATATATATATATATATATATATATATATATATATATATACTTGATCAGTAGAAATTCTTGGGAATAAAGGTTTTATGAAAACAGTAGCTTGATTGTGTAGCTTTTAATTTATTGTTAACATATTTTTCATTGACATACGTTTCGGTCTTTAAAAACCTTCTTCAATGTCAAAATTGATTGTGTGTTTTGAGTTACCATAGTTTAAAAGCTGGATTAAAATTATTTATAATATTTAAACCAAAACCCTCTTAGAAAAACGAGTGTTTTTAAAGACCGAAACGTATGTCAATGAAAAATATGTTAACATTAAATTAAAAACTACACAATCAAGCTACTGGTTTCATAGAACCTTTATTCTCAAGAATTTCTACTAATCAAGAATATTGCCTGAGGTTCAAAAAAATCCTGTTTTAAGTATATATATATATATGTATATATATATATATATATATATATATATATATATATATATATATATATATATATGTGGATTTGGGATTCTCAAAATAAATCCACTTTTCATCCCCTGTAACTATCTGATGCAAAAACAACTTCCTTTTGTACCGAGCGAGCAGAATGTCACACGTGTTTTTGCGCTTTTCCATTTGCCTGTCGTTCAATTCATGTGGTACCCATCTACGGTCTTCTGAATCTTTCCCATCTCTCGTAGCCGATTGGAAACAGCTTGTTGACTAACGCCCATTTGCTGGGCGACTTGTTTTTGTGTTTGCGAATTATCTTCGTCCAACAATGCTTGCAATTCCACATCTTCGTATTTTTTTGGCGGTTTTCCACGTTCCTTGCCTGCAACATCGAAGTCACCACTTTTGAAACGCCGAAACCATCATTCACGCGTATCTTGCAATGGAGCATGTTCACCATAAGCTTGTCGAAGTAATCGGTACGATTCAACAGCAGTTTTCTTCAAACGAAAACAAAAAATTAATGCTGTCCGCGAATGCTCTTTGTTCGGTATAAATTTTGACACTAGGCACACACTTTTCCAATTTATCACTCGTGCGCGTCTGACACTTGTTGATGACACAACAAAATGGCCCAGTGTCAAATCTTTATAGCACAAAGTGCATTGGTGCACCATCTGTTGTTTGAAATTCGCATTTCATACTTGTACACCTGGTATATATATATATATATATATATATATATATATATATATATATATATATATATGTATATGTCTCTAGTAAGAGCTTAAGGAATAAGGAATGGGGAGAAATTGAAGGGGTTGTCGAATTTTCATTGAATTCAAGGAATCTGAGAATTGTATTATTTTTTCATTATTTTCCACTATTTATGGACTAACAGATAAAGAGTTAAAGGGGTGGGGTAAGGAGTTAAATTAGTTTCTCTGTCTACATCGTGATAACCGACCTTTTGAGAATTATCGGAGTCGGGGAATCCGAGAATTGTTATTTTCTATTACTTTCAATTATTTGGCTAAAAGGATGGCAGTGACATAGTAATTGGCCATAATTAGTGTTAAAAAAATGATAATAAAATATAGTAGCCAATATATCCAAATAAACGAACCAGAGCACCGAATAATAAATTGAGAAAATGACGAAAATAATACATACAGTTAATTACGTTTAAATAATTATATATTGTATTAAGTCACATATTGAAAGACAAAAACAATTTTAAATCAATTAACCATTTCCAAAGTAATACTTACAGACCAATAATAATAAAGAACAATAACAAAATACCTTTTAAACGCAGCCTGATATTTCTATTAACTTTAATAATAATTTAATTAGAATAACAATTACATAATTACTTAATAATAGGGAAACTTGTTTTGTTTTGAAATTCTTGATTACTAGAGACAAAGATATTTTTTCAGATAATTGATAATATTAATATTCTAATTCGCATCGTTTAGCAATATATCTGTCTTCAAAAATAGATTTAATAATGTAATGTCCTAGGAAGATAATCTAAATTTAGTAGTGTAGCTAGGTTCAAGTGGCGGCAGGAGAGCATCTAGATTTAAAGGGCAATACTTTAAAAAGAAGAAGAAAACACTGAAGGCAGAGCTGTTTAGAGAGAAGGGAAGGCGTCAATCGACCAATAGGTCAAATGACAATCGGGGAACGAAACCCCTTGCACTGGAACTGTAAAAACTGGGACCCTGTCAACACAGTAAACTAAAAAACCGAGACTAAGGGAATTTTTCTCAAAAATAATCCATATCTACGGTTCATCTCTAACAACCTTTACCCAATGAAAAAATTAATGTCCAAGGGGGTGGAAATTTTGGTCTGAAAAGAACCCTTACCTACAATGGAATTGCAAAAAAAACTTGACACCTAATTTAAAAATGGATGACTGAAGAATGAACATTTTTTACAAAAGAGAACCCCCAATAAAAAAAAAGTTCCTTCTCTAAATCAATGAAACTTTAAAGCTTCCCCTACTTACTGCCCTGATATAAAGTGGGAAATATTTACTTTTTACCATAGCACAATAGCAGTTACATATATTACCAATATTTGGTGAAGTAGCTGTTTTTGTTGTGACTTTTCCTTGTTTTTGCTTGAAATAAATGAATTTTAAGCATAATTATATGTAGTTAAACATATAAGCTTTTAAAGGCTGGGGAAGGGGTTGCTTTATACCTATCGGGTTATAGGTCGGAATAAATTAAAGGGTTTGTCGTATTTTCAGAGTTACTGAATTCAAGGAATCTGAGAATTGTATTATTTTTTTCATTATTTTCAACTATTAGTATTGATATTCATTAAAATAAATAGGATATATGAACCTGAACCACAATAAACCATTATGTGGGAAGAATTGCTTTTCGTTTATTGTGTGTTGATATCCAAAAAATGAGATCACTAGTCGCCACAGGAATTGACAGTATATATAGGTAAAAAGTAGAAATATAACGAGAGATTTCTTAAATAATATTTGGAGTCGTGAGCAAAATTTCTTTTATCTTTCTATTCCATGGCTTAAATCAATGATAAATCACTAAATATATACTGGAATTTTTAACTTTATACACCTTTTTAAACGTGTGAATATCATATAATACTTTCAATAGTGAGAAGAAAGTGAAGATTGTCGCCTGATAATCCCAAATTTAATTTGCTGAACGAAACTAAAAAGGCATATTAAAAAATAATTAGTTCAATGTTGCTTTGACCTCTAGCCTTATTTCTTCTTCTTACCAAAACCATACGATTAAAGCTTTTACGATGTAGTTTAGAAACTTGGTTAGGACGTAATTTTAATTACAATATGACCTAAGAAATAATTTCACAAGTTGTGCATAATAGATCGTTTAACTTCTGGTTATTTTACTTATTTCTTGAACGTGCAGCCTGTTTAAGCAGGGGTTAATCATCTTAAGACTTAAATTGTGCCTTTCATTCGTTAAGAAAGTGACGCACAATGGGAATATATGAAAGTGTAGGTTCTAGTTGTGAACATTTCTTTTTTGATTATGTTATGTAGAAGTTATGCAAATTTTGGCAAACCTTTTGAATAAGGTTTTGTATATTTGTAGTGACCCAACATGCACATCAAACAACTTGCAAGACAAATCATTTTTATATAGAAGCATATTTTTCCAATATTTATTTCAATCTATAATATTTTCAAGATTTACCAAAGGAGACACGATAATCGCGTCGATGTTTCCTTTTACCTCCTGATTAATTTTTTATATTAGATTGTCTTTCTTGATCAAAGGTGTCAAACTCAATTTTGCAGAGGGCCATATATTAAATTTAGAATGTGTAGGCGGGCCAGATTCAAATAAAAAAAATGTACTGAATTATTATAACATTTTATTTATTTAATTATATAGTATATAATATACGGTTGTTAAAAATTATATCGAAGTTACAAAAGAGGGTAATTATTTTCAGCTCGAGGATCCAGATACCTGACTTCTCTTGTTTTTGACAAGCTCATTGATGTCAGGTATCATATTCGTTGTAGTTATTTTAAGAATTGATTGGAGATGTTCATTCGAAAGTCTTGTGCGATGTTTGTTCTTACTTATTTTCATGACGGAAAACATCTGCTCACATAAATAGGTGCTACCAAACATGCAGAGAATGCGTGCTGCATGCTTTTTTAATTCCGGGTAGTTATCCAAACTCTTGAAATATTGTGTATAAAATGTAAGAGCGTTAATCTCTTTAAATTTTTCTTTCAAAATACTGTCCGATTGGAGATCTATCAACTCCATTTGCAAATGAACTGGTGCCTGTGAAGCTTCAAAATTGAATGGATTGTTGAAAATTGAGAATTCCATTTCATTCATTTTGTGAAAGTTTTCAAAACGATTGTTGAATTCCGTGATCAAATTTTGCAGAAGTTGAGAATATTGATCCAATTTTTTTTGGTTCACTGTGCCAAATGATTTTAAATGAGGGAAATGATCCAAAGTTTGATTTTTTACCTGATTTTCCCACAGCCTCAACTTTGTTTCAAAGGCTTGAATACATGAATACATTTGAGTGACAATCAGATTTTTACCCTGTAACTTTACATTCAGATCAGTCAAGTGTTTATTCATATCTACCAAAAAGGCACAATCAACCCACCAGTCATTGTCATAATCAATTGGGTTGCCTTTTTCTCGACTGAGCCAACGAACTTCGGTGAAGTAAGGAACATCAGAAAACTTTTCGTCCAAATCTTGTAAAAACTGTCGGTGATTTAGTCCTCTGCTCCTTATAAAATTTACTATTTTAATTATAGGTTGCATGACATGGTCCGTTTTTAAATGTTTGGATACCAATGATTCCTGATGAATTATACAGTGAAATCCCACAAAATTCCCTGATGTTTTCTGTTTTAATTTAGTTACAACGCCCGAATGTTTGCCAGCCATGGCAGGAGCGCCATCCGTAGTTGTGCTGCTAAGTATATTCCAGTCGAGTTCATATTCTGCTATCAAATGCTCAATTGCAGAATAAATATCATTTGCTGTTGTAGTACCTGTCAATGGAACGCACTTTAATAGTTCTTCAGTTATTTTAAAGTTACTGTTAATACCTCGTATAAAAACAGCAAGTTGAGCTGTATCAACAGTATCAGTACTCTCGTCAACAGCCAGTGAAAAGTTTGTAAATTCCTTAATTTTCTCCTTCAGTTGAAGAACCAAATTTTGAGATAAATCATTTATTCTTGAAGCAACAGTGTTTCTTGACAGCGAAATATTTTGAATTATTGACTTTGAAATGGAAATGAAACATCGGCAACTTTCAACATACAGTCTTTAATAAAATCACCATCAGTGAAAGGTTTTGATCTCTTCGCGATTTCTAATGCAATAATAAAACTTGATTTCAAGGCATCTTCGCTCTCAGTATTAGCTTTAGTAAACATCGATTGTTGACCTTGAAGTTTAGATTTTAAAGATGACAATGTGTTCATTCTTATTTTTTCAGTGTAACAATCGAATTTTGATTTATGATTCGTATCATAGTGTCTCTTCAAGTTAAACTCCTTACAAACAGCAACTGTTTGATTGCAAATCAAACACAGTGGTTTACCTTTCCATTCTATGAAAAAATATGCAATTTCCCATTTAGACTGAAAAACTCTGCACTCACTATCAACTTTACGTTTTTGTGACATTATGCCAAAATCGTAACAATTATGGAACTCGACACAACAATTATGGATATCGCACGCGCACGACACAAACAAATGCACAATACCTTCACAATTACTACTTCGCAGTACAACTAAAATCCTTCTCCGACCGTATCGCTTCGATTACTCGACTCGCACTCAACTGACTCACGTCGCGCCGACGCACTCCTTTTATAATATCGATAAGGAAGGTTCTAGTCTAGACTCGAAGCGCGTGGAAGATTCTATTGTTCTCAACAAAAATAATAGGGTATTTCCGCTTGTTGCTAAGAGATGGCATTACTGTCTATCTCTCTCGCTTGTCAAGGCACGCGCTGCCCTTGAAATTACTTATAAATGTAGTGTGCGCATTTTAAAACTTCCGTAGAGGAATCGAGTGAAGTCTAAAAGTTCTAAAAAATATGATTCTTCTTTCTGTGACACATTGCGATCGCGGGCCTTATTGATACGTCCCGGGGGCCGGATGCGGCCCGCGGGCCGTATCTTTGACATCCCTGTTCTTGATAGTTATTTCTATTCTCAGAGCTATCTTTCGTAGTTTTTTTAAAATCGATAATAATTATAGCAGAAAGTATCCCTATAACAGGAATTAAATTACTAAATTTTGTGTTTATTTGGCGTTTGAATAATGTGATAGTTTTTACTGATCATAAGAGAATCACGCTTATGAAATCTTAAATCTTTGAATTCGTATGGATAATCTCTATTGACTAAAAGATATGTAGGCGTTTTCTATAAAAAACGATAAAGTAGGAGATGTAAAAAGACCCCTTGACACAATTATTCCCAAAGATGTCCCCTTGATGAATCTTTTTTCTGTGCTTTGCGTTTTTGTTTTACCAATTATTATTTAGTTATTCCCTGAAGATATAAAAATTAAATTTTTTGAAATATAAACGAAAAAAAAATTCAAAAATTCCGCTTCATTCAATTCGCAATTTTTTGATGATAACGAGTAACAATGTATGGGAATTTCTAAAATTTTGATTCAGCGCAGTTTCCTTTGTTAGTGTTCCATACGGAACACTTATAAGATCACTTCGGTGTCTGTCCGTCTGTCTGTCCGTCTGTCCGTCTGTCACACCCGATTTTCTCCGAAACTATTTGTCATAGAAAGTTGAAATTTGGTAGTAATATAGGAATTGATGGCCTCATCAGAGCCATGTAGTTTTGAAAGTTAAATTTTGACTTAAGGGGTTAGTTTTGGGGGGTGAAATCGGAAGTGAAAAAAAAAATTTTTTACTAGGTAATCGAGTGTGGTGTCAAATGAAAGCTTGTGAAAACACGAGTAAAAAATATATATATAATGTAATACTTGCGCGCACTTTTCTTTGTATTATTTTTAAAAAATCGCGAAAAATCGCTGTCCACCCGCCTTATCTCGGAAAGTACTTATCAAAAAATTTTGAAAAAATCCTGGAATATTCTCCACAGGGTGTAGATTGAACGAAAATTATCACGAGTGCATTACCTGTAATAATTTATCTGGCATATAAAAAAAACAGAAATTTCAAGGTCATCAATTTTCAGTAAGGATTGGAAATAAACTTTGTTGAAACTTATTTGGGGTGTATTTTGTGAAGTCACTGTTCATTTTATATCACCGTAAGATAAATTTTGACTTAAGGGATTCGTTTTGAGGGGTGAAATCGGAAGTGAAAAAAAAATTTTTTTTACTAGATCATGGAGTGTGGTGTCAAATGAAAGCTTGTGAAAACACGAGTAAAAAATATATATATAATGTAATACTTGCGCACACTTTTCTTCGTATTACTTTTAAAAAATCGTGAAAAATCGCTGTCCCTACCTTATCTCGAAAAGTACTGATCAAAAAATTTTGAAAAAATCCAGGAATATTCTCCACGGGGTATAGATTGAACAAAAATTATCATTACCTTTAATAATTTATCTGGTATAGAAAAAAAAAACAAAATTTCAAGGTCACCAGTTTTCAGTAAAGATTGGAAATAAACTTTGTTGAAAACTTATTTGGGGTGTGTTTTGTGAAGTCACTGATCATTTTATATTACCGTAAGATAAATTTTGACTTAAGGGATTCGTTTTGAGGGGTGAAATCGGAAGTGAAAAAAAAATTTTTTTACTAGATCATCGAGTGTGGTGTCAAATGAAAGCTTTTGAAAACACGAGTAAAAAATATATATATAATGTAATACTTGCGCACACTTTTCTTCGTATTACTTTTAAAAAATCGTGAAAAAAATCGCTGTCCCCTACCTTATCTCGAAAAGTACTGATCAAAAAATTTTGAAAAAATCCTGGAATATTCTCCACGGGATATAGATTGAACAAAAATTATCATTACCATTAATAATTTATCTGGTATAGAAAAAAAAACAAAATTTCAAGGTCACCAGTTTTCAGTAAAGATTGGAAATAAACTTTGTTGAAAACTTATTTGGGGTGTGTTTTGTGAAGTCACTGATCATTTTATATTACCGTAACATAAATTATGACTTAAGGGATTCGTTTTGAGGGGTGAAATCGGAAGTGAAAAAAAAAATTTTTTTACTAGGTCATCGAGTGTGGTGTCAAATGAAAGCTTGTGAAAACACGAATAAAAAATATATATATAATGTAATACTTGCGCACACTTTTCTTCGTATTACTTTTAAAAAATCGTGAAAAAATCGCTGTCCCCTATCTTATCTCGAAAAGTACTGACCAAAAAATTTTGAAAAAATCATGGAATATTCTCCACGGGGTATAGATTGAACGGAAATTAACATTACCTTTAATAATTTATCTTTTATAGAAAAAAAAAAAAAAAAAAAATTTCAAGGTCACCAGTTTTCAGTAAAGATTGGAAACAAACTTTGTTGAAAACTCATTTGGGGTGTGTTTTGTGAAGTCACTGATTATTTTATACCACCCTAATAAAATTTTTTATTTTAAAAACAATCAACGTACGGAACACTAATTGTGCAAGTTCAACTTGCACTTGACCGGTTATTTTTGATATTAGTAGACCCAAAATTAATGATAGCTATATTATGAATTTTCCTTTCGTTGAGAAGATATTAAAAGGAAACCCAACTTTTATAACATTCAGGCCAAGTAAGTGGTAAATCCCACCAACTGGAATACGGGGATTAAGTTAATATCGAGTATGAAAAATTCAATTTTATTCCTTATTTTATTACTTGTGTATTTGGTGTTTCTACCAAATATTTTGTTAAAATAAAGTGTTTTGAATTTATTCCAAACTTTTGGCTCCCACTGTATAATCAAAACAAATATTTTCAACTATACATGACAGATTATTTAAAATAACATCTTATAAAGGTAATTTACGTGTTATTAATAAACAATAATTAATTATTTTTTTGCAGACAGAATTTGCGTTGTAGACGGCAAAGCAGAATATAAAAGATCAGCAAGATACTGTCCAAAACTGGACGGACCAGACAGCCAAGTAGAATGTATAGTTGCTCTAGACAGGTTAGTTTTTACATATATGAGGCATTGCGGATAGTAAGGGCGAACTCAACATTGGGTCAAATTTTTTTTTTTATATAATTCTATTTTATAGTACTTTTCCTACATCACATACCGGTCTAATTGTTGAGTTCGCCCTTGCTTCGCCTTCAAATTTCAGTATCAAATAAATGAAAAATTTCGAACAGGCGATAGCCGGGCGGGTAGTAAGGGCGAACTCAACAATTTCGCGCGGAGCAACCGCCGGTATTGCGTCACTAAAAAATGAGGTTTATTGCGTGTTAGTTCAAGTTAATTTTGAAGTTAATACGTTTATGTTTTGTTTGGTTTTGTTGCTTCTTTTTTTAAGAAAAGTATGGCGCAACCTGGACCTTCTAGTAGTGAAGTAAGTGTACAACATTTAGATGGTAGTGCTGTGTCGGGTTATTCGCGAAAGAGACCTGCTAAGATGAATGATTGGCAAAAAATTGAGTGTAAGTTGAAACGAAATTCAGGAAGTGCTTACATTTCAAGAAATAACAAAAGGCACGTTGTTGCCCGCAAAATTGGACCTCCTTGCAAGTGTGGATGTTTTGAGAAAATAGGCGCTGAACTGGTCACCAATATTTTTGACTCTTTTTGGCAAATTGGAAACTATGATCTATAGAATGCTTACTTATCAAAATTGTTGATCTGTAATGATGTAAAAAGATCTTACGTACCCTGAGACGCATTCAGTATAATGTAACTGTTGATCACGCTAATCGTGAAGTTTGTCGTACTGCGTTTTATAACATTCATGGCATCTCTGAAAAGCGCGTTCGAGTCGTACTTGACAAAACCAGCAGAACTGGAACTGTTACAACGGATCAAAGGGGGAGGTGTGAACCCGCGAAGAAAATAGGAAATGACGATCTTTCTAAAGTAAAAGAACACATCATGTCACTACCTACTGTCACCAGTCATTACAGTCGCGCCAAAAGCCCTCATCGAAAATACTTACCTGTTGGACTTAATATTAAAAAGCTCTATTCTCTTTACAATGAATGGCTTACGGAAAATTACCCTGGTTACAGCCCGGTAAATCAGCACTATTATCGTGATATGTTTAATATGCAGTTCAATATTGGTTTTGAGCCCCCAAAAAGTGACACCTGTAATTATTGCGATAAAGTAGACATAAAAATTAAAAGTAGTCAAATGCACGATTCCGAAAATGTTGCTGAAATCGAGAATCTTAAACAAGAGAAGGAGTTACATCTGACCCGTGCAAAAGCTGCTCAGTCTCTTCTTAAGGGATTAAGGAGTAATGCCGATGACTCTTTTCTGGTCATAACTTTTGATCTGCAGCAGGCTTTGCCAACCCCAAAGCTGACTACTGGGATTCAGTATTACAAAAGGAAGCTATGGACCTATAACTTTTGTATCCATAATGTAAAAACCGGTTCTTCAACGATGTACCTTTGGGATGAAAGTACAGGGAGGCGTGGATCATGTGAGATTGCAAGTTGCTTGTACGATTATTTGTGTAAAGTTGATGTTAATGTTAAAAAAGTTATGTTCAGTGATAACTGTTCTGGACAGAACAAGAATTTAAATCTTGTTTTGGCAAATCTATACTTTATACACAAAGACCAGTTCACTGAAATTAAACACTATTTTATGATACCTGGGCACTCATACCTTCCCTGTGATAGGGATTTTGGGAACATTGAGAGAGAAATACGGAATAGCACTGTGTATACCATGGATCACTATAAGTTAATGATTGAAAGCTGTCGCCGAAAAAACCAGTTTTGCGTTGTCCAACTTAGACAGGACATGATTCTCAATTTCTCTAATTTTCAAAAGAAAATTACTAAAATGCAGATGGCTGGTGCTAAGTTTAAAGATGGAAAGATCTTTGAATTTACAAATAACTTTAAGCAAGGTTTCTACATTCATTCTGCTTACAATTTGGATGTCAAAACGGCAGTCAAACTACAAAAAGGCAAGGTAAAAAACTATGATCCTGATCATTTTCATTTGGCCAGTGAAACACTGACGAGACTTTACAGTGCTCCCATTAAAATACCAGCCCCCAAATTAAAGGACATTCAGGACTTGTTACCGTATGTTCCCCTACCTTGGAGTCGGTACTTTTCTAACATTATAGCCTCTCAAGACGCAGCAACGAATAAGAGCACCGAAAATGAAGATGTTATGGACGATGACCAAATAGATTACAACTGAACTTGGCTAATTATTTGTTTCTTTTCTTTAGTTTTTTTTTATGTTAGTTTCAATACCATATTTCCACTGTTTTTTTGTATGTTGTATCAAGTAACTATTTTGTAATAACAAAACCTTTAATTAAAACAATAACCTTAAAATTAAATAAAATGTGTTCAAAATTTTTAATACCGGTCTAACTTTTTCCCAGGTATTGCCAATTTTAGGTGATAGTGTAGCATCAAAAACGAACGGTAAAATATGAAAAAAAAATACACAAATAAATATTTAAGAAACATTTAAAAATTCACGGAATACACTATTCTACTTAAGTAAATAATAAAAAGCTAATAAATTATAAATAAATAATAAAAACCTAATTTTGCCAATATTTTGTTGAGTTCGCCATTTAGATCTTTCTATAAATTCAATTTTTTCGAAACTTCATTTTGTTGAGTTCGCCCTTACTATCCGCAACGCCTCATATTAGATAAGTTCTTTTTGCATTGATTAAAATTAAGTTAAATAACAAGAGTTTACATAAAGATGTCGCGTTATTCAAAAGAATGAATGTAAATATCAAATAGTAAACTACTGGAAAAAATTAAGGAATATTGATTTTTTTTTGGGTTTTTTTTTAAAGTTTAACGAACACCTGTGAAAATAACAAAACACAAAGGTAATTGGCATTTGGCATATTTGTTCCCAGGCAGTCAACTATGAATTATTAAAATAAAAACTTTAACAATTACATGATTATTTCTTGATAATGTTGGTTACTGCGTAATATCTTATGAATGTATTGTTAAAAACGTAATAGCTCTATTGTTTAGGTGACACGAGCAGTTTAAGCTTGCTGATTAAAATTGTATAATTTCTCGCCTCAATCTTAACTTCGATCTATGCAGTTAAAAACTAAATTTATATTTCTTCTTCATCATATGCACGACGACATTCAATGATCAAAAAAAAGTTGACAGTCGTTAGAAAAAGCCGTTCATCATTAGCCGCACGTGTAAGTACCACTTAAACTGAAAGGGCGAGCTCATTCACAAGGTATAGTATTTTTCAAGATCTAAGAAAGTGATTTGACAAATTGATGCAATAAAAACATTAAACGTCCTTTAGGTTCTTCGTACGTACCTGGACGTAATAAGGTCATAATAGCTATATATACCTCCCTTTCAATCTAACATTTTATTGGCTACTTCGTGTTTATAAATATAAAGAATATTCTTCATTTTATCTGCAGTATTATACTGAAATAGTGTCTATTATAAAGTTCAATAGTGTCTTAAAATGTCAGAAGCCCTTTCCACCAGAAACCGCAAATCTTTGCCCGTTGAGGCAAAAGTGATAGTTAAAAGTGTTTATTTAAAGTTAGTGGAGCGAGGCCACGCAAAGTACTTTTCATTGATGGAGACATCAGCTTTAAAAAGCATCCCTAAAAGTACAGTTTGGAAAATTGTAAATAATTCTATAGCGCCTAAAAAACACGAAAAGACAAAGGTGTGTCGAAATGTATTGATTTTTGTCAAGAAGCCTTAATCCGACGCAAAATTTATGAAATGTATGCAGAACAAAAAGTTCCTACGTTATTGTCACTTTCACGGAGGATGTCCGAGGTTAGTTGTGACATAAAATGTTCCACTACAACTTTATGGCGTATTCTACGTCGTTTGGGGTTTTTGTTCAAAAAAATAGACAAAAGGGAAGTTATAATGGAATCACGGCGCTTACAACAACTCAGAATGGAATATCTTGAAAAAATAAATACAGCTAGATCGGAAAATCGAATTATAATCTACCTAGATGAGACTTGGTATGATACCCACGAAACACCCAGTAAAGAATGGATTGATAAATCTAAAGAATGCCACACCAAAGCTCCATCAAATAAAAGTAAAAGAATAACTATTTTACATGCGGGGTCAGAAGAAGGCTGGATACCAGAATGTCTATTTCTAGCAGCCAAGAATATTTCAGATTCTAGCTTGGATTATCATTGTGAAACAACCGCTGTAGTTTTTGAAGATTGGCTCTCCATTGCTCTTTGTGTAACTCTAACTTTGTGCATAGGTTTTTTCGTTAGAGTCAATGTGTGAGCTCCATGTGTAAAAATTGGCAGAACATCGTATACTTATTGGTATATTCTTGTTCCTAAGTGTGTCTCCTTCGCATGTTGATTTCAACCGTTTGGTTTCTTTGCCTGATGCAATTATGTGCCCGTGATACACATAACTTTCGACATTTTCAAGTATTTCGTTGTTTTATTTCAATCAACAGATCCGTGCTGTACATGACGTTGGTCTTGGAGATGTTCATGTCGAGGCCTATTTTCGAACATTCGATGTCAAGTTCTATCACCATTTGCCGGAGGTCTTCAGTATTTTCAGCTATGATAACGATATCATCGGCATACCTCAGGTGATTCAGCAGTTTTCCATTTATTAGGATACCTCTATCATGCCATTCTAACTTTTCGAATGCATCTTTAAGAGCCAACGTAAACATCTTTGGTGACAATACATCTTCCTATCTTATGCCTCGTTTTATTCCAATCGGTCCGATTTTTTCATTAATACAAACAGTTGAAGTGGCGTTATTATATATATACTTTAAGAGTTCCACATATCTGGAGTCCACTCTCGCATTTTCCAGTGCTCTGAAAAAGCCCAATGTTCCACTATGTCGAATGCCTTTCGAAAGTCGACAAAAGCCAAGCAAATCTCAAACTTATACTCTACAGCCTTATCTATCAAGATTCTCATTGTTAGGAGATGCTCATATGTACTATAATCACTTCTAAAAGCAGCTTGTTTTATTGGTTGATAGTCGTTCAATTTTCTTGTTATTCTATTCGTGAGTATTTTTATAAATAAATTGTAGATCTGGGAAAGAAGGCTAATGGGTCGAGAGTCCTCCAAATCAGCACTATCTCTCTTTTTATATAAAAGCACAATAATTGAGTTGTTCCAACCGTTTGGAATGTTCTCCTCTTCTAAGCATTGGTTAAAAAGTTCGCAGAGTCTTCTAAGTGTATCGTTATCTGCAAGTTTCAAAATTTCAACATCCACTCCGTCTTCTCTTATTGCTTTATTGTTTTTCATGTTCTTCAGCGCTTCACCAAACGTTATGCTGGTTATTTCCTCAGATTCAACATTCATTACTTGTATCTTAGCTTGGTATTATTATTCTCGCCAAATTCTTGTTGCTATAAACATGGTAGTTTTTCTTAATTACAAACGCCCATAAGTAAACCAAACGGCATTCACGCAGCAGGTATGCAGGTCGTGCTGGATTAATTAAATAATCATCTATATTAATTCAATGTTTCTCTACTTACCTCTAAATATTATATGGTTTAGATTGTCCAAAAGTAACAAGCGTTAGCGTTAAATAACGTTTATAAAATATGTATAATTCACAAGTTAGTACCTTACGTATCTACAATTTCTTTGTTTATTTTTTAGGTTGGATTGCCTCAGACGCATTCATAAAAACAAAGCTGATTTTGGCGTATTCACACCTGAGGACCTAGTGGCAGCTACTAATTCTGAAATAGAAATTCTAGTTACTAATGAACTCAGATATTATAAAGGTAAAGAATAAAATAAGGAGTTGGCAATTAACGTTAAATTTCAAACATAAAAATCTCATCTTTACTAACTATACTGAAGTTTAGATCACGGGTTTTTGGAGACGAAATACGAGGGTAGATTGAGAAGTATTGGACATAATTGAGAAAAACATATTTTTAAACCAAACAAAATTTACTTTTCAATATATATAGTATTGGCCTAGCGTTGCTCAAGGTCCTCCAGTCTCTCAGAATAACATAGACCAACATTTTTCAAACCCTGAGACCAGACTATACTTTTTCGAAAGTTTTTGGTCCACTGAATCCAAATCCGACCTTAGAATTACTCCATCATATCAGGTTTTCGAGATACCCTAACCTAAAAAAAAAACGCAAAAAAACACGGTATTTTGCGTTTTTAGGGATTATATAACACCGCGAATTAATTTTTCTCCACAAAACTCGTTGCAGCATCTGAAAGTACTACTATTTCCCTTCAAAATGCAATTTAAATTTTTCAGATATTTTATTTATTCTCGGAGAAATCATCCCTTGAAATTAATGAGTTTGGCGTTTTCGTTCAACCATACCAAAATAAAAGTTGATCCGGCTGGCGAGAGTAGTGTAATTGTATGATTTTTGGGAGCTGAATCCAAATTCGTTGTCAGTCGGTCGGTCATAAAAAATATAGGTTTCCATTTGAAAAATCAAAGTTGACCTTCAAAATGATCTTGCAAGGTCATCACAATTATATCATTTTATTGCCTCTTGAAAACCCTTCAACTTCAGTCTAAAACTTTTCTTACTAAAAATTAAGAAGCCTGGTACATTAAAGTGGAACATCATATGTGATAACAAATAAAAAATGTTGCTACTAGAAAGATGATTCCTCCAAGAAGAAATAGAATATCTGAAAAATTCAAAATGCATTTTGATGGGGAAGAGTAGTACATTCATATACCGGAACGAGTTTCGTGGAGAAAAATTAATTCGCGGTGTAATATAATCTCGAATATAGCGAAAACCGTGTTTTTTTTGTGTTCCGTACGGAACACTTATAAGATCACTTCGGTGTCTGTCTGTCCGTCTGTCTGTCCGCCTGTCTGTCTGTCTGTCTGTCAGACCCGATTTTCTCCGAAACTATTTGTCATAGAAAGTTGAAATTTGGTAATAATATAGGAATTGATGGCCTCATCAGAGCCATGTAGTTTTGAAAGTTAAATTTTAACTTGAGGGTGAGTTTTGGGGGGTGAAATCGGAAGTGAAAAAAAAAAAAATTTTACTAGGTAATCGAGTGTGGTGTCAAATGAAAGCTTGTGAAAACACGAGTAAAAAATATATATAATGTAATACTTGCGCGCACTTTTCTTTGTATTATTTTTAAAAAATCGCGAAAAATCGCTGTCCACCCGCCTTATCTCGAAAAGTACTTATCAAAAAATTTTGAAAAAAATTCTGGAATATTCTCCACGGGGTGTAGATTAAACGAAAATTATCACGAGTGCATTACCTGTAATAATTTATTTGGTATATAAAAAAACAGAAATTTCAAGGTCATCAATTTTCAGTAAAGATTGGAAATAAACTTTGTTGAAAACTCATTTGGGGTGTATTTTGTAAAGTCACTGGTCATTTTATACTTCCGTTACAATATTTTTTATTTTAAAAGCAATCAACGTACAGAACACTAATTGCGCAAGTTCAACTTGCACTTGACCATATTTAGGTTAGGATATCTTGAAAACCTCAAGTGATGGAAAAATTCTGAGGTCGGATTCGGATTGAGTGCACCAAAAACCTTTGGGTATGTATACTCTGGTCTCAGGGTCTGGTGTTTTATCCCATTTTGTCGGCATGTATTATTATTTTGGTACACCAATTCTTAAACTTTTGCGATCCAATCTTTTCGAAGATTGGTACAAAAATGTAAAATTTCAATACAATCATTTTTTTTATAACTTTTTTTGATAATTTCAATAAAAATACGGTTTCTTCACATTTTAAAATTTAAATGTGAAATTTGACAGGCAAGGCATGTGACGTCATAATCTAATTTGGGTGTATTAATTTATATGTCACATATTATTGTTGAAACTACTACTCCAATAACGATATTAGTAATTTTTTTTCCTGCATGTTCATACAGTAAAACACAAGTATCCATGTTTAAAAGTATGACAAAGACAATTTTTCATTGCATTTCGAAATTTAAGAAATATAACACACAATATTGAGAATTTATTTGCTAATTATATGGCATTACCCAAAGATCATATCTCCTTTATACATAATTAGCGATTATTAGCAAAAAAATACCCGGATTATTTATTTATGTTAATTAATAAGATTTTTTGCTTATTTTAGCAAAATACCAATGCGTTAATATTTTAAAATAAAAACATATGAACATCATAAATTTGTGGAAATAACAAGTGTTGAAATATTTTTTAATCTCCTGTTAACAACAGCAAATTAAGTTGGTAACATTAATTACTCCGTTCAATGTGATTGAATCACTAAATTGTAAATTAATTATACAAGTTCGTGAAAGCCACATACTTCTAGTAAACAGTCATAACTCGAAATGACCAAGCCGTTGCGAAGAAGTGCTGAGTACAACCGAAGAGCCGCGATTATCGAAAGTCTTCCCGCTGAACATTTGGCGACTGAAATAATTCGCTTTTTCGGGTACCCGAGATCAACTGTGTACGACATGAGGAGTGTATCTGTATCATCAGGATGGTGCACCGGCACACACGAGCCATTTAGTTCATAACTGATTATCGGAAAACGTGGACATGGTCTGGCCTAGAGATTTCCGGTTCTCCACTAGCTCGGATTTGAACTCCCTCTGCTATTATGTTTGAAGCGTAATCGAAAGAATTACTAACAAGTCCAGACACCCTGATGGTGGCATCTTTACGCACCGTTATCGCAGCAGCATTTGCCAATATAGACAGCCCTGCTTTAAAGAGAGCGTGTGAGCGCTTCAGGCCAAGGATGGAGGCGGTCATTGCGGCTGAGGGAGGTTACATCGAATAATTCCATTCTGGATGACATGCAAAAGGATTTTTTTTCATTTTAATTTTTTGACGAATACAGTTTTCTTTAAAAAAAAAATAACCGGTCAAGTGCAATTGCGCAATTAGTGTTCCGTACGTTCATTGCTTTTGAAATAAAAAATTTTTTTACGAAGGTATAAAATGATTAGTGACTTCACAAAACACAACCCAAATGAGTTTTCAACAAAGTTTGTTTCCAATTTTACTGAAAACTGATGACCTTGAATTTTTTTTTTATTTATATACCAGATAAATTATTTAAGGTAATGCACTCGTGATAATTTTCGTTCACTTCCGATTTCACCCCCAAAAACTAATCCCTTAAAATTTAACATTCAAAACTAGATGGCTCTGATGAAGCCATCGATTCCTATATTATTACCAAATTTCAACTTTCTATGACAAATAGTTTCGGGGAAAATCGGGTGTGACAGACAGACAGACGGACAGACACCGAAGTCATCTTATAAGTGTTCCGTACGGAACACTAAAAATGTTTAATATAATATAATAAATAAATATATATATATATATATATATATATATATATATATATATATATATATATATATATATATATATATATATATATACATATATACGAGGCTGGTTTGAAAAGTCCGTGCAAAAAATAAAAACTACTTATGTGTTTGGGGTAAACCTTTTTTATTTTTCAACATAGTCTCCTTTTAGGCTTATACAGTTCGTCCAACGATGTTCTAGTTTGTTGATCCCTTCCGAATAATAGGATTTGTCCAAGTCTGCAAAATATCCATTAGTGTCTGCAATCACCTCCTCGTTTGAATAAAATCTTTGTCCCGCCAGCCATTTCTTCAAATTGGGGAACAAATAGTAGTCCGAGGGAGCCAAGTCTGGAGAATAGGGGGGATCTGAAACGAGTTGGAATCCTATTTCCATTAATTTTGCGACCACAACTGCTGAGGTGTGTGCTGGTGCGTTGTCGTGATGGAAAAGGACTTTTTTGTGGGCCAATCGCGGGCGTTTTTCTTGCAGCTCGGTTTTCAAACGGTCCAATAACGATGAATAATATTCACCTGTAATAGTTTTAAAACCCTTTTCCAGATAGTCGATGAGGATTATCCCTTGCGAATCCCAAAAGACAGTCGCCATAACCTTTCCGGTCGAAGGAACGGTCTTCACCTTTTTTGGTGCAGATTCCCCTTGGTAACCCATTGTTTAGATTGTTGTTTGGTGTCAGGAGTATAGTAATGTATCCATGTTTCATCCACAGTGACGAAACGACGCTTAAAGTCCTCCGGATTCTTCTGGAACAGCTGCAAACCATCCTTGCAACACACTTCACACACGATTCCGTTTTTGGTCAAGCGTGAGCAATCGCGGCACCTATCTTGCGGATAGCTTTCTCATGTCCAAATGTTTATGCAAAATATTATGTACCCGTTCAGTCGAGATGCTCACAGCACTAGCAATCTCACGCACCTTAACTCTTCTGTCATCCATCACCATATCATGGATTTGATCAATGATTTCTGGAGTCGTAACCTCCACAGGCCGTCCAGAACGTTCAGCGTCACTTGTGCCCATATGGCCAGTCCGAAAATTTTGAAACCACTTATAAAACTGTTTAATCGAAGGTGCAGAGTCACTATAATGTTTATCAAAGCTTCTCTTTAGTCTCCTGAGGCGTTTTGCCTTTCATAAAGTAATGTTTAATCACCACACGAAATTCTTTTTCGTCCATTTCTTGAAAATCACTCGACTTCCTTGATTCACACGAATGCCAAACACAAAGAAATATACCAATATGGCTGAAACTTGGTGTGCGTTCATTCAAGAGATGCTACTAACTAAACATGACCTCGATACGCACCGTGGTGCCATCTCTCGGACTTTGCACGGACTTTTCAAACAGCCTCGTATATATATATATATATATATATATATATATATATATATATATATATATATATATATCACGATGGTAGGATACACCGAATTGTATTAAGTACGCATACCTAATTCTCCATCAAAAGCTGACACAGCAGCTTTCGAACCGACAGAGTGTTTGACACAGTCGATTAAAAGCAGGTAGCGCTTTTCGAAGGATCGTCTCTTATTTGTCAATCCTAGCCTGACTGACGAGCCGTGATACGGCGAAAACGCGTCTCAGGATGGATTTGACGAACAAGAGAAACAGCTAGTAAACTGCTGAAATATGGACTTCTGTCAAATTTCAGTTGCTTTACAATAACTATATATGTCAGATCCACACACGAGTTTATCAGATGTCAAAACGCATATATATCTAGATAGTGATACTCCTAAAATTCTCTTAAAAATGCTAACTTCAACGTGAGATATCTAAAAAAAAAACTATGGAGTTTTGAGTTTCGTGTCCACGACAACTTTAGTTCTACTCCTCAAAAACTATATAAGTTTGAACAAGTTTGACCAAGAGGCATTTTCCATAAGGATACTGCGAGTTCCTTTGGAATATAGATTATCGACAACAAAATTTGCCAAAACAGTTGTGTAGTTTAAGGACAAATTTTTAACTAATAAATTTTCGGAAAACCAAAACCAACTTTTTCACTGGTAATTTTTCCTGTCTGAAAACCAAAAACACAAGATTTCTATTTCAAAACTTTTATTTTAAAAATTATTACATATTAAATGGTTCTTGAGATTATAATAAATCAAGTAATTCAGTTTTATTTTTAAATCATCCGTACCTCCATTAACTTGAACTAAACTCTGTCTAGAACTAGCTTTGTTAGGGAAAGCTTGGCTAGTCACGTACCGAGGTTAGTTCAACTAAATCAAAACCAAACTATAATTAAATTAATTAGAATAATTTAGACTTACCTGTACTAACCTATGCTAACTTCTGTCCATGACCTATATTTTCTGTTCATGACTAATCCAAATTCATTTAAGCGATACAAAATTTTTAAAAATATAACTATGTTTACCAGTTCTTTTTTTTTAAAAACAGGGTTTTTTTGATTTCTTTTGAAGAGATCGTATCCTAAAACAGTTCCATTGAAGATAGGCTTTTATGAAATATTTACCTTAGAATTCACTAAAGATAGTGACGTAATCATTACAAGGTGTCTCAAAAAGTGCTGCCAAACTTACTGAAGTTCATTATTTGTTAAAACTTTGAAAAAATGTATTATAAAATTGAAAATCATACACCAGTTACTTAAACTAATTTTTTGTTTAAATATTTTGATGTACCCCGCTATAACAGGCGCAGGCTCCAGATCTTTTTTAAGGCACATCGCATTTTTGAAAGGGTATACAATAAAACTGCAAACTACAGTACCTTTAACACCTTGGTTACTTATTTACCTTTATTTAGACGACAAATTTGAGTATGAAGTGGTGGCGGTCATGTCAAATCGTGCAAATATTAGAAGTAAACATGACCTTAGGAACAAAAGATATTGCCATCCAGGGTATGGATACGAAGCAGACTGGACAAGGATATTATCAAATGTAAGTAGCAATTTGTAATGTACTCGTGTTGCACAAAAAAATCAAATCAAAACAAGTATTATGTTTGGATAATTTAGTTGCATCAAATTTCACCGCATAATACCATGAAGTTCATTATTTTTTAGTATTTTGAGGCCTCTATAGTACCTCCACAATGCAATCCACAATTAACTATAACAGAAAATAGAGTTAAAGCATCTTCGGATTTCTTCAGTGGAACCTGTAAAGCTGGGCCATGGGTAAATAACCCAATATTGGACAGACAATTAAAATTCAAGTATCCTAATCTTTGCAAACTCTGCGATAATCCACAGAGGTGTTCAATGCAGGACAAAATACTGGGGCAGACGAGGCTCTTTATTTTGCCTCACAGATGGATCTGGTGACATTAGTTGGTCGCGCCTTGAGGATGTCAAGCAACATTTCGGATTGATACCTGGTGGAAAAGAGGAAGATCCTGACAACTACAGTTTACTGTGTCCAGATAATACTGTGATGCCGTTGAATTCGAGTAATCCTTGTGTATGGGTGGTCAAACCATGGTCTGTAGTAGGTAGTAGAAGGTTAGTAGATACTAAAGTAATATTCACTTCACCAATGCATCCAATACACCATTAGAATATCACATTTACCAAATAGATGTCTGCTTTGTGCGCGGTAACCTATAAGTATCTGGATGGAAAATATCTCGGATTTTTAAAAAATAATCTTGTCCTGACTCTATCATAACAAAAGTTTTTATAATTACGTAGGAAGTAGTCTCTTAAGTTATTTGTTTTTAGGCCCATAGCTCAAGAAATACAAGCCATTATTGCTAGTCTTAACCATAGTGATCGAGATTCTTGGAGATCAGCTCTTTTGAATCTTATAGAAACTAGCTACCTCAATGTCCAAACTTTAGATCCTATTGAATCTATTGAAATGTACTTTGATCGAGCCAAAGGTAGGTTTATATATAAATATGTACTATTTTTAAGGGCTTAAGTTTGATTGTCCCAACAAAATTATAAAGTAACACATATAAACATAGTAACAATGGCAAATCTATTTACCTGATTAGTTTCATTGTGAACTGAAAATTTCTGAACATTTAAGTATTTCCTATTTGTTAGTGCAATCGAGCCTTAATCGATTTGTTACTTACTTACTTACTTACTACTCTTCTGAGTAGGTCACAGACCTGTTCTACTTCGTTATTAAGCCTCTTGTGATTCGGATGTCCAGCTGTCTCTCCATCTCTTTGGTCGTCGTCCTTTTGGTCTTGTTTCATGTCGTTTTTTTGTTCATACATACTTTTATCATTCTCGTATCTTCCATCCTTTGTACATGTTCACGCCACCCCTCTTCTTCTCTTTCTTCCCCATCTGACTATATCTTCTACCTTGCATTGTTCTCTTATGGTGTTGTTACTCACTCTGTCTAATAAACTTTTTCCTGTTATTGCTCTGAGTATTTTCATTTCATTTGTTAGTAGCTGTTTGGTTTTGTTTGTGTCTGCCCTTGTTTCTTTCTTGTTTTTTGCTTCTACACTTAAATGTTTGTTTTTCAAACTACATCTCTGCTATTGCTACTACTTTATTTGTTTGTTGTCTCACTTCTTCTGTTATATCTCCGTAGCTAGTAATTAGTACTCCAAGATATGGGAATTTCATTACTTGCTCTATTAATTTCCCATTTATTTCTAATTTACACCTTCCTGGTTCTTTAGCTAATGGGATGCATTTTGTTTTGTCGGTATTGACTTCCATGTTATATTTTTCTGATACTTGTTTGAATTTATAGAGCAGTCTTTGTAGGCCGTGTTCCGATTGTGATATTAGAACAATATCATCTGCATATGAACAGGCAGGCTTTAGAGCAGGAAGATCCACAATAGACCATCTCTTCTCACTGACACAAATCCTAGAAAAGAAAAACCGCATTTGATCAGGAAGTCCATGTCTTGTTTGTTGATTTAAAAAAGGCCTACGACAGCGTGCCCCTAATGAGATTGTGGGAAACACTACAACAGAGTAATGTAAGCACCGAAATAATTAAAGCCGTAAAATCCTTATACAAAGACGCAAGAAGTAGTGTGAAAACCAAATATGGTATAACAACAGGGTTCCAGGTCACAAAGTGTCTCAAACAGGGCTGCTGTATATCCCCAACGCTATTTAAAATCTATTTGGAGAGTGCACTGAAGAACTGGAAAAGGAAATGCAGCAGTATGGGATTACCACTGGATGACGATACTACATTGTACACGCTGTCATTGCAGACGACCAGGTAGTAGTCGCTCAGGACATCGATGATATGGAATACATGACACGAAAACTTATGGAGGAATATGAAAAATGGGTCCTAGAAGTCAATATTAAAAAGACCGAGTACATGTGCGTAGGAGGACAACAGCAGGACTTGAAAACTGGCCACAGGACACACCATCAAACATTGTGCCAGTTATAAGTATTTGGGAACGAGAATATCTAGGGACGGAACACTGGAAGAAGCAATATTCGAGAGGAATATCCAAGGAAGAAAAGCGATTGCAATGCTTAATAGTATACTATGGGACAAAAAAACATAACCATTGAAAATAAGAAGAGAATTTACAACTCAATAGTGAAAAGTATAATAACTTACAGCTCCCAGGTGTGGCCATTGAAGGAAAGAACAGAAAAAATACTAAAAGCTACAGAAATGGATTTCTGGAGACGACAGCAGCCGGAAAATCCAGAAAAGACCGCATACTAAATGACACGATAAGACGAGCTTTAGAAATAAAGCACGATATAGTGGACGAAATCAGAACCCAACAGTTGGTATGGTACGGACATGTACACTGAATGTCACAAGACCGACTACCTAAAAAGATTTTAAATTGGAACCCTCATGGAAAAAGAAAGCGGGGAAGACCACGCCAAAGCTGGAGAGCAGGAATCAACAAGGAAGTACTAGAGAGAGATCTGGAGGAGAAGGGATGGAGAAAACGGAAGGAGTGGAAATTAGGCATCGGAAGACGGAAGACGTTATAAAAACCGATTGATATATATATATATATATATATATATATATATATATATATATATATATAATATATATATATATATATATATATATATATATACGAGGCATGTTTTTTAAGTAAGTACCGTTTTGGAATTAAAAAAGACGTGCAAAGATATCGCTATAATTTTATTTTTACATGAAAGCCTGTACCTTAATCTACTTTTCTACATAATTTCCGTGAATATTGAGGCACTTGTCATAACGTGGCACCAGTTTTTGAATACCCTCTCATAAAATTCTGCCGCCTGACTTGTTAACCACTGTATCACAAATGTTTTGACTTCGTTATCGTCTTGAAGACGCTGACCACCCAGGTGCTTCTTCAAGTGCAGGAACAAATGGTAGTCGCTGGGCGCCAGATCAGGGCTGTATGGAGGATGATCTAGAGTTTCCCATTTAAAAGATTTGATGAGATCTTTGGTCCGATTAGCCACATGTGGACGGGCATTGTCATGCAGCAAAACGATACCCTTACTCAACTTGCCACGTCTTTTGTTCTGGATTGCACGACGCAGATTGTTCAATGTCTCACAATAAGACGCTGCATTGATTGTCTCATTACGAGGCAGAAAACTCCACTAGCAATACTCCTTTTCTGTCCCAAAAAACTGTGCACATGATTTTGCGGGCAGAAATTGTTTGCTTAAACTTCACTTTTTTGGGTGATGATGAATGTCGCCATTCCATGGATTGTTGTTTCGATTCTGGTGTGACGTAGGCCACCCATGTTTCGTCACCAGTAACAATTTGGTCTAAAAAATGTTCACCTTCATTGTGGTACCGCTCAAGGAAAGTCAATGCACTGCCTAAACGTTGGGTTTTGTGCAAATCCGTCAACATTTTTGGAACCCAACGTGAACACAATTTCCGGTAATTCAAGTTCTCGGTCACAATGCGATACAAAACACTACGAGAATATTGAGGAAAGCAGTCGCACAATGATGAAATTGTAAAGCGTCTGTTTTCTCTCACCTTTTCGTCCACTTTCTGCACCAAATCTTCATTAACGACCGAAGGACGCCCACTCCGTTCTTCATCATGCACATTTGTGCGGCCTTCTTTAAATGCTCTCACCCATTTCCTTACCATTCCATCACTCATAATGTTTTGTCCGTAAACTTCACAGATCTCACGATGAATATCGATCGGTTTTACGCCTTTAGCACTAAGAAATCGTATAACAGCCCGTACTTCACAATCGGCGGGACTCACGATTGTCGGAGGCATCTCTTAAAACACTCAGTAAACAACGTATACAATGAAGAATCAGACTGTAATGGCGTCAGTGCGTAGACATGAGATGTAGCATGCGCGGAACGCCGACCATATCGCTGCGGCGGCGGAATCGCAAAACGGTACTTACTTAAAAAACATATATATATATATATATATATATATATATATATATATATATATATATATATATATATATATATATATATCATCTGCATATCCCAGTATCTTTATTTGTTTATCTCCTACTTCGTATTCATCTTTGACTAGTTTTACTTCCTCAATGATTTTGTCCATTATTATGCCATATTAATAGTTACGGCTTAAACTATCTCCCTGTCTTATTCCTACTTTTATATTTATTTCCTTTGTTAATTCGTTATTACTTGTTGTGTTATCGTGATTGAGTTTTTGGATCATTTGTGGTATTGGGTACGGAATTAGGTCCTTTATTAATTCTAATATATCTTTCAACCTGGCTCTGTCGAATTCTTTCCTTAAGTCGATGAAACAAAAAATGCTGGTTTTTGGTATTCTATAGCTTCTTCTCTTATTTGCCTTATTGCAAAGATAGCGTCTGTGGTTGATCTGTTTTTGACGGAACCCTTGTTGCTCATCGCTTATGTGTATATTGTTTTCTATTTCACTTTTCAGAATACTTGTGAAAACTTTCATAATACTTGCTAGCAGTGTTATTTCTCTACAGTTGCTCTGGTCTTTTTTGCAGCCTTTTTGCTGCTCGATATTCAGTTTTTTCCATGGTTGTAAAATTACAAAAGTTTATATATATATATATATATATATATATATATATATATATATATATATATATATATATATATAACTTTGGGTTTAATTGTATATATACACAACTAATATATAACAATTATACAACTAAGTGTTATGTTCCCATTCGCATTCTCCAAACCTCTCTATCGTCCGCCATCCCTTCTTCCATTCCTCGTGACCTCATGGTCTGTCTCATATCTTCATTCCGGGATCTAAGTGGTCGTCCTTTTTTATTTCTTCCCGGTGGTTTCCATGTCAAGAGCCGTTTGGGCCATCTTGTATCGTTCATTCTGAGTAGGTGTCCAAACCATTTTAATCCTCTATTTTCTATTCTTTGTATAATTGTTTCTATTGCTGCTGTTCTGTTGCGTATTTCTTGGTTTGTTATGTGTTGGAATTTGGATACTCCGGCACTTCTTCTCAGGTAATCCAACTCTATCGTCGTTATTTTTCTTTTATCCTCTTCTTTCATTACCCACAGTTCACTACCATAACTTAAAGCCGATTCTACCATTGTTCTTCCAATTCTCTTCTTGTTTTGTGTAGTTATGTTTTGATCCCACCATATTGAGTTAAGAGCTCCGATGATCCTCCTGACTTTTTGTATTTTATTCTGTATTTCCTTTTTACCTATACCATTTTTATTGTCAATCAGTACTCCTAGATATTTAAATTCCTTTCCTTTACTTGTTTGACATGTGTATCGTTGTTAATTAAGACATCAAATTCTATTACCGAGTTCTTAACCATATACTCCGTCTTTTCAAGGCTCACCTCTAGTCCCCATTCCTTGTAGTCTGTGTATAATCTCTTCAATACATATTCCATATCGAATGCATCTTGTGTTATTATTACTTGGTCGTCTGCAAAGTTCAACGAAAATAGGTGTTTATCACTAATGGGGATGCCCATGCTTTGGCAAGTGCGGTTCCATTTCTTTAGAGCGTTATCTATAAATATATTAAATAAGATTGGTGAAAGGCAACACCCTTGTCTTAGACCTTTTGTAATGTGGATAGCTTCCGAGAGATAGCGTCCTTGTTTCACATATCCTATATTTTCATTATATAACTCTTTTATTGTTGTTATCATCCCTTCTTTTATCCCTACTGTTCTAAAGACATGCCAAAGTTTATTTCTCGGTACACTATCGTATGCCTTCTTAAGATCTCTAAAAGTCATATGTATTTCGTCATCTTTCTGGATCTTCTTTTCTATCAATTGTTGTAAAGTAAAGAAGTTGTCTATACACGACCGGCCCGGAGGAATCCGCTTTAGTTTTCGGATATCGTAATGCTTTTTGTCCATTCCTTCATTTCTACTTCCTGTAATATCTTATTAAAGAATATTGTCATTTCCGATATGTAACTTTCTCCGGCATATATAATTATGGTAGTTCGTTTGGTTATACCATCTTTTCCTAGTGCTTTTCCATTTTTAAGTTTTTTAATTGCCATCGATACTTCTTCTCTTGCTATTTTGTAGTTTTTGTCTGTTTGTTGTCTGTTGTTTATGATTTCTGCTATGTTCTTTTCTTCGTCGAACTGGTTTTCATATAGTTCTTTAAAGTGTTGTTGCCAATCGATTGTTTCAATATTTGTGATTGTCAAGTATTCATTAATATTGGCTTTTCTTCTTTGTAACATTTTTCATACCTTTTTTATCCTGTGTATAAATCTCTTTCTATTTCTTTTGCAAAATTTGTCCAATATTCCTGCTTTATTTTCTTAATTTTTGCATTTACTTTATTTCATATTTCTATGTAGTGCTGTCTGTTTTCTTTGTTTTTTTTGTGATATATAATGTATGTGCGCTCTTCTTTTCTTTTGCAAGTTCTTTGACTTCTTGAGTCGATTTGTTAAACTAATAAAATAAAGAAGCTAACTTTTTGTTATAATTTCCTCCCGAACTCTGTAGATATAGAAACTATTAGAAAACATTTCTAGTCAATAAAATGCATATAATCCGCACATAGAAAACACAAACGACTGTGTGTACAAATTATAGGTATTTTATATTAAGCAATTTATTTTAATAATCTTGATACACACTGATGAAAATTGTGGCCTTAATCATTTAATAAAGCAAAACCTTTAATCCTTATTATATCACTTGGTGTGATAAGTTAGTGAATTTTTTTTCTGTTGTGGTTTAAACAAGATTTATTTTCATTCGTCACGAAAATTCGTTATTTATCATTTTTTTATGTATTCTTGTTTTCCTTTACAAAGTTAAAAAAGTTAGAATATTGTTTTTTTAATAGCTTTAAATTGGATTTTATTATAGGGAACTTAATATTCTATTTTATTTCAGATTTATTTAGGAATCACAGTTCATTCATACTGTAATTGTATTTTTTGAGTTGATTTGAAGTTGAGTTGAAAAAAACATTAGGTTTACGGTATCCAAAATCCAAATATGAGCGTAATAAGCTGAACATCTCCGTTAGGTACTTAAAATGGTCAGGACATTTCAATGTTGCCATATCATCAGCCATCATTAACTAACTTTAGGGCATTTAACTATGCTTTGTCAACTTTCGGAAAGGTTAACATGGGCGTGCATCATTTTTTAAGGAAAAAAATTAAAATCCATAACAGTTACGTGTTTAACAAATTTATTTTACCTTTAATATTTTTTTTATTGTAAGCAAAAACTAAATATTTGATTGTTAATCTATATATATATATATATATATATATATATATATATATATATATATATATATATATATATATATATATATATTATTACGAGGCTGGTTTGAAAAGTCAGTGCAAAAATAAAAACTACTTATGTGTTTGGGGTAAACCTTTTTTATTTTTCGACATAGTCTCCTTTTAGGCTTATACACTTCGTCCAACGATGTTCTAGTTTGTTGATCCCTTCCGAATAATAGGATTTGTCCAAGTCTGCAAAATATCCATTAGTGTCTGCAATCACCTCCTCGTTTGAATAAAATCTTTGTCCCGCCAGCCATTTCTTCAAATTGGGGAACAAATAATAGTCCGAGGGAGCCAAGTCTGGAGAATAGGGGGGATGTGAAACGAGTTGGAATCCTATTTCCATTAATTTTGCGACCACAACTGCTGAGGTGTGTGCTGGTGCGTTGTCGTGATGGAAAAGGACTTTCTTTGTGGGCCAATCGCGGGCGTTTTTCTTGCAGCTCGGTTTTCAAACGGTCCAATAACGATGAATAATATTCACCTGTAATAGTTTTAACCCTTTTCCAGATAGTCGATGAGGATTATCCCTTGCGAATCCCAAAAGACAGTCGGCATAACCTTTCCGGCCGAAGGAACGGTCTTCGCCTTTTTTGGTGCAGATTCCCCCTTGGTAACCCATTATTTAGATTGTTGTTTGGTCTCAGGAGTATAGTAATGTATCCATGTTTCATCCGGATTCTTCTGGAACAGCTGCAAACCATCCTTGCAACAACTCACACGATTCCGTTTTGGTCAAGCGTGAGCAATCGCGGCACCCATCTTGCGGATAGCTTTCTCATGTCCAAATGTTTATGCAAAATATTATGTACCCGTTCAGTCGAGATGCCCACAGCGCTAGCAATCTCACGCACCTTAACTCTTCTGTCATCCATCACCATATCATGGATTTGATCAATGATTTCTGGAGTCGTAACCTCCACAGGCCGTCCAGAACGTTCAGCGTCACTTGTGCCCATATGGCTAGTCCGAAAATTTGAAACCACTTATAAACTGTTCTAATCGAAGGTGCAGAGTCACCATAATGTTTATCAAGCTTCTCTTTAGTCTCCTGAGGCGTTTTGCCTTTCATAAAGTAATGTTTAATCACCACACGAAATTCTTTTTCGTCCATTTCTTGAAATCACTCGACTTCCTTGATTCACACGAATGCCAAACACAAAGAAATAGACCAATATGGCTGAAACTTGGTGTGGCGTTCATTCAAGAGATGCTACTAACTAAACATGACCTCGATACGCGCCAGTGGTGCCATCTCTCGGACTTTGCACGGACTTTTTAAACCAGCCTCGTATATATATATATATATATATATATATATATATATATATATATATATATATATATATATATATACCAGGTGTACAAGTATGAAATGAGGGTTTTTTTCTAAAAAAAACATGTTAAATTCGGAAAAAGAAAAAGAAAGAAAAAAGTGCTCTATTCAAAGTATGCTCCATCGCTTGTTATGCATTTTTCCATCTTTCGGGCAATTTCTGAATACCACGCTAGTAATCATCTTCCCCTTTTGCTGCGAACCATTCATCGAGCCATTATTTCACATCTTCGTACGAACCAAAGCGCTGCTCAACAAGTGCGCGACCCATCGATGCAAACAAGTGGTAATCGGAAGGAGCCAAGTCTGGTGAGTAAACCGCATGGGGTAGAACTTCCCAGCTGAGTGCTTCCAACGTGTCGCGAACTGGTTTTGCCGTATGTGATGGAGCATTGCCATGAAGAAAAATGACTTTGTGTTGCCTCTTTCGGCATTCTGGCCTTTTTTCAAGCAGCGAACGGTTTAAATCGGTCAATTCTTGTTGGTAACATTTAGTATTAACCGTTTTCCCCAGGTTTTAACAGCTCATGATAGACCAAGCCCCTCCGGTCCCACCAAACACAGAGCATCATCTTTCTACCAAAGCGATTCGGAATTGTGGTCGATGTGGATGGTGCGCCTGGGTCTACCCATGATTTTTTGCACTTGGGATTCTCAAAATAAACCCACTTTTCATCCTCTGTAACTATACGATGTAAAAACGACTTCCTTTTTTACCGAGAGAGCAAAATGTCACACGTGTTTTTGCGCTTTTCTATTGGCTTCTCGTTCAACTCATGTGGTACCCATCTACTGGTCTTTTGAATTTTTCCCATCTCTCGTAGCCGATTGGAAACAGCTTGTTGACTAACGCCCAATTTCTCGGCGAGTTGTTTCTGTGTTTGCGAATCATCTTCGTGCAACAATGCTTGCAATTCCACATCTTCGTATTTTTTTTGGCGGTTTTCCACGTTTCTTGTCTGCAACATCGAAGTCACCACTTTTGAAACGCCGAAACCATCGTTCACACGTATCTTGTGATGGAGCATGTTCACCATAAGCTTCTCGAAGTAATCGGTATGATTCAACAGCAGTTTTCTTCAAATGAAAACAAAAAGTAATGCTGTCCGCGAATGCTTTTTGTCGGTATAAATTTCGACATATTGAACACAACAACACAACACTATGCACACACTTTTCCAATTCATCACTCGTGCACATCTGACACTTGTTGATGACACAACAAAATGGCCCAGTGTCAAATCTATATAGCACAAACTGCATTGGTGCACCATCTGTTGTCTGAAATCCGCACTTCATACTTGTATACCTGGTATATATATATATATATATATATATATATATATATATATATATATATATATATATATATATATATATATATATCGCAGGATTATTATCAAAACCAGAATATTTATAATCATTCTATTAACATTATAAACTTACGTGTTATTGTCAATTGACCCCAATTCCTACAACATTAAGGGATAGTTTCAGCATTATTATAATTTTACTGGAAACACTCAAGAAAATTGTAGGTTTACAAGTTTTTTGACAATATAACGGAATGGGGCGTGATAGTAAGATTGTGAAACTGTGGTTGATCGGTTCGCTTTCAATATCATTTTTGTTGTAGAGTTGAACCACAGACTTAGTATGTAAAAGACAAGATTTTTAAATGTAATCAAATAAGTTTAATAAGAATTTTTGGACATAGCAGTCTCATACATGTTTAGTGTACGTAGTGTACGTACGGAACACTTATAAGATCACTTCGGTGTCTGTCTGTCACACCCGATTTTCTCCGAAACTATTTGTCATAGTAAGTTGAAATTTGGTAATAATATAGGAATTGATGGCCTCATCAAAGCCGTGTAGTTTTGAAAGTCAAATTTTGACTTAAGGGTTTAGTTTTTGGGGGTGAAATTGGAAGTAAAAAAAAATTTTTTTAGTAGATCCTCGAGTGTGGTGTCAAATGAAAGCTTGTGAAAACACGAGTAAGAAATATATATATAATGTAATACTTGCGCACACTTTTCTTTGTATTATTTTTAAAAATCGCGAAAAAATAGCTGTCCCCCCCACCTTATCTCGAAAACTACTGATCAAGAAATGTTGAAAAAATTCTGGAATATTCTCCAGGGGGTGTAGATTGAACGAAAATTATCACGAGTGCATTACCTTTAATAATTTATCTGGTATATAAAAAACAACAATTTCAAGGTCATCAATTTTCAGTAAAGATTGAAAACAAACTTTGTTGAAAACTCATTTGGGGTGTGTTTTGTGAAGTCACTGATCATTTTATACCACCGTAACAACATTTTTATTTTAAAAGCATCAACGTACGGAACACTAATTGTGCAAGTTCAACTTGCACTTGACCGGTTATTTTAATGTTAAAGCCGACAAAGGGCATAATCGTAATAAAAAAAATTATTTATTCCCGTTGATGTCGATTTTGATTTATTTAGTTTTTTTAGTTTACCTTTGTAGCACTTTTTTAGCTCTATGTAGAATTCTTCTGTTGCCACAATCTCACACCTATTGCCATTCGATGTCGATGTATCTGGACATATTCTCAGTAATGGATGTTGTAGATAAATGATAAAAAACCGTCTTAGACTGAATCTACAGTTTGTTTTTCCTTAGGTTTCCTCAACGCCAACAGTTTTTCATCATGTCATCCTCCCAGAACAATTCGAATTTGTACTACATCAAACATTGAAACAGCTAAATGCTCATGGTTAAGGGAATCTGCAGCAGTTTATGGAATTGAACCTGATATAGATTGTTTGAAAGCCGACAACAAAACTCACTGTATGATGGCTTTAAATGATAATGCAGCTGACGTTGTTATGGTACCCTCAGAAATGATAAGTCAGGCTAAGAAGTAAGTAGAAACTGACAAGTTAGGGTCATTAGTTGTAAAGTAAGTCCCAAGATATAACATCCTGCCTTTTTGCTTTTTCAATGGGGCAATAAACGACCCTAATAGGGTTTTGTGCGTAGTTGCCAGGTATTACGATAAACGTATTTTTATTTTACCTACTTTGTATACCGCCCTTCCACTTGCACTTATTTTTTTATCTATATATTTACTACCTGGCAACCTGGTTACGTATGTGATAATATAGGCCTAATGACCACAGGTCCCCATTAAGATTCCAAAGATACTTTTTATTATTTTTATTTTTAGTTTTACTTACAACTTACAACGTAACGGTTCTATTTTAATTATGTGGCATCAGTGGGAAAATTGCAATAGTGGCTATCACAAGAGAAAACTTGACGCTAAACAAATAGTGAAAAATGTTTACTACAGTTTGGTAAAAAGAAATTTGAATAAACAAATTGCTTTGCAAGAAACCAGTGAACTAACAAAAACCCAAATTTCTACTATTAAGAGTATTGTAGAAAAACCCTCACTCAGGAACAGGAAAAAACGGAAAGATTTTCAAATGCATCATGAAGATGATTGTAAAAAATACGTCATCAGGAAAAAAATATATTCTATGTATGAAGAGCAGTCGGTGCCGACACTAGACAAAATAAAATTAAGACTGGCGCAGGACGGGACCAATACACATTGTGGCCGATCAACCCTTCACAGAATTCTCTTAAAAATGGGATTCACGTTCCGAAAAATCAACAAAAGGCAAGTAGTGATGGAGTCACAAAGATTACGAGTCTTGCGACATACTTATTTACAAGAAATTAAAAAGATCGATCAGAGAATTGGCCAATAATTTACCTTGACGAAACATAATTCGATAGTCATGACACTGTGCAAAAAGGGTGGGTTGACAGCAGTACAAAATGTCAGACTAACGCATCTTCAAATAAAGGTAAACGAATAACCATTCTGCGTGCTGAATCTGAAAAGGGCTTGGTTTGAAATTGTCTACTATTATCTGCAAAAAACATAAAAGATTCTAGTTTGGACTATCACGAAGACACGACCGCAGAACTTTTTGAAAATTGTTTTCAAAATTCTCTTTTGCCAAATGTTCCCGAACAGAGTGTTATAATTATGGACAATGCAAGTTACCATAATCGCCTACTACATAAGTTTCCTAATGCAGCCAACACCAAGTCGGAAATACAGGAATATATGTTAGAAAATGACATTTATTTTGACTTTGGTTATAAAAAAGTGATCTTTTGGAAGTTTCGAAAGACTATAAATTGAACAAGAAATATGTTTGTGATAGTAGTATGGCTGAGAAAATAGGACACACTGTTTTGCGGCTTCCTCCGTGTGTTTAATCCAGTTGAACATATTTGGCATCAAGTTAAATAAAAAATAAGGGCTCAAAATGTTTCTCCTACTTTAAGCGTGTCAGTGGTTGAATTAGTAAAGAAAGTTAAAAAAGATATACCTTGTGAAAGCTGGAAGAATTCCATTCAGCACGTTGTTAAAGTCGAAGATTCATATATTTATGTAAATAATATAAAACCACTGATAATTACCTCAGCTGATGACAGTGATAGTGAAACCGAATTAGGCTTAAGTTAAAATATATTTTTATTTATGAAATATGTCCCCTCTTGTAAACCCCATTCATTCAAACTGTATATTTGCACTTCTTATCCATTTGTTTTTACATGCATCTATAAATAAACATCTCCAAAAACACTTATAATTTTATTTATTTGCATTAATAAATAAAATTTTTAAGTCCATCTCTACAACCTATCATAAATAAAAGGTCAGAATTTTTATATTGCCCACTTAAAACGGCAAAAATCAGGATCTTATATTTTGGGACAGGCTATACATGACAAAATCTTTATTTTAAAAAATCTTTACTTTTAGACAGTACAACTTTAAAACTCTGTTTTATGAGACTGTTCCTGAAGAAGAAAAATATATTACAGTTGCAGTAACAAGAAGAGACACTGATTTAAAGACATTTAATGATTTGAAAGGTGCAAAAGCATGTTTTCCTGGTGCTGATGGGATAGCGTGGAATTCTGTGGTCTACACTCTTCAAAGACAACATTTAATTGGTACTTACTGTATATACAAATATCCTAAATATACATCTTTAAACTCAGGCGTTGTCATTTGATAATTATGACTTATCGCAATTTTTTTAGGATGTTCTATTAATACAGAAATCGCCAACTTCTTTGGACCTTCTTGTGTACCAGACATACCCAAAAACGAATCTGAGAACCTGTGGAAGAACTGCCAAAATGATTTTAGTGGCGACTTTGGGGCTTTACACTGTTTAACGAGTGGAGTAGGGGATGTAGCTTTTGTATCAAGAAATTCACTTGCCAAATTTGTTTCCAGTAAGTAAAAAAATACTCTTTAAAAGAAAAATGATAAGAAAGCGCTGACCTGGCCTACACGTGTGTGAGACACCACACACATATCCATAAAATGGCAAGATATCTTGTTAATTTGTTCATGATACTTTATTCTTACCAATATTTTTTATAATAAGCAAATCATTTAGTAAAATTGATGGTTTCTTTGTGTTAATTAAATTGATCGATGTGGGTATGGCTGGTGTTATTTTGCAATGACTCACGTCTTACTTAGTCGAAGGAGTGCAGCTTGTTGATATTGCTGGCACTCAGTATATATCACCACTACACCAAACCCTTTATTTTTGCACTCGACGCGCGTTTCGCTAACCATGTTAGCTTCATCAGGGGCGATAATTGACTAAAGCTAAACTACAAATCTACCCTATTTATACTTAGAATTACTCAGGCGGCATAGGCAAGGCCATCAGTTTCGGTCAAGTAACCAGTAGAGGGGACTATAAGGAATAGGCCCTCTGTCTTTATTTAAACTACTTTTACTTTTTATAATTTCCATACTTTCGTATGCGTTTAACAATCTCCTCTCAGATACATTTTTTTTATTAATCTTAGATTTTCTAATGTTACAATATGATCAGCTTCAAGGGCATGTTCGGCAATGCTAGACTTTTCTGTTCTACTGTATTTTAAGCGTGCTAAATGTTCTTTAAATCGTGTTTTAATTGACCTTTTAGTTTGCCCAACATACTTTTTGTCACAATCATTACAACTAATTTCATAAATTCCACTTTTCTCACAATTAGGAATCTTATCTTTGAGATTTCCTAAGATATTCCTCAGATTGTCTGATGACTTATAGACTAAGGTGAGGCCTACCTTATTAAATACCTTATTGAGTCCCTTGCTATATTTCGGATTATATGGTATGGAGACATACTTGGTGTTATTTTCTTCGCGTGTAAAAAAGGTGGAATTCTGAATATTAAACCTAAACTTATGTCTATTTATTAGCTTATCTACTAAGTCATCGTCATAACCATTAATTCTAGTTATATTTCTAATACGATTCCTTTCTTTATTAAAATTTACTCTATTCAGAAGGAAAGTGACTAAACGATGAACTAAAAAATGTAATGAGGCTAATTTGTGTTGTTTACAATGAAATGAATCATTAGAAATATATCTATCTGTTACTGTGTCCTTCCTATAGATATCAAATTCTGATCTATTATTATTTTTAATAATTAAAATATCTAGAAAAGGCAATTGTCCTTTGTTCTCAACTTCGTAAGGAACAAAAGGACAATTGCCTAACTAAACTAAAAGTAGTTTAAATAAAGACAGAGGGCCTATTCCTTATAGTCCCCTCTACTGGTTACTTGACCGGAACTGATGGCCTTGCCTATGCCATTAGTTCCGCCTGAGTAATTCTAAGTATAAATAGGGTAGATTTGTAGTTTAGCTTTAGACAATCATCGCTCCTGATGAAGCTAACATGGTTAGCGAAACGCGCGTCGAGTGCAAAAATAAAGTGTTTGGTGTAGTGGTGATATATACTGAGTAGTATCATTGTGCCAAAGATTCCACATTCCCAACTTAATTGCTAGCACTAGATCAGATCCTTTACTTCAATGTCAGGTATACCCCATGACAATCGTCAGGGTCTACTTTTAATCATTATTAATTTAAGTAATATTTAGGCTAAAGTCTATTGACCTTGACGATAAAGACATAAGAGTTATAAATAACATCTACTATAATCAGCTACCATTAAAATAGATGGACAATACACAGAGGATGTTGCAATTCAGCGTGGAGTGCGCCAGGGCTATATCCTGTCGCCTCTCCTTTTCAATATTTATTCAGAAGAAATTATAAGAACGGCATTGAAAGAGATTGATGAAGGAATTCTGGTGAATGGAGAACGTCTAAATAATATATGCGGATGATACGATTATCTTTGCAGACAGTCTAAAGGGTTTGCAGTCTCTTGTTTCAAGTCTGTTAGAAAAAAGTCAACTCCTTGGTCTCGAGTCTAACATCAAGAAAACTAAATACATGGTTATTAGTAAAAACCAGGTACCACCCCCGAGAATTAGTGGTTGAGCAGCAACCAATAGAATAAGTCAGTGGCTTTACTTATCTAGGCAACACCTTAAATGATCGGTGGGATCACTCAGTCGAAATAAAGCGACGCATCGAGATGGCAAGAACTTCATTCATTAAGATGAACAAAATCTTCAAGAGTCGAGATATACTACTTATTACTAAGGTTCGATTATTTCGATGCTATGTCTTCTCAGTGCTCATGCACGGAGTCGAATTTTGGACCTTGACCGACGCCACCATGAGAAGACTTGAGGCCTTCGAAATGTGGTGGTATCGTCGAATACTGAGAATTCCCTGGGTGGACAGAGTAACAAACGTAGAAGTTCTAAGAAAAATGGACAAGCAATGTGAAATATCTTTTAGTGTAAAGAGGCGAAAACTTGAATAGCTGGGCCACATAATGAGGAACGAACAGCGCTATGGCCTACAACAACTAATACTCCAGGGAAAGGTGTATGGCAAGAGAGGTCCAGGACGACGACGGAATTCTTGGCTCCAGAATCTAAAAGCGTGGTTTTTCCCTAACAACCACAGACCTTTTTCGTGCGACTGTCAACAAAGTCAGAATAGCTCTTTTGATCGCCAATATCCGAAACGGATAGGCACCTTTAGAAGAAGAATATTTAGGCATATGCCCGGCATTATCAATGTCTTTTTGACTGTGATGTTTAGCAGTCCGATCCCAGCAGATTTGATATCAACTGATACAGTTTCAGTTACATTCGCCCTTAATCAAAATAAAATAACTAATTCCTAGATTCTTTTTAAGAAGGGAGAGCCAGGCTGGGACCCCTTGGTTTTTTTTAATACGAAATTATTGTTAAGGTCCATATGGAGCACATTATTTGTAATACTAACAGAATCCTGGGATTTATTCAACAAAGTGACAATTTTGTACCTAGCCAATCGAGCCGGTGAGACACTTAGGCTTCGAGTAATAAGGAAACTGTTATTTTTTACTTTAAAACTAAGTTGAACAAATCTTACATGTATCTGGACTGCTGTATGTACGAATCCCAATCACACTAAGTCGTGTAAAATATCTTCTTGTACTTTATGGTTGCTCCTTACATAAGCTGCAACCACAATCACTATTCTGACTAAATTTGAATACTTCGGAACATCCGCAGAATCAACTATCTTCAATAGAACCTCCCCGCGCCCCCTACTTCGCACATGTCTGACTCCATTCCTTTCGCGTTGTCATGGCAATTTCACACAATACTACATGTCGTGAAAAGTCCCCATACTTTTCAAGAAAAAACAATATTTTTGCCAAAAATCGATTTTATTCTTCAAGATAATTTCCTTCTAGAGCGGTACACTTATTCTAGAGATCTTCCAATATTTGAATACATATTCATAGAACATAATTTGTCGAGCTCTCTAAAATAAACCTCAGTTTCCAATTCGACTTCTTTATTTGCGCCAAATCTCTTTTCCTGGAACCACCTTTTCAAATTTGGACAGAGGTAATAATCGCTGGGGACCAGTTCTGGTAAATTTCAGCATCAATTTTATGGAGTTATGACCTGGTGCATAATCTTTGTGAAGCAACACTTTTTTCTTCGCTGAATGCAGCCTTTTTTTCGTGACTTCACCATTCAAATGGTCCAATAAATCCGGTGATTGTTCACCCCCTTCTCAAGATAATCGATTAGTATTATTCCATGCCCATTTCGAAAAAAAATTTGCCAAAGCCTTTCCAGCTGATGTTTGTAGGTTAAGACGCTTCGGTCGGCTTTTATGCATTCCAGCTACTTTGCGGAGTGCCTGTTGGACTCAGGCGTGTAGTGATGGATTCATGTTTCGTCCACTGTTACGAATAAATGCAAGAAGTCCTTTGAATTACACCGAAATAGTGCCAAAGAGCGTTCTGAATCTTCGATACGTTGTTGTTTTTGATTGGTCGTGAGAGTTTGTGACACCCATCGGGCACATAGCTTTTTAATATGGAAATATTCAAGCAAAATGTGCCTCACGCGTTCTGTTGATATCTTCACGATATCAGCTATCTCTCTCACTTTCAATTTGCGGTCATTCAGAACAATATGGTAGATTTTTTTTTTAAAATGACTGCCTCATTGGGAAGTCCGGAACGTGGTGCATCATCGATGCTTGTATGACCGCATTTAAGTTCCTTTAACCATCGACATATAGTTGCTTCCGACGGAGCAGATGTGCCATAACACTTCTCCAGCCATTCCTGAGTTCGGGCTGTATTTTTTCCCATCAAAAAGCTGTTTAATTAACACACGAAATTTTTTTGTTTCATCGTTTTCCAAGAATTGAAAGTAGCGTCACTCAAACAGCTGTAACTCACAAACTAACACACAAAATGTGTGTGAAAATTTTACTCGAATCTTCTGACGGTTGACACTAACTGAAAATCAAATGGTTTTCTTGTTTCTGCTGTGATCTCTCGGAAAGTCTCGGGACTTTTCATCCCATGTAAATAGAATACGAACCTGCTAATGCACACCAAATATATTAAACGTCTGTTGAATAGGTTGCTAATAGGCCGGATACATTACTGAAACTATTGTATTTAATATAGTTGCCTTAATTTTGTAACAACCATCTGGAATCCTGTATATAATTTTTACAAATCCTTCCTAAAATGTATTTCACACGGGTTCTTAAGATATTTGGCGTTGAGAGGGTACTTTATGTTGCGGTCTTAATATAAAATTATATTTTGGGAACATTGAAAGTCAATTGCGGACATACTCAATATTTGTAAAATTATTTAGGGATTCTCCTTATCTTTTAATCCTGGTGGCACTTAATATTTTTTACAGGAATTTTCGATATAAAAATGTTATCATTTTGTTGAAGGAAAAGATCACTGAATTTTCAATTTTCTAGAACAGGTCTGTCCAGACGTTTAGAGGCCAATATACGAGGCTGGTTTGAAAAGTCCGTGCAAAGTCCGAGAGATGGCACCACCGGCGCGTATCGAGGTCATGTTTAGTTAGTAGCATCTCTTGAATGAACCCACACCAAGTTTCAGCCATATTGGTCTATTTCTTTGTGTTTGGCATTCGTGTGAATCAAGGAAGTCGAGTGATTTTCAAGAAATGGACGAAAAAGAATTTCGTGTGGTGATTAAACATTACTTTATGAAAGGCCAAAACGCCTCAGGAGACTAAATAGAAGCTTGATAAACATTATGGTGACTCGGCACCTTCGATTAGAACAGTTTATAAGTGGTTTCAAAATTTTCGGACTGGCCATATGGGCACAAGTGACGCTGAACGTTCTGGACGGCCTGTTGGGGTTGCGACTCCAGAAATCATTGATCAAATCCATGATATGGTGATGGATGACAGAAGAGTTAAGGTGCGTGAGATTACTAGTGATGTGGGCATCTCGACTGAACGGGTACATAATATTTTGCATAAACATTTGGACATGAGAAAGCTATCCGCAAGATGGGTGCCGCGATTGCTCACGCTTGACCAAAAACGGAATCGTGTGAAGTGTTGCAAAGATGGTTTGCAGCTGTTCCAGAAGAATCCGGAGGAGTTTAAGCGTCGTTTCGTCACTGTGGATGAAACATGGATACATTACTATACTCCTGAGACCAAACAACAATCTAAATAATGGGTTACCAAGGGAGAATCTGCACCAAAAAAGGCGAAGACCGTTCCTTCGGCCGGAAAGGTTATGGCGACTGTCTTTTGGGATTCGCAAGGGATAATCGTCATCGACTATCTGGAAAAAGGGTAAAACTATTACAGGTGAATATTATTCATCGTTATTGGACCGTTTGAAAACCGAGCTGCAAGAAAAACGCCCGCGATTGGCCCACAAGAAAGTCCTTTTCCATCACGACAACGCACCAGCACACACCTCAGCAGTTGTGGTCGCAAAATTAATGGCAATAGGATTCCAACTCGTTTCACATCCCCCCTATTCTCCAGAGTTGGCTCCCTTGGACTACTATTTGTTCCCCAATTTGAAGAAATGGCTGGCGGGACAAAGATTTTATTCAAACGAGGAGGTGATTGCAGACACTAATAGATATTTTGCAGACTTGGACAAATCCTATTATTCGGAAGGGATCAACAAACTAGAACATCGTTGGACGAAGTGTATACGCCTAAAAGGAGACTATGTCGAAAAATAAAAAAGGTTTACCCCAAACACATAAGTAGTTTTTATTTTTGCACGGACTTTTCAAACCAGCCTCTTAAATTATGAGATGGACTGGCTTGCATTGCTTTTTCATAATTTCTCTTTTACAATTCTGTCAATGTCAACTTCAATATTACTCGTTGCCAAATGCAGTGGGTGAACAAGTGACTTATCCCTTTGCGGGCCGTACAAATAGGAGTTGCGGGCTTGCGGGCCGCTATTTGGACACCCCTGTTCTAGAATGTTGAAGTATGCAAACTTTTTGTTTAATGAAAATTTAGGCCTTTTCTATGTTTTAGTTGAAGCTTTTGAATACGTACTGAGGAAATTCCCTATTATTATGTAATTCTAGGACTGTTATAACTGTAAATTCTTGGATTTATTAAGAATGTGAAGGAGACTTATTCCCAATTTTTAATGAATTTTCTAAAAACTGATTACTTTAGCGGGAATTAACTTCTATGTAACTTTAAGAGAAATCAATAAATAACAAACAACCAATTTTTTTTTCAGCTGAAAATCTTGATTATCCTGGTTCTCATGAAGTACTAGACAACTTTAGAATAATCTGTCAGGAACAAAATCAACCCTGCCATCTTAGTTGGGCTCCTGCTGGACAAGCAATGGTTAGGTCCAATAGTACAGATATGTGGCTAAAAGACACTTTAGATGTTTTCCTCCAACTCGATGGACTATTTGGTAAAGACTACAAGGATCTTACTAATGCTTTCACCATGTTTGGAAGGTAATTTTATTCCCCTTTTATAATCAGATAAGGAGTATACCATTTATTTGGTTCTGCGGTTTTCTAAAGACTTACTTTTAAAGAATTACTAACTGCCTTTTTTTTTACTTTTCTTGCTAAAGGAAAGTGTTGTATTCGTGAAGAAACTTCAAGATTTTTGCTTTTCTTCACGTTTTAGGGTTCCCAGAATACGAAAAATGTAGTCATTTCCGTCGGTCTGTCTATCAGTCTGTTGGCACGATAACTCTTGAAAGAAATAAGATTGCAATCTCAAACTTGATACATCTAACAAGGAGATGAAGCCTAAGTTTTTGACCGATATCGCTTCAGGCCAAGGGGGTGAAAGGGGTTCGGAGTCGATAAGTTTTAAAAGTTTTTAATATTAATATGGAAGTTTTTTCCTGTTTTTTTGTTGAATAATAAACAATCCTTATGTATTCATATTTCCGGTAAAATATATAAGGGGCGAACAGGGTGAGGGAGGAGATTAAAAGGGGTTGCTTCCTATATATAGTGTTAAATTACCTTTTCTTGGTTGTTGAAGTCTCAAACCCAAAATGAGATTATTTTTTCATGCTTTCAAATTTAACCCAGGGAAGGATTGAAAAAAGGGGCGGGTATAGTTTTATATTATGTAATTTAAATAGCATTTTAAGATATTTGGTTGATCTACTGGGCATTTTTTATGCATATTATTTATAGTGAAATATGAGGCGTTGCGGATAGTAAGGGCGAACTCAACAAAATGAAGTTTCGAAAAAATTGCATTTATAGAAAAATCTAAATGGCGAACTTAACAAAATATTGGCAAAATTTAGGTTTTTATTATTTATTTATAATTTATTAGCTTTTTATTATTTACTTAAGTAGAATAGTGTATTCCGTGAATTTTTAAATGTTTTTTAAATATTTATTTGTGTATTTTTTTTTCATATTTTACTGTTCGTTTCTGATGCTACACTATCACCTAAAATTGGCAATACCTGGGAAAAAATTAGACCGGTATTAAAAATTTTGAACACATTTTATTTAATTTTAAGGTTTATTGTTTTAATTAAAGGTTTTGTTATTACAAAATAGTTACTTGATACAATATACAAAACAGTGGAAATATGGTATTGAAAGTAACATAAAAAAAACTAAAGAAAAGAAACAAATAATTAGCCAAGTTCAGTTGTAATCTATTTGGTCATCGTCCATAACATCTTCATTTTCGGTGCTCTTATTCGTTGCTGCGTCTTGAGAGGCTATAATGTTAGTAAAGTACCGACTCCAAGGTAGGGGAACATACGGTAACAAGTCCTGAATGTCCCTTTAATTTGGGGGGCTGGTATTTTAATGGGAGCACTGTAAAGTCCCGTCAGTGTTTCACTAGCCAAATGAAAATGATCATCATAGTTTTTCACCTTGCCTTTTTGTAGTTTGACTGCCGTTTTGACATCCAAATTGTAAGCAGAATGAATGTAGAAACCTTGCTTAAAGTTATTTGTAAATTCAAAGATCTTTCCATCTTTAAACTTAGCATCAGCCATCTGCATTTTAGTAATTTTCTTTTGAAAATTAGAGAAATTGAAAATCACGTCCTGTCTAAGTTGGACAACGCAAACTGGTTTTTTCGGCGACAGCTTTCAATCATTAACTTATAGTGATCCATGGTATACACAGTGCTATTCCGTATTTCTCTCTCAATGTTCCCAAAATCCCTATCACAGGGAAGGTATGAGTGCCCAGGTATCATAAAATAGTGTTTAATTTCAGTGAACTGGTCTTTGTGTATAAAGTATAGATTTGCCAAAACAAGATTTAAATTCTTGTTCTGTCCAGAAACAGTTATCACTGAACATAATAACTTTTTTTAACATTAACATCAACTTTACACAAATAATCGTACAAGCAACTTGCAATCTCACATGATCCACGCCTCCCTGTACTTTCATCCCAAAGGTACATCGTTGAAGAACCGGTTTTTACATTATGGATACAAAAGTTATAGGTCCATAGCTTCCTTTTGTAATACTGAATCCCAGTAGTCAGCTTTGGGGTTGGCAAAGCCTGCTGCAGATCAAAAAGCTATGACCAGAAAAGAGTCATCGGCATTACTCCTTAATCCCTTAAGAAGAGACTGAGCAGCTTTTGCACGGATCAGATGTAACTCCTTCTCTTGTTTAAGATTCTCGATTTCAGCAACATTTTCGGAATCGTGCATTTGACTACTTTTAATTTTTATGTCTACTTTATCGCAATAATTACAGGTGTCACTTTTAGGGGCTCAAAACCAATATTGAACTGCATATTAAACGTATCACGATAATAGTGCTGATTTACCGGGCTGTAACCAGGGTAATTTTTCCGTAAGCCATTCATTGTAAAGAGAATAGAGCTTTTTAATATTAAGTCCAACAGGTAAGTATTTTCGATCAGGGCTTTTGGCGCGACTGTAATGACTGGTGACAGTAGGTAGTGACATGATGTGTTCTTTTACTTTAGAAAGATCGTCATTTCCTATTTTCTTCGCGGGTTCACACCTCCCCCTTTGATCCGTTGTAACAGTTCCAGTTCTGCTGGTGTTGTCAAGTACGACTCGAACGCGCTTTTCAGAGATGCCATGAATGTTATAAAACGCAGTACGACAAACTTCACGATTAGCGTGATCAACAGTCACATTATATTGAATGCGTCTCAGGGTACGACTTGGACGCCCCTTTACGTAAGATCTTTTTACATCATTGCAGATCAACAATTTTGATAAGTAAGCATTCTGTAGATCATACTTTCCAATTTGCCAAAAAGACTCAAAAATATTGGTGACCAGTTCAGCGCCTATTTTCTCAAAACATCCACACTTGCAAGGAGGTCCAATTTTGCGGGCAACAACGTGCCTTTTGTTATTTCTTGAAATGTAAGCACTTCCTGAATTTCGTTTCAACTTACACTCGTTTTTTTGCCAATCATTCATCTTAGCAGGTCTCTTTCGCGAATAACCCGACACAGCACTACCATCTAAATGTTGTACACTTACTTCACTACTAGAAGGTCCAGGTTGCGCCATACTTTTCTTAAAAAAAAGAAGCAACAAAACCAAACAAAACATAAACGTATTAAGTTCAAAATTAACTTGAACTAACACGCAGAAAGCGTTTAAAATTTCAAGTAAACCTCATTTAGTGACGCAATACCGGCGGTTGCTCCGCGCGAAATTGTTGAGTTCGCCCCTACTACCCGCCCGGCTATCGCCTGTTCGAAATTTTTCATTTATTTGATACTGAAATTTGAAGGCGAAGCAAGGGCGAACTCAACAATTAGACCGGTATGTGATGTAGGAAAAGTACTATAAAATAGAATTATATATAAAAAAAAAATTTGACCCAATGTTGAGTTCGCCCTTACTATCCGCAACGCCTCATATGTAAAGGGCTAAAGAGTGAGACTGATTTTTTTTTTATTATTTTCAATATTAATGAGGGAAGGAGTAAAGGAGTAGAGTGGTCAAATATTATATGGTTTCAATAATATTATGGGAATTTATCCAGATTCGTGGTTGCGATAATGAACTAATTTTAAACATAATTATTTATTTACTAATAATTATGCATTGTATTTTCTTTTTATGTTTTTTGCTGTATTAACAGGGGTAGAGGGTTAAAGGGAGTGGCAATCATTAAATGTTGTGTAATTTCAATATTATTATAATAATTTTTCCAGGTTTTTAGTGAGGATATTTTTAAAAATTTTAGCTAATCATTTATAGTAAAAGATATATGTGTATGTATAAGGTAAAAGGCATAGAGTAGAGCAGGGGTGCTCAAACTTGAACTGCTGGCGATCTACCTCAATATTGTTAGACTACGATCGATCGACTCTGAGAGGCTGCAAGTAAGTGTGATGCAGGATTGTCGTCTAAGTAGGGTGTATCGTGGCATAGATATTAGTTTTCCGCACAATATGCATTTTTTTAGTCAAGGTAAGTGTAGGTCTGCTCTAAAATGGCAATGAAAAAAAACTCATAATTATTCAAAATTGCGAGTTTATTGGTTCTGACAAAACAAACGAGTTCTAGTGTCTAAACTTAACTAAAGAGTGACTTTGGATGTTGAAGCGTAGCACTGCATGTCCTCAGCATTACTTTTCATAAGATGGTAAGTAAATACCGAGTGCTAATCGCAAGCATGATGACATATGTTCGTCAGTTAGTCGATTGCGATATTTTGACTTAATTATCTTCATTTCAGAAAATGCAGACTCGCACAAGTAAGTTGACCCAAACATTGCCGTCAGTTGAAGGGCGATTTGCCTTAGATTCGGATATTTATCTTCAGATATAAAACACCAGAATTTTGTATCAGATGCTGTGGCTTTGAGATGTATATCTGATATAATCTGCACTAACTCATTTTCAACAGAACATGAGTCCATGTTAAACTGACTTGCTATTTCAGTAGCTAATTCCTCAATGTTTTTACACGAAAAAGGATAACTCATAAATGATGCGATATTTGCCAATTTACTGAAATCATAAAAACGTATTTCGAATTGGCCCAAAATATTTGATAATTCTGCCTCATAAATATCATAATTCAACTGAGGAATCGTTGCTTTCAAAGACGGAACATTTTTCAGATCCTTTCTTTTAAGTTGATCTATCATAAGTTGCAATTTACTTTGAATACGTTTATTACGCTAATCATCTCAATAATAGTTTTTCCTTTACCTTGAAGCTCCAAATTAATGGTGTTTAAATGCATTGTGATGTCTGTCAAAAATGCCAAATCAGTCAGCCATTTTCCGTTTTTCAGCATCTGAGTGTCATCACCTCTTTCGTCCAGAAAAGCTGTTATTTCGGGCAATAATTCTTGAAACCTTTCTAGAAATTTTCCGCGACTCAACCACCTGACGTCCGTGTGAAGAAACTAAATCAGTGTGTTCAGCTGACTCACTATCTTCCAACTGCAATTTAAAGAGCCGTCGTTGCAAGCTACGTGCACGGATAGAATTCACAATTTTTATTGCAATGCTCATAATCTTCTCCATGTTTAGAACTTTTGAACACAAAACTTGTTGATGTATAATGCAATGGAAGGAGAAAAATGAAGGGAAATCATCATTGGCTCG
>CM032454.1:206479423-206587833 GCA_019049505.1 Pachyrhynchus sulphureomaculatus | reverse complement strand
TGTTTGGTGTAGTGGTGATATATACTGAGTAGTATCATTGTGCCAAAGATTCCACATTCCCAACTTAGTTTCCTTTTATTATTAACGTTTAGGCACAGTTTGCCTTTCTCAAAATTCTTGTTTAGTTTGGCTTGGACGTGGACGTTTAGATTCATATTTATCATAGCCCATTTCAAGCAATTACACCGTACTCTTTTCGTTACAAGAACCACATGTTCATTGATTGTCAGTGTCAGATTTTTATTTTAAAAATTGGGACGAACACAACATGTAAACCACGTTTATAGTACTGCCATTTATATTTGGCTTAGGCAACTATGCCGAAAGGTCAATAATAAAAGGAAAGGATCAAAATAAATTTTGGGAAGTTTCATTCTATAATTGACCTCCAAATCCAAACAAATAGAAAAATAAAAATAAAAAAACCGGTCAAGTGCAAGTTGAACTTGCACAATTAGTGTTCCGTACGTTGATTGTTTTTAAAATAAAAATTTTTGTTAGGGTGGTATAAAAAATGATCAGTGACTTCACAAAACACACCCCCAAATGAGTTTTTAACAAAGTTTGTTTCCAATCTTTACTGAAAACTGGTGACCTCGAAATTTTGTTTTTTTTTATATACCAGATAAATTATTAAAGGTAATGCACTCGTGATAATTTTCGTTCAATCTATATTCCGGAATTTTTTCAAAATTTTTTAATCAGTACTTTTCGAGATAAGGTAGGGGACAGCGATTTTTTAAAAGTAATACGGAGAAAAGTGTACGCAAGTATTACATTATATATATATATTTTTTTACTCGTGTTTTCACAAGCTTTCATTTGACACCACACTCGATGACCTAGTAAAAAAAAAATTTTTTCACTTCCGATTTCACCCCTCAAAACGAACCCCTTAAGTCAAAATTTATGTTACGGTGGTATAAAATGATCAGTGATTTCACAAAACACACCCCAAATGTGTTTTCAACAAAGTTTGTTTCCAATCTTTACTGAAATCTGATGACCTTGAAATTTTTGTTTTTTTTTTATACCATATAAATTATTAAAAGTAATGCACTCGTGATAATTTTCGTTCAATCTACACCCCGTGGAGAATATTCCAGAATTTTTTCGAAATTTTTTGATAAGTACTTTTCGAGATAAGGCCCGGGGGACAGCGATTTTTCGCGAATTTTTAATAATAATACAAAGAAAAGTACGCGCACGTAATAATATTATATATATATTTTTTACTCGTGTTTTCACAAGCTTTCATTTGACACCACACTCGATGACCTAGTAAAAAAAATTTTTTTTTCACTTCCGACTTCACCCCCAAAACTAACCCCTTAAGTCAAAATTTAATTCTCAAAACTACATGGCTCTGATGAGGCCGTCAATTCCTATATTATTACCAAATTTCACCTTTCGATGTCAAATAGTTTCGGAGAAAATCGGGTGTGACAGACAGACAGACACCGAAGTGATCTTATAAGTGTTCCGTACGGACCACTAAAAAAAGGACATACAGGGTCAAAGAAAAATAACAAAATCATACCTATATATATATATATATATATATATATATATATATATATATATATATATATATATATATATATATATATATATAAGTGGGGAAATATTTTTAACATTATCTTTCTTAAACCTAAAATATGAAGATATCAGATGAAGAAATCACCTTTTGTCAGTCTGACAGTGGGTTGTCTGTTTATGTCTCTCTTGTAACACGATAACCCTTGAACGGAATCGGGTTCCAAATTGGTACACAAATAATACTTGAAGTATGAGTGAAACTTACAGTTTTTGGGAAATAAAAAGATCGATAATTTTTTTTATTTTCAATATCATTATGAGAATATTCTCTGTTTTTCGGTTGGAATAATGAACATATTTTAGGAATATTTACTTATAGTTAAATATAAAAAGGGATAAAAAGACGGGGGAGAGGGTTGCTTCATACAGGATATGTCACCAAAATCCGGACAAATGCAACAATTTCTTTAATCAAAATTTTATTAATGAAAAATTTAATATTCTAAAAAATTCTTTTACGTATAAAATCCCCCATTATTTTGAATGACGGCCTCAATTCTCGATCTAAAGCGCATTTACGCAAGCTATAATGCAGTGCTGCTTCAATAGCTGTCTTTAATGATGTCATATTGGGCTGCTGGGACTTGTCGATGACCTTTTCAACTACTCTCCATTCGTAATAGCCCAAGATATTCAAATCTGGGTTGCCAATATTGATTACACCAAGATATATCGGCATTATCTAGGAGCCAGTTTTGGACTAAATGATTCGTTTGGGACGGTGCATCCTCCTGCTGAAAAACATATGTACGAGGATGGATTGAAAAGTTCGCGGCCTAGTCAAGGAAACAATATAAAATACGTACAAAAACATTTTTATTTTATGACGTAATGTTCACCTAGCTCTATACACTTCTTCCACCTGCTTTCCAAAGCTTCCACACCTGTTTCAAAAAAAGATTCCTCAAAGTCTTCAAAATATTGGTTAACTGGCCACCGAGGTTTTTTTTTTTTAGGTTTGGAAACAGATGAAAGTCCGAAGGTGCCAAATCAGAAGAATAAGCCGGGTGGGGCAGCAATTCGAAACCACAATCACGAAATTAAGACGTGTGAACGCGAGCGTTGTCCTGATGCAACAAAACTTTCTTTCTCAGTAATCCTGGGCGTTTCTCTTTTCTTGACGTAGAGGACGCAAAAGGGTGCCGAGTTTATTGTTTCGCCTTTCGGAAGGTAGTTTACCATAATAATACCTTTAGCATCCCAAAAAACTGACGCCATCACTTTTCCAGCCGACAAAATTGCTTTCGCTTTCTTTGGGGTTCTCCAGATTTTTTCCACTGCTTGGATTGTTGTTTTGACTCTGGAGTATAATGGTGAACCCAGGTTTCATCCATCGTCACAAACCTGTTAAGAAACTCTTGCGGATCACCCTCAAACATCTCCAAACAGTCGCGAGAAATCGTGAGTCAATTTCGAGTTCGTTGGCAGTGATATTATGTGTTCGTTCATGCGAGATGCCTATAGTGTCTACAATCTCCCTGATAGTTAATCTACGGTCTTTCAATATGAGATCACACACTTTGCCGATGTTTTCTTCAGTCCTAGACGTCGTGGGCCGGCCGAAGCGAGGTTCATCTTCGATGCTCTCTGGTCCACGTTTTAAATTCTGCAACCCATTTTTTCACAGTGGTATATGACGGAGCAGAGTCCCCTAGTGTTGTTTTCATATCATTGTGGTGTTAATCTTTTTTTAAAGGTACTTGATGACCGCACGTTGTTCAATTTTTTCCATTTTTGCAAAAAACGCTGCACTTGGTCTCACTAAACTCGTTTTAACCTAAAAAACCACAAATTCTGCAGCAACAAAATTTTACACTGTGACAACCAAAGAAAGTATGAACTTATTGAGAGTACTATAATAAAAATATTATAATTATTTTTTGGTGAGGCCTCGAACATTTTAATCCATCCTCGTATATACATCCATACACCCAATCGACACCAATTTTCGCAGTGCGCCCTGGGTCCTCCCAAATTAGCAATTGAACTCTTTCGGCGGGTTCTTTCAAGTAACTCTTCTTTAGCGACATAATATGTTTATGAAAATAAAGAATTCATATCAGTTACAGGAAATTAGAATCGATATCAGTAAATTGTATGTGGAAATATTCGCAGCGGACAATGGATAATTAAATTAGGTAGCATATTGAATTTCTTCAGGGTCAGAACGAAAAGTTTTGGAGTACTATAACCTATTAAACCACTGCTTTAAAAACTATTCCATATGACAATCCTACGAAAGAAATACTTTATTTTTGCCCACTAACTTTTCCTCTTTATGGTAAACCACATTTTACAATGCTTGAAGCTATGAAAATGTAAGTCATTGCAAGTTTAATCAAAAGTAGGACAGGTGCAAATAACTGTTGGCTACAATAATACAAAATTATATATATAGGGTGTGGCTTGAGCCTGGAATACCGTACTGGGCATTTATCAAGAATATACAATTTTTACTTCCCTTGCTAAGAGTGGTATTGTATTCATAAAAAAGTCATCTGTATGAGGGTGAAAAGCGCCGAGACTTTTGAAGAAAAAACATGATTTTTGACAAAAAGCGATACATTTATTCAAATTTGGATACCTTTGATATAGTACGATTTATCAAGCTCTCTAAAATAAGCCGCCTCAGTTTCCTATTCGACTTTTTTACTTGAGCCAAATCTTTTTCCCTGGAGCCACCTTTTTAAATTTGAAAAGTAATAATTGCGAGTAGGTAATTCATAGCCCAGTTGATTCAATTTCACCACCGATTTTATAGAATTTTAAACTGGTGCTTCGAGGAACTTATTCCAAAGATGCATTAACACATCAGAAGTACCTGAGGAATGGAAAATATCATACATATCAACAATTCATAAGAAAGGAGAGAAAAATAATTGCGATAACTATAGGGGAATAACGGTTACAGGATCTATTAGCAGAATATTCGGAAAAATACTTAAAAATAGAATAGAAACGGAATACGCGGACGTAGAAGCTGAAGAACAGGCAGGCTTTAGAGCAGGAAGATCCACAATAGACCATCTCTTCTCACTGACACAAATCCTAGAAAAGAAAATCGTATTTGATCAGGAATTCCATGTCTTGTTTGTTGATTTAAAAAAGGCCTACGACAGCGTGCCCCTAATGAGATTGTGGGAAACACTACAACAGAGTAATGTAAGCACCGAAATAATTAAAGCCTTAAAATCCTTATACTAAGACGCTAGAAAATAGTGTGAAAACCAATATGGTATAACAACAGGGTTCCAGGTCACAAAGGGTCTCAAACAGGGCTGCTGTATATCCCCAACGCTATTTAAAATCTATTTGGAGAGTGCACTGAAGAACTGGAAAAGGAAATGCAGCAGTATGGGATTACCACTGGATGACGATACTACATTGTACACGCTATCATTCGCAGACGGCCAGGTAGTAGTCGCTCAGGACATCGACCATATGGAATACATGACACGAAAACTTATGGAGGAATATGAAAAATGGGGCTAGAAGTCAATATTAAAAAGACCGAGTACATGTGCGTCGGAGGACAACAGCAGGACTCGAAACTGGCCACAGGACACACCATCAAATACTGTGCCAGTTATAAGTATTTGGGAACGAGAATATCTAGGGACGGAACACTGGAAGAAGCAATATTCGAGAGGAATATCCAAGAAAGAAAAGCGATTGCAATGCTTAATAGTATACTATGGGACAAAAACATAACCATTGAAAATAAGAAGAGAATTTACAACTCAATAGTGAAAAGTATAATAACTTACAGCTCCCAGATGTGGCCATTGAAAGAAAGAACAGAAAAAATACTAAAAGCTACAGAAATGGATTTCTGGAGAGGAGCAGCCAGAAAATCCAGAAAAGACCGCATACCAAATGACACGATAAGACGAGCTTTAGAAATAAAGCACGATATAGTGGACGAAATCAGAAGCCAACAGTTGGTATGGTACGGACATGTACAGAGAATAGTACAAGACCGACTACCTAAAAAGATTTTAAATTGGAACCCTCATGGAAAAAGAAAGCGAGGAAGACCACGCCAAGGAAGTACTAGAGAGAGATCTGGAGGAGGAGGGATGGTATATATATATATATATATATATATATATATATATATATATATATATATATATATATATATTAATTTTATGTTTCTTAAGAGTTTTTATGCAATAATGGTATATTTAAACTACAATATTATTGATTTTTATTTAAAAGAATTGTTGTAGACTACATATTTGTATTTATTTTTAACATATGGCAACACTGTGTTGACAAAGTGATATATGAACGTAAATAAGTACAAACCTGTATCAGTCGCGATCGGAATCGAGTCAGGTACGAACGTGTTTCTGTGGCTTTATGGACTGTGATTGTTTGTTTAACAGTTTTATACTACTCAGTTATTAGTTTATTTTGTATGCAGTGTTTTAAAAAAGTAATTGGACTATTTTCATTATGGGTAGAAAAGGCGATCTTTCACCACGTTAAAAAAGCTGAAGTGAAGGCCCTTGTGATTGCGAAAACATTTACAAACCGAGAAATATTACGAAGATTGGAGGTTTCTGAAGCTAGTGTACGACGCATAAAAAAGAAAATTGAGTCAGGGAAGGAATTAAGCCGGAAAAAAAAAAAAAGACAGAAAAGATGCGGTAGAAAACCAATTTTCACTCCACGGTCAGAGAGATATTTGAAGAAAATTTGTGTAGAAAAACAGATTTGCTACCACAAAGGTAATAAAATCACAACTCCAGGATGCTAGCGTAAATGCTTCTGAGCGCACGGTTCGAAGAAAATTGAAAGAATTAGATTTTAAGGCCTGTCGCCCCGCCAGGAAGCCCAAGTTAACAGCTGCAATGAAAGCAACGCGCCTGAAGTGGGCCAAACAATGGTAAGACAAAGATGTGGACTTCTGGAGATCGGTAAGATACAGCAATTTAATCAATAATTTATACATTATTATCATTTTCAGTTAATTAAAGCAAAGAAACATGAAAGTTTATATATTTTTCCTATTTTTGACAGGTCTGCTTCAGTGACGAAAGCACATTCGAAATTTTGCAGAATAAAGCTCAGTATGTGCGTCGTCGTCATGGAGAAAAGTTTCTTCCTGATTGTGTTGTCCCGACGGTTAAAAACATCCCACCAAAGTGATGATTTGGTCAGTCATCAGCGGCAAGGGCACTGGACGTCTGTACGTCGTCAAAGGAATAATGAGGCAAGATCAGTACAAAGAAGTATTACAAAATCGGTTGATTCCGCAGCTCAGAGAATGGTTTCCAAATGGGGAACCATTCACTTTCATGCAAGATGGAGCTCCCTGCCACTCTGCTCGGTCTGTTAAAGCTTTTTTGGGCAGAAAAAAATATCCCTCTGTTGGATTGGCCCCATTGAAAATGTGTGAGAGCTGATGAAAAGAGAAGTGGCTAAAGATGTGATTACCAACAAAACCCAGCTCCTAGAAAAGATTATTCATGTGTGGAATCATCATCCTCAAATGCAGGAGACAGTACAATCTTGCATTGATAGCATGCCGCGCAGAATTAAAGCTTTGATAGCGGCTAAAGGTGGCTCAACTAAATATTGACTTTTACTAACATTAATTTCACTTTTCTTTAAAACTTAATAAACTTATGCTTTTCTAAATTAATGCTGTTTTATTTATGTCAAATAAATAGGTAATTGATTGGATAATATAAAAATAAAAAACAAATCAATTTAAAATAATAAAACGGTACAATATCACTCGGTAATTAATATTTTACATGAAATCTTGCAGTGCGTCTAATAATTTGGCCAGGGATTGTATATATATAGAGATGGAGGGATGGTATATATATATATATATATATATATATATATATATATATATATATATATATATATATATATATATACATAAACTGGTGCATTATCTTGGTGAGACAACAGTTTTTTCTTCGCTAAATGCGACATTTTTTTCTTGATTTCATTATTCAAACGGTCCAATAAACCAACATAATAGTATCAGATAGCGACCACCAGCTAGTAAGAGCTTTATTTAAAATAAATCTAAAAATAGAAAGAAAGACCATGATTGAACATATACACACAAAGTTTCCAACCATGCAGGTGCTCAAGAAAAATCAATCATAGATACAAACAACGTTGAAAAGTAAACTCCAACCAGTAGGCAATTTAAAAAATATAGAAATAAACCAACCTACAGAAAAAATTACATCTAGTATCGAAGTAACAGTCAAGAAAATATTCTAATAACAACAGAAAGTGAACAAATTCTCTCCCGAAACAATTAAACTCATAGAAGAAAGAAATACACATGAAAAAGAAACAAGGCATGCAGGCATAGCAAGGAGAGCTTCTCAAAAGTTGGGAATATTATTTCGAACCAGAAAGCTTTACACTCTACGACAAGTGTTAATTCCTTACAAAGCTCAAATTCGACCAACTATGGAATACTGCTCCCATGTTTGGGGCTCCGCTCCCAAACATACACTGCATTTGTTGGATTGGAGTCCCGAAACTGACCGGTAGCCTTGATTCACTGGAACATCGAAGAACGGTTGGCGACTTGAGTCTGTTCTACAAGAATTTTTATGGAAAGTGTTCGAAGGATGTAGCCCGCTTAATTTCTCTCAAAGCGGTGCATATTAGAAATACACGTCGCGCTGGTGCTTCACATCCGTATGAGGTTCAGCTTGTTACTCCGCGTACAACGCTTTTCAAGCAGTCTTTTATATGGAGAACATCATCCCTTTGGAATAATTTGCCAAGCGTTGTGTTTCCCACCGAGCACAATTTACAGCGATTCAATATCAACGTGAATCGCTTTTTCCGCACACATGCCGCTCCTGGAGCGCTTTAGGGACTTCCCTGCAGCACGTGTGCTAGACCCATAAAAAAAAAAGGAAAGACGTTAGAAAATACAATACAAACTTGGGTCACGAGATAAAACTAAAATAATAAATTTGCGAGATAAAACAGGTAAAATAATAAGGACTTGATTGATTGGTCCGTTACTTTGTGACAGTACATTTTAACAATAAAATTATTTAATCACTTTGTTAACTGTCACTAAATATATTTATAAAGATTGTACAATTGCATTATCGTGATTTCGTAGTAAAACTACATTGTCAAATGCTTAACTAAGACTAAAACAGATTTTTGGTATTTACGTTTATTTGATGAATAGATGTGATTCTATTACGTACTAAAACAGTTGGTACAGGACGGCATTTGCTACGTCTAATGGACTATTCAATAAATTTATATTATGGTTCTTTGAATATCTGTAAATTTCTATGGATTCTAAGAAGTTGAGTTGAGGGCCAAAATATAACCCTGACTTTAATATAAAAAATACTACCGAAATACTAATATCCGAAATTGAATCAGCCACAAAAAAACATAGGTGGCCCAAATATTAAAAAACAAAAAAATAAAATATGTAATGATAAACACAAAAAACACTAGCTGCAGTAACAAGGAACGACTAACGATAACATCCATTCAGTCTAAAATAAAAGTGAATAACTTAATAGTAACAAAAGCAGACAAAGGCAACTTCATCAAATGGGGGAGCAGACAAAGTGTAGGAAGACCAATGAAAAGATGGACTGATAATGTCAGGTTGATAGCAGGCAGTAAACGGCTCCCTCTTGGATAGGATAGAGACAATTGGAAGAAACTTGATTTCCTACAGTGGAGAAGCGGCGGCTTATGAAGAAGAAGAAGAATAGTATCCGGTGATTATTCGCTCCGTTCCATGAGAGTTGATCAGCATTATTTCATGCGCATCCCAAAAAATACTTGCCAAAACCCTTCCCGCTGATGTTTTGTGTTTTTTGAGGCTTCGGTCGGCTTTCATATACAATGCTGAATCTTTGACACGTTTCTGTTTTTGATCAATCGTGAGAGTGCGCGGCACCTATCGGTCACAGCATTTTTATATTCATGCAAAATATGCCTCACGTGTGCTGTTGATATCTTCACACACTTCACAGCTATCACTTTCACTTTTCAGTCATTGGGACATCCGTGTGCCATAACACTTCTCAAGCCATTCTTGGGTTCTGGCTGTATTTTTTCCCATCAAAAAGCAGTATCAATCAGATGTCGGTTTCAATTTTGATATAAAGAAGACTAGGTTAACTAACAGTTTAATTAATTTTGCACGTACTTATCGAAAATGCCATATTACATGGACTTAATAGGACTTATTTACCAAAAAACAAGTTACGAGTATATTATTAAATTCGGTAATCAACACCTGTAAAAACTTATTATTCATTATGTTTTTTTTTTAAAATGTTTAATCATAGGTTATTAACACCTCATTATTAAATAACATTTTTTGCGGTACGTAACCAACTATTTCAAAGTGCGATTAATCAAACAGTTTATTTTAATATAAAGTTTAATGATAATTAATTATACCTATACATGTCTTCATATTGTATATTTTACCATATATGTCTTTGGACTTGCTTGCTTTTAATACATATAGTGCGGAAGTGTGTATTGAAGGTTTAAATTCATCTTTTTGTGAAATTTTCCGTTGTTATTTTCTGATTAGGGAGCATAATTTTGTCGAAAAGGAATAATAAAATTGCTGGAAGAAAACATTACCCAATATTTATCAGTATGCATGCATCAATAATCACCTGACACCTTCGAGGCATGCTGTCCACGAGATTTTGTGCATACTCGCGCGGCAGTGATCTCCAAATCTCGCGAGACAACTGAGTCAGAGTCTTCAGTTTTTCCTCTGAGCTTGGTCTTTACAAGGGACCAAAGGTTTTCAATGGAGTTAGCGTACGGCGATTGTGAGGGTCACTCCAGTACCTTATCGTGGACCTAAGCGAGCCGCTTCGCGACGTGATTTTCGCCCAGCAGAGGTTTCTTTAAGGTGTTTCGGAATTTGACATCATGAGCACCAAGATGTTATCGAATGGTCTCATGGGCACATTCAAGCCTATTTTCTTAATTTTACCTCTCCTTGACGCAGCGTCAATTTCGAGTCCCGTGAAAATAAAGAGACCATTCGTTTTTTCGACTTTTGGAGTGATTTTGCCACCCGAGCCACGGTTTGGCAAGTCGTCGACATTTTTCATCTCGTTAAAATTATTTACCCACTTCTTCCCAAACGATACCGACTTTTTAATAAATTTAGCGGCCGCGGGATGTGTCATTTTAGGCCGCTTTGGATCGGAACAAAGAAAATACGTGATTTCGTCGAAAGTTCGGAATCGACGGATTCTAAAATACGTCGTAGATAAAGGTTCCTTTTACCGAGTTTTTGTTGAATCGCCAGAATCACATCTACCAAAAATGAACTATCATGCACATGTTCTTATTTCACAGACTGTATGATTGACTAAACTATACCTCCATTACTTTTTCATTTTTGACCTATTCTCCTTTTGTTACTTCACACATTTAATACGACTTTCTTTTTCATTGCTCTTTCTTTATTGGCCACGTTTGGACTCCGTACAATTGCAAGTCTTACTGTTGTTTTATAAATTGCTTCCCCATTATCAACATGAATTCTACTATCACTAGAGCCTTTCATTTCACCACCATCTTCTGTAATACTTGGACATAAATATTTGGAATCCTTGTTTTTAAAAGTTTCATCTTTATATAATCTTTCTTCTTGAAACCTTCATACGTCATTTTCTTCTTTACTATACTCGAGATTTTTTATTTCCCATACTTCTGTCTTTCATACATATTGTTCATATTTCTACTATACGTTTCTTTCAGCTTCTTCTCTATTACCACTGTGTCTTACAATATCATCAACAATCATCCTGTGTTAAGGCGCTAAATGCCTTTTATTTTATAAATAACATATAAAGTAAAATAAATTTGCTTAAAACAAAATCAGATCCGTAGTCAGGTTGTAGTTCTAATATATTGATATTGTATATCAAACTGGTCTTTAAAAACAGTGCCATCTTAATGTGAAACGTTAGGTTTCAGACACTCTTCTAAACAAACGGTAAAATCATCATTGCTGGACATGTCGAGTCTGTTATATTTTCTTCTCGTTGTGCCATGGAAACGAGATTGATACTATAAACTTTAGTTTTTCAATATCTCCACAAGAAAGAATCACTTCTTTTAAAAATCACTTTATTCGGAAGAATTTTTCAAATAACAGACAAACATGTGTTTCAAGTGTCTTATGTTACCTTATTTTGCGGAAAAATTGTTCTCTGATTACAAATCTCAACATTTTTTAAAGCAGTTGTGAAGAAATTCGCAAATCATTTTTACAAATTGTTCAGAATTAATAGTTGTTTTGCAGCCTCTGTCGTCCTTAAAGAAACACGAACCTATTATTCCACGTGCCGAGATTACAGATCAAGCCGTCACTCAAGAGGATTGTAATACTTTAGGAACACGATACAACAAATTGTACTAAGTCAACACTTAAAAGCGCTTTTCGAGGGATATGTAGTGAATGTAAAATAACCGTACTTAGTACAATTTGGTGTATCCTACCATCGTGTTCCGTAACTACTTGGCCAGATAATTCTATTGCAACGACACCTGTTGAGAAAGCGAACTTGTTGGCTGAACTCTTTGCTTCACATTCTACTGTCGATTTCCAAGGAAAAACACCACCTACTATTCCCATAGTGCAGTCAAGGATGCCCGATATTGTCTTCAGACAGCGTATCATAAAACGTATTTTGATGAAGCTAGACACCAAAAAGGCTTCAGGCGCTGACGGAATACCTGCCATAGTTCTCAAGAACTGTGCGAGGGAACTAACACCAGTTTTCTGTAGACTTTTCAACCTATCCTACAGAAAGGGAATATTTCCTTCTTGCTGGAAATGTGCCACAGTTCAGCCGATACCTAAAAAAAGGCAAGAAGACCTTGCCAAATAACTACCGACCAATCGCACTACTCTCAATAATATCGAAAGTCATGGAAAAGGCTATCAATCAGCATCTTCTAAAATATCTTGAAGGATTCAACATTATTAGTGATCACCAATATGGCTTTCGTAAAAATAGATCAACAGGAGATCTTCTGACTTATGTAACACATGTTTGGAACAACGCAATTGAACACTTTGGAGAATCTCGAGCGGTTGCTCTTGACATATCCAAGGCATTTGACCGTGTTTGGCACGATGGGCTGTTGGCTAAGCTACGTTCTTATGGTATGTCTGAAAAGTTCTGTTTGTGGCTCTCATGTTTCCTCAGAGAGCGTTCTTTACGAGTGGCAGTTGACGGATTTCTTTCTAACACCTTCACTATCAACGCCGGTGTGCCCCAAGGTTCCATACTGTCTCCTACTCTCTTCCTCATTTATATTAACGATCTGCTGGAAAAGACCGAGAATCCAATCTACAGCTTTGCAGATGACAGTACACTTATCTCTTCATTCACTTTGAACGCTCGGACATCGACTACTCAGACGAATATCCGCAGACAGCAGGAAGTCATTCAACTTAACAAAGACTTGGAAGAAATTCTATCTTGGGGTGACAGTAACCAAGTGGAATTTAACGCTACAAAAACCCCAGGCGGCAGTTTTTTCTAAAAAAGTTAACGTTGCAGAACCCGACATAGTTATGTCGGGGCACTCCATCCCTCTAACATCGTCACTCAATCTGTTAGGCGTTAATTTGGGAGCAAATATGTCCTGGCATGAACATGTTGCAGGCATAGCAAGAAGAGCTTCTCAAAAGTTGGGAATATTGTTTCGAACCAGAAAGCTTTACACTCCACAACAACTGTTAATCCTTTACAAAGCTCAAATTCGACCAACTATGGAATACTGCTCCCATGTTTGGAGCTCCGCTCCCAAACATACACTGCATTTGTTGGATTCTATCCAGAGAAGAGCTGTTCGTCTGATTGGACACCCGGAGTTGACTGACGGCCTTGATTCGCTGGAACATCGAAGAACGGTTGGCGACTTGAGTCTATTCTACAAGTATTTTCATGGAAAGTGTTCGAAAGATGTGGCCCGTTTAATTCCTCCCAGAGCGGTGCATATTAGAAGTACACGTCGCGCTAATGCTTCACATCCGTATGAGGTTCAGCTTGTTACTCCTCGTACAACGCTTTTCAAGCAGTCTTTTATATGGAGAACATCATACCTTTGGAATGGTTTACCCAGGACTGTGTTTCCCATCGAGTACAATCTACAGCGATTCAAGAACAACGTGAATCGTTTTCTCCGCACACGTGTCGCTCCTGTAGCGCTTTAGGGACTTCCCTGTAGCACGTGTGCTAGACCCATAAAAAAAAAAGTACCAGTCGCATCTCGGGATGGATTTGGCAAATAAGAGAACAGTGGGCAAACTGCTGAAAAATATGTGTGGCCTTGTCCATTTTCAGTTATTTTACATTCACCACGTAATACTTTAGTTTTGAATTTGTCGCAATCTAACAACGACAGTTCTATTTGTCGACGTGGCTGAAACTGTACCTTACCCGAGAATAAAATGTTGATAAATATTAAAAAGTTGGCAATCAGTTGGTGCCTCTGAGCCGTATCAGTTAGCTTTAATTCTTTCTTCACTGCATCTTGTAGCGGTTCAGTCTAAATCTTTATAAAGAATACGTTATAACGAACTCTTGGCCAGAGTTATGGTACTTTATCGATTGTATATTGAGAGGCACTAAAAGTTTGCATCATTGTTTATGTTCTTAATCACCCTGCCCGAGGTTTACTTAAAGTCGAACCAGTTTCTGCAATTTTTTTGCACCCAATTTATTTACGCTGTATAAATGATATTAAACGCTCCTCATTCTCATCTTCGGCGTGAGTAAATTTCACGCCAAGACTACCTGCGCCCTTAATACAACAGGTAAATTCCACACTAACCTTACAAGGGTGCTTAAATCTTACAGGTAATTTCCACACCAAGCAAATATAATTATGCTTTATTCATCTAAATAAAATTGGACGGATTTCTTTTAAATCAGTTTTTATTGAACATTTTTGGATATTTGCAAAAATATATGTTTTTATTTTATAGTATTTGAATTTCATATATATTGATAAAACATGAAGTTTTTGCTAAATACATAAAATACAATTGGACAAATTTCCTTACATATACTAGATAATGCTACAAACCTATACATATCTATTTATATATATTTACAAAACAGGTTGAGAAAAATAGGAGACACATTTTAAAAAATGGAAACGATTAATATTTCCTAATTGTCTTTTTTTCATAAAGATTTTTTAAATGTTTTAATTTTTGATTATTATGATTATTACTTATTTTAGACTCGTCGACACTTTATATTTTTATATATACGTTAATCTGAAATTCTTTCAGCCTATCGATAAAAGTATACAGAGACGGATGTGTAGAATAAAAAGAATTATTTAGATGGGAATGGAAGGACTCACAACAGTTAGTCGTTCGAGTTAAAGATGGACTCGATTCTGCCCATATTTCAACTGGAAAATCGGCTTCTTCCTCTATATACGTTTCTAGTAGGTAATCACAAAATTTATTTAAACGTTCATCCTCAGGTTTTATAGAATATAAATCGTATGCAAAACTGTCACCTAATTCTTCAGGTGCTAAATAGGACAAGCCGAAACAATACTTTAACCAACGACCAATTTCAGAATTTTTGTCGCAATATTCTTTAGCTAGACCTAGATTCTGTATCTTGCGAAACCAAGACTGGTGTAAATGAAATCTACATCCTAACACTTTAGCATTTGGCCAAATCTCAGATACTGCCTTATGAATAGATTTTTCGAAGTCAATAGTAATTTTCTCTGGATTGAAATACAGTGTATCTGTTGAATAAATCTTATATTTTAATAATGTGAAGAGGTTTTTGTATGTTTCAGCTCTCTTATCACGCAATAAGCAAAATAATAATGGAATGTAATGACCGTTTGCAAAACCATGCACTGTAAATAACTGTGTAAAATATTTAGTGCAGCATGGAAAGGTGCCGTCCATATATATATATATATATATATATATATATATATATATATATATATATATATATATTGGATATTTTACACAACATATTGACATTTGTAATGCAAGAAAAAACAATAATGCCACTTTCAAGTTCATTGATATATAGAAAATTCTCACCCTTGCTAGTTTTGATTTCAAATGCCTCTAAAACACTATGCACCTCCTCAGCAATTCTTGGATTACGTCCTGGCAAAAATTTTCGTCTATGGTTATAAATGTTTTTTCTAATATATTCGACATCTTTTTCTATTACTATTTCAGGCAGCGTGTTTTGTAGTTCTTGTCGGATAATTTTTTAGATGGCCTTTCACTCATATGCTCTCCGGCTTTTCTTTTGTAGGAATTACTAATTATTTGCCGATTCAGCTTCTTGGTGTCGGCTTCGTGTGTATGGAGTCCTTCACTTCTGGTAACTAAATTCTCGGGCCCAACGGTGAAGACTTTTGATTTGCAATCTTTTTTTGAACATCTCCAAAATGTTTCTTCACATTTTAGCACCTTTTGTCGAAAATAAGTGTAGTAATTCACACATAACATGTCCTTTCCTCGATTACTTTTTATTAACTTTGCTTCCATATTAGCAACACTTTAAAAAATATACGCACAACCAAGTAATAATCACAAATTAATAATATGTTCTAAACTGATATGTAGAAGGGTTTAATAATGATTTAATTGAACAAGCCCCATTTATCAACCCTCGTCCTCTACCTGAAAGTACTCGGTGTGGAATTTACTTCTGCAATTACAATCCCTTAAATATGTCTAGGTCATAAACGGATTAGTGGTGTGGAAATTACCTGCGCCTCTCATCTTCGGCTGTTGCGTGGGCGTAATAAGCCAAATAAATTGGGACTTATTTATGAGACACCCCGTATGGTAAAAAAAGCAAACGTTTATAACAAAGTAGTAGTCAAAGCAAAAAAAAAACGCCTGAAGCAAAAATTAGCAAAGAGTTCCTAAAATTCAATTTTATATTGTCATAAATATATTTTTTATAATGTAAATTAATATTTAATTTACTATTAGCCAAATTGATTATTTGTCATCAGTCATCGTCACGTTAATTTGCGACGATGATAAACGATGATCTAGGTTGACGTAAATTATTAGTAATAAGCAGGTTATTAGCTTTACGTTGAAAATTTGTGTTTGTTATGACGAAATTATTGTTAAATTACAAGTACTTACAGCTAAGAATGGAATATGGTGTTAAGTAACCGGTACTGCTTGGATTTTAAAATTAATGAAAATAATTTTACAGAATTAAGTATGAAATTTTTAAATGTAACTTGTTATGGTCCTTTTACACGGTCATATCAGTCCTCAGTTCAGTTTCAGTCGAACTGTCCGTTTTTCCTATGTGTAAAAAGGAAAAATTGAAAACAGAACTGAAACGGAGACTGACACCTGACGATATGGGGTTCTTTCCTTCCACCGTTTCTTCAACGCCACAGCTAAGGCTACTGCAGTGAGATAGTCTTCATACCTGAGCTAGGTTACACATGTACACTTTGGGACAGTATGACAACACGCGTTTGAACGCGAAACACACGTAATACTTTGAAAGTGTAACTCGGGCTAAGAACTGAATGGACGGTGTAAAAACAAACCTCCTTCCGAACTGAAATGAAACAAAAAATGGAACTGAAACGGAACTGAGAACTGATATGACCGTGTAAAAGGACCATTAGAAAAATAAATTCTAATACAGCTGATTAAGAATCCCATGATAGATTTAAAAAATTCAAAGTGGCGGATCCAATATGACGGCCAGAGAGTACGTAATTCATTTCATTTATTCGAGTAATTGAGAATTTTTTGTGTTTTCAAAACTGTTTTCTTTGTACCTGAATGTTTAAATGAAATATAAATATATTACTTAAAGCGTAGACTTTTATCTTTCATTTACCACCTTTATATATTCTTTTTATTTTAAGTTTAAGTTGATGATTAATAATAAGCAAAAAATACGTTTATCATGAATACTTTTTCTAAGAGCAAAATTACAAAAAAAAAAGAAAGTTTTTGTAAGTTAATAATGATTTTCTAATATCAAGTATACTTTTAACTGTAAATAAAAAAAAAAAGGAAAAAATTGTCTGACTTTTTTTGACCATTTCGTACTACTTTGAACGTAAAATTGCCGTCCGCGGGCAAATTTTCATATTTTAACTCCATTTTTAGTGTTCCGTACGGAACACTTATAAGATGACTTCGGTGTCTGTCTGTCACACCCGATTTTCTCCGAAACTATTTGTCATAGAAAGTTGAAATTTGGTAATAGTGTAGTTTTGAAAGTTAAATTTTGACTTAAGGAGTTAGTTTTGGGGGGTGAAATCGGATGTAAAAAAAAAATTACTAGGTCATCGAGCTTGTGAAAACACAAGTAAAATATATATATATATATATATATATATATATATATATATATATATATATATATATAATGTAATACTAGGGCTCACTTTTCATTGTATTATTTTTCAAAAATGGCGAAAAATCGCTGTCCCTCCACCTTATCTCGAAAAGTACTGATCAAAAAATTTTGAAAAAATTCTGGAATATTCTCTACGGGGTGTAGATTGAATGAAAATTATCACGAGTGCATTACCTTTAATAATTTATTTGGTATATAAAAAAAACAAAAATTTCAAGGTAATCAGTATTTAGTAAAGATTGGAAACAAACTTCGTTGAAAGCTCCTTTGGGGTGTGTTTTTGTAAAGTCACTGATGATTTTACACCACCGTAACAATTTTTTTTTATTTTAAAAGCAATCAACGTACGGAACACTAATTGTGCAAGTTCAACTTGCACTTGACCGGTTATTTTTAATTTTAACAGATATAATATGTAGCGAGAAATATAACTTTGTAATATCCTTTACTATTCATTTTTTTATGATTAACATCTCACCATCCAAGATCTATAATTTAAAAATTTTGGATGTAATGCCTGAATTACCTTTATTTTCTTCAGTGCGAAAAGATCAAAGATAGATATTTTAGAATTGTGTGTTTCCAAGAGAACTACTGGATAAATTACTTCATCGATTTTTTTTCTAGAATTTGATATTATCAGAAATATGGGAAAATAAATTTAATCTTAATTGGTATATAGTTATTAAGCCAGATAGTTAGATATATATACTCGTATATATATATATATATATATATATATATATATATATATATATATATATATATAATATATATATATATATATATATATATATATATATATATATATATATATATATATATATATAATATATATATATATATATATATATATATATATATATATATATGTATTTATATGTATATATATATATATATATTATATATATATATATATATATATATATATATATATATATATATATATATATATATATATATATATATACATATATATAATATATATATATATATATATATATATATATATATATATATATATATATATATATACGTGTTTTTATAAATTTATACATATGTTGTATATAATTCGATATAAGCCTAGATAATGGGAGATAAGGAGAAATAATGGGAGATAAGTCAAGATAAGCTTCGATAATGGGAGATAAGGAGAAATAATGGGAGATAAGCAGAGATAAGTCTAGATAATGGGAGTTATGGTGAGATAATGGGAGATAAGGATAAATAATGGGAGATAAGGAGAAATATTGCGAGATAAGCCTAGATAATGGGAAATAAGATGAGATAATGGAAGAGAAGGAGAAATAATGGGAGATGAGGAGAAGTAATAGGAGATGAACAGAGATAAGCCTAGATAATGGAAATTATGTAGAGATAATGGGAGATAAGGAGAAATATTGGGAGATAAGGGGGAATAATGGGAGATATTTTATTACGTTGGTAACATAAGGAATAAGCAGTTACAATAGTAGTGACTCAAGTCCACGCGCGCGGAGCCGCGGGCCCGGCTAGTATATATATATATATATATATATATATATATATATATATATATATATATATATATATATATATATATATATATATATATATATGTATCTTTGTTAGTCTTATTAAATATTTGTACTCAGCAATCAACGTACGGAACACTAATTGTGCAAGTTCAACTTGCACTTGACCGGTTATTTTTAAATTGAAACTTAAGGTATAATAATGACATGTGCATAAAGATTTTTTTTTAATACTATATTTTATTAAATATTTGTTATTTACTGTTAAAATCATGCAAACAAAAATTTCGTTTTACAAATTATAAAGCAACAAAAATAAAAACTATTAGCATCATCGGAAAGCTGAAAGTCTGCTCTTCAAAAAGATATCTTTTAATTTCCTTTTTACATCTGAAAAGAAGTAATATCGATTAACGTTCGAGTGGTGCGCGTAGACTTTCAAAGTAACCTGTTTGGCGCAACACTTTTTGAATCACCTATCCGAATTTTTAATAAATACTCACGCTAATAAAAATCTGGGAAAAAAATTTGCTACTTCTTTGTAAAATTTCCCTCTCTTTTACGTGGTACTATTTGCTTTTGGATATCTTTATTTTTCGAGATATTACCGAAAAACCGAATTTTTTATTTTATTTTGGATTTTGTGGGCTTAGCATACACCAACCTTTAGCAAACTTTTTTTTAATGGTATTCTACATCCAAAAATCTACCTGTGTGCCAAAATGCAGCCTGTTAACATTTAATGAGAGCTCAAAACATCTGGCGACTGGGCTACTAAGTGAAGCTATAAAAACAGATTAACAAACAAAAGTAATAAAATTGTCTAGACATAAACTTTGTAAATTGTACTAATTCATATTTTAACTCCCAGTGCGACAATTATATGTTGCTGTCCGAGCTTTCTTCCTTATTTCTATATTTTATCTAAGAATTCAAGAATTCTAGTCTTGCATACACTCAATTATTTATGATGAAATTACTGTCATGTCTTATGCCTATGTTTTCTCTAACTAAACTGTGTATTAAAGCGTATTTAACTAGAGACCGCCAGATGGCCGTGAATAATCAAACCATAATCATGTACTATTCCGTCTCTAGCGAATAGGAAGATGACTTTATATTTAAGTATAGTATATAAAACGGTAATACTTTCACGAACTCTCGTTTATATGGTATCTTTAATTTTTTTCAAAAAAACCCATTAGACAAGGCGAAATCGGCGCCATCGTTGGAAAAAATTTTCTAATTGAATTTTTTTTTCATAACCTTCTCCAGGAAATGCCCCTGAAAGAGGATCAACATGTTGCCGGGCGGTAACCTGGTCCGAATTTGTTTAAACAAATTTTTTTTAAACAAAGTCCAAAAATTGAAATTTTCGCCCCGGAACAAGTTTTTTTTAGATAAATTGGACCATTTTGAACAAAAAATGTCTCTTGTGAATTTTCTCTAAAATGCGCCCGTTTTCGAGATATCGGCGATTTTAGGTGCGAGAAAACGCGAAAATGGCCACTTTCACCTCCCAATATTGGGGTCAAAAATTAAAATTTTCAATGTTGCCAAGTGTCCAAATTAAAGTTTGAGATCTCTTCTACAAATTACCGTAGGAAATATTGCAATATCTTTATTTTTAAACATTGTTTTTTAACAGTTAACAAATTGCGTTCGAGCGCCCGCGGCCGCATCGAAACTGTATACATAGATATATACGCAACGCCCGTACGTAGGCGCGAATATATTTATTCAAAACTGTGATACAAAAATTCCAAAAAATATTAAAACTTTAATGATGAATACAAATAATAAGTTTCAATTGGTTCAATATTTATCTAATAATGCTGTAAATTACGTTGCATTAAGTCACACTCAACAATTAATAATATCAGGTGGATTCTATAACATTGAAAAGTGCTATTGTATACAGGGAAATAATATACATGAAATTATTGAGTTAGAAAACAATCACTTAGAGGCTGATACAAGGATATTTTGTCATGCTCGATATATGTTACCTTATAATTCTGAAATAATAATTCATTCCGTTGATACCGACGTTTTTATATTAGCAATTCATTATTGGAGCTTTTTCAAATTAATTGGTTGTACAGGATTGTATTTTAAAGTAGTTGGTCAGAAGCCAAGATTATTGTCTTGTAATGTAGCTGCTGAATATTTAACTAGTCAAGTTTGTCAAGTTTTGCCTGCTTTACATGCGTTTACAGGCTGTGATACTACTAGTAAAGTAGGTACTAAAAATAAAGCTTTAGATTTAGTCTTTCATTTAGATACTCAAAATGCATTAACCCCACTTGGTACTGGCTTACAATTAAATGCCATGGAATTCAATGCATTAGAAAAATTGTATTTGAAAATTTTGAATAAAGCTGGAGAAACAGCAGATAATGCTAGACAAATAATTTTAGAACGTTCTTGTGGGATGGGTATTAATTTTGGAAAAATTCCATGTACATCCGATGCTTTAAAATTGCACATTTCACGAGCTTCACTACAAACGTACATATGGAAAATGTCATTGTATTCTCGGTATCGACATTTAGATGCAACAGAATTTGGTTACACTATAGAAACAGGTGAATTGTTACCCAAATTCATGTTAAAAAATTCGATACGATTCGTTAATTAGGCAATGTAAATGTACAAAGAATTGTAAAACTAATGCATGTAATTGCAAAAGCAACAACGTAAGTTGTATACTCATGTGTGGGTGTAATTTAAATATTTGCGAAAATTCTATTAAATATATATAAGTTATATTTCATAAAATTGTTTTAATTCTTCTACCATCCTAATCGAATATTGAATTTTTATTTATATTCATTTGTTATAATAATTAAATTTGATATAACAATTACTCTTTAATAAATAAATATTTTTTTACATACTTTTCAAATATAATTTAATAAGAAATCAAGAAACAAAGCTTTATAGAGCATCGCAGTGCGTATACAGTTCCGTGCGCCTACGTACGGGCGTTGCGTATATATCTATGTATACAGTTTCGATGCAGCCGCGGGCGCTCGAACGCAATTTGTTAACTGTTAAAAAACAATATTTAAAAATGAAGATATTGCAATATTTCCTACGGTAATTTGTAGAGGAGATCTCAAACTTTAATTTGGACACTTGGCAACATTGAAAATTTTAATTTTTGACCCCGATATTGGGAGGTGAAAGTGGCCATTTTCGCGTTTTCTCGCACCTAAAATCGCCGATATCTCGAAAACGGCGCATTTTAGAGAAAATTCACAAGAGACATTTTTTGTTCAAAATGGTCCAATTTACCTAAAAAAACTTGTTCCGAAAATTTCAATTTTTGGACTTTGTTTAAAAAAAATTTGTTTAAACAAATTCGGACCAGGTTACCGCCCGGCAACATGTTGATCCTCTTTCAGGGGCATCTCCTGGAGAAGGTTATGAAAAAAAATTCAATTAGAAAATTTTTTCCAACGATGGCGCCGATTTCGCCTTGTCTACATTGGCTTTTTTTTCTGTTGTAAATTGAAATCACTAACAAGCGATCTGTCAGAACTCGACCCGACTTTCCATTATGAGAAAAATATTTCTTTCTATTAGGCGATGTAAATAACTAACTGTGTTCAGTAATAGCTGATCCATAAAAGTGTTGAAATTATGTCTATATGGCAAAATGCTAGAGATACTAAAGTTGAACGCTTGAGGCTGCATATGAACTTTTCGCCGCGCTATTGTCGCATTGTTTTTGTAACACTATCACAAGGACATGCTTCGCTTCAGTGAAATGCTCCACAGAAACTAAATTGCCAAGGATTAAGGCTATGCCTCCGCCCCCCACTTTGCCCCTTCCATCCGTTGCGTTCGCACATTAAATAAAAATTAAATATCAATTTAAAAAGGTCTTGCTAAGTTCGGGGGAACATACACAGTGACCTTAAACTCATGTAGTTTTATGAGAAAAAATAAATATATCCATTTTTTCTTTTTGGGCATGACGGGTGTAATGGTAATGGGCAAGACAGTAAGAGAATTACTTATTTTAGTTTCTAAGCGGGTTAAACCAGAATCTTTTAAAAATTTATTTGAATCTTCTTCTTGCCTTTTCTGTATGTATATATAAAATTTCTTTATTATACAAAAAAGTTCTTCCTTCTCACATTTGGTCAGTGTGGTTCCATGTTTGGCTGACGGGCCCAAGCCAAGTCAGTACAAACGCTATTACCATTGTGTATTAAGGAATGACCTAACAATGTTACATGTTTTCAAAATCACTGACTTCTGAATGTTTCTGTGTATGTTTGTGTTGAGTCCTAATTGTACTAACACATGGGCTGAAAAGTCCCGGCCTAACACATAGATGGCGCTAGTTTTATTGCAGTCACCTTTTTTTCAGTTAATACTAACCTTCAAAAGACAGCTGTTTAAAATTTCATGATATTCTATTCATTAGTTTGTGAGTTATTGTGCTAAGAGTGACGCTACTTTTGTTATTTTCAAAACAATGGATCAAAAACAATTTCGTGTTTTAATTTTACACTGCTTCTTGATGGGAAAAAATACCGTTCAAGCGAAGCAATGACTTGAAAAGTGTTATGGGGACTCCGCTCCATCAGAAACAACAATAAAAACGTTGGTTTGCTGACTTCAAACGTGGTCGTAGAGACACCGATGATGCAGAACGCAGTGGACGTCCAAATGAGGCGGTAACACCAGAAAACATCAAAAAAATCCATAAAATCGTTTTGAATGATCGAAAAGTGAAGTTGCGTGAGTTAGCTGACATCGTAAAGATATCAAAAGAACGTGTTGGCTTTATATTGCATGAGCATTTGACTATGAGAAAGCTCTGTTCAAAGTGGGTGCCGCGTTTGCTCACTGTTGATCAAAAACAAGAACGTGTTGATGATTCTGGGCAGTGTTTGGCCATGTTTAAACGTAACAAACCGGAATTTTTGCGTCGATATGTGACAATGGATGAAACATGGATCCATCACTTCACTCCGGAATCAAAACGATCGTCATCTGAGTGGACAGCAACTGGTGAACCTCGTCCAAAGCGCCCGAAAGCACAACAATCGGCTGGAAAGGTTATGGCCTCGGTATTTTGGGATGTGCGTGGTGTAATATTCATCGACTATCTTGAGAAAGGAAATACCATCAACAGTGAATATTATATAGCGTTATTGGAGCGTTTGAAGGCCGAAATTGCAAAGAAACGACCGCATATGGCAAAGAAAAAAATTTTTGTTTCATCAAGACAACGCACCGTGTCACAAGTCAATCAAAACAATGGCAAAACTACATGAATTGAACTTCGAATTGCTCCCACATCCACCGTATTCGCCAGATTTGGCTCCCAGCGACTACTGGCTGTTCGCAGACCTGAAAAAAATGCTCGCCGGTAAGAAATTTCGCACGAATGAAGAGGTTATCGCTGAAACTGAGGCCTATTTTGAGGCAAAAGATAAATCGTTCTACAAAAGTGGTATTGAAATGTTAGAGCGGCGCTGGAATGATTGCGTTGCTCTTGATGGAGATTACGTTGATGAATAAAGCTAATTTTGAACCAAAAAAACCGTGTTTTTCTTTGTTAGGCCCGGGACTTTTCAGCCCATGTGTTAAGTGTGGTGTGAATGTTATTGGTATAAGGCCTGTGGCTGATATAATGAGGGGGAAAATAATGACTTTTTCTTGTTTCCATAGCCTTTTTATTTCTGTTGCAAGGTCTGTGTATTTGGAGATTTTTTCTGTGTATTTCGTTTGGATATTTGTGTCGTTGGGAACAGCTATGTCAATTAGATAAGTGACCTTTCCTTTTTTGCACTGAAAAGTAGTATCGGGTCTATTGGCGGAGACTTTTTCTGTATGGATACTGATTTCCCAGTAGAGCTTGTAATCTTTATTTTCAAGTATGGATGTTGGTGTGTATTTGTAGTAGGGATCTGGGTTTTCTGTGAGTTTGTATGTTGTGGCTAGTGCTTGGTAAACTACTTTTGCCGCTGAGTCATGTCTGGCTGTATATTCCGTTCGGCTAATATTTTACATTCGCTTGTTATGTGTTCGATCGTTTCTTTCTGCTGGTGGCATTTCCTGTCTTCTGTAATAGTTGGGTCTTTGATGATATGCTTTTGGTAGTTTCTGGTTAATGACTTTATCCTGGATGGCAACAATTTTAAAATCTTTAAAGTTATTTTTGTATTCACTTTAGCATTTCGACATTAGATAGCGCCTCCTATTAAAATATAAAGGGTGTCTCAAAATTCACGCATGAAGTAATTTTGATAGAAAACACAGGTTTTTAATTAAAAATTGTAATTTTTTTATTGATTCATAAAGTATACAGTAGGGTTATGTATGGAATAACATATAGGGTAAATGGCCTCCACGGCTTTGCTGGCACATACGTACTCTTTTGTCGAAATTTTCCATGACCGTTTTGCATAAATGTGGCTGAATTTCGTTGATACAGCTCATAATTTCCTCCTTCAAGTCGTGGGTGGTCGTAGGCTTGTTGGCATAAACCTTTAAAAAACCCCAAAGAAAAAGTCCAACGGCGTTAAAATCGCATGATCTGGGCGGCCAATTATGATCACCAAAACGGGATGTTACATGACCAGAAAATGACTCATGCAGTAATTGAAGTGTTTCTCGGGCTATATGGCATGTGGCATCGTCTTGTTGAAACCACATGTTGTCCACATCCATATCTTGCAATTTAGGCACAAAAAACTGGATTACCATATCGCGATAACGATTACCATTAACTGTTATTGCCTGGTCAACCGCATTTTCGAAGAAGAATAGTCCGATGATGCATCCAGCCCAAAATCCGCACCAAACAGCGACACGTTGTGGATGCATTTGTTTCACAACAGTCACGTGTGGTGTTTGAACCCCAAATGCGACAATTTTGTCGATTAACGAAGCCATCAAGATAGAAGTGAGCCTCATCGCTGAAGATGATTTTCTTCGAAAAATCAGTATCCACTTGTTGTTCCATAATCCATTCAACGAACTCTCTTCGTTGTGCATGGTCAGTAGGCTTCAGTTCTTGAGTCAGTTGAACTTTGTAAGCATGAAGATGCAAATCTTTCGTGAGAATACGCTGTAGAGAGCTTCTCGAAATGTCCAATTCTTGACCACGGTGCCGAATTGATGTTCCTGGAGTCTCAGCAACACTCTCACGAACTGCTTCAATGTTTTGTGTCGAACGACTTGTTGAAGGATGGCCAGAGCGTTTAAGATCACTAATTGATCCAGTCTCCCTGAATTTTTCAATTAATCTCTTCACAGTTGATGAGATTAAATTACTATTCCGACCATATTTTGTACGAAAATTCCAAACTGCAGCTGCCAAACTTTCATTATTTTTAAAATATTGCTCAACAATGAAAACACGTTGTTCTTTCGTGTAGCGCTCCATTTTTAATAACCCTGAACTGTCAGCTGTCACGCTGTGTTTTTTGTTTTGTTGGCAACACTTTACCATATAAATGGCGCCAAATTCAAATCTTGCGTGAATTTTGGGACATCCTTTAATTCATAATAGAATTATTAATAATTTTAAACTCACAGTCTGTCATGTAAGAAGGTGTCCGCGATAATTCATTTTTGGTAAATGCGATTCTAGCGATTCAACAACAAATCGGCAGAGGGAGCCTTTGTCAACGACGCATTTTAGTAAAAATATCGAAGCAGTCTTTATTTGTTCCCATCCAAAGGAGCCTAAAATGATACATTCCGCGGCCGCTAGATATATTAAAAAAGTCGGTGTCATTTGTGAAGAAATGAATAAATCAATTTAACGAGACCAAAAATGTCGACGACTTGCCAAAACGTGGTTCGGGAGGCAGTCACTCCGAAAGTCGAAAAAACGGGAACCAAAATTGACGCAGCGTCAAGAAGAGGAAAAATTAAGAAAATCGGGTTTGAATGTGTTTTATCAGACCATTCAACAACATCTTGGTGTTCACGATGTCAAATTTCGAAGCACGTTGAAGAAACCTTTGCTGGGAGAAAAATCACGTTGCGAAGCGGCTCGCTTGGGCTTACAATAAAATACTAGAGTGGTCCTCACAACCGCTGGACGTCAACCCTATTGAAAGCGTTTAGTCCCTTGTAAAGAGAGAGGTCAGAGGAAAAACTCTGAGAAGTTTGACTCAGTTGTCTCGCGAGATTCGAAAATTTGCGGAGTATACAGAAAATCTCGTCGACAGCTTGCCTCGAACATGCCAGGCGATTATTGACGCAGGAGGCGATTGGACAACTTACTAAGGTAATTGCGACGTCGTTAGCACACCAAAGAATACATTGATGGCGAAGAATGTTCTTAACACATTTTTCCAAGAACACGAATGGTCACGTTCTTAGTTGACGAACTAAATTGCTCCGCAATCCAGTGTGATGGCATTGCGGCGAATAAGAAGATATAACTAGTAAAATTGATTTTTCTCGAGAATATTTTGCTAATTCAAAATAGCGTTGCACCTTCAGATTCTGGTTATACGCAGTGTGTTTTTAAAGTAAATGGCATTTTTTTGAAATTAAAACAAAAACATAATATTTTGGCCAAAATTCATTTATTATTTTCAAAATAATCTCCTTCGGACTCGATACAGCATAAGGCAATGTTAAATGAATTTTTTGAGATGTCTTTAATTATCCTGGTTGACGCTTTTGGATATCTTCGATGCTCGCATAACGCTCTCTTTTCATCGACAAATGTAATTTTGAAAATAGATAGAAGTCGTGCGGAACCAAATTAGGCGAATAAGGCAAATGGTCGCTGCTTAAAAAAGACCGTTTTTGGTCAAACAATTAGTAATAAGGATCGAACAATGAGATGGCGCATTATCGTGCAACTTCCACTTTCACGATTTTGTGGCCGCACACGACGAATACGCGACAATAAAACCCTTCATAACACCTAAATAATATTAACCATTAACCGTTTGGCCAAGTGGAACGAATTATTTCTGCACTGTACCATCCGAATTGTAGAAACAAATCAACATTATTTTGAGTTTCGACTTCTCCAAACCACTTTTTTTTGGATTTCCTTCGCTCTTGCGCTTCGTTTGTGGATCATATTGCAAACACCACGTGTCACGTGTCATCGCCAGTTACAATGGAATACGTACAATTCTTGTCCTTTTTGAACTCTTTAAGCAAGTCTTTATAATGTTGAATTCGTAGCAATTGTTGGTCATCAGGCAATTTGAGTTGTACAAGTCGTGCGAAAATCTTTCTAAGCCCCAAATGCTCAGTCAAAATGCGATGAATTAAATTTTGGACATATTAAGTTTAATTTTCATGTATCCCAATGACGATAATGACTCTTTTTTCATCAGTTTATGGCCAATTTCGATGTTTTCTTCGGTTATCACGAATTTTGGCTGACCAACATCGTCATTTAGATCCTCACGACCTTCTTTAAAACGTTTATACAACCCATGCACTGTCCTACAGAATAGACAATCATAACCATAAACATGTTTCATCCATCGCTACGTTTGGGCAAATACCGTACCAAATTTTCAACAAAACTTAATATTCGCTCTTTGTTCCGATAGCCAAAATACACGGGTCACTTTAGGCGCAATATCTCAACTTCTATTCATCCGGTTGTCATGAAATTAAGATATAATGTCAGTGAACGAGGTACATCTCCAACGCATATTATATATAATATGTGGCGGTACTAATATTGGCTATTTTGAAAAAGTCCTGTTTACTGAACTTATTAATGAATATTCGTTCAGATGTTTGAACAGGCTCTACAAGTAGATATATTTCTAACGATTCATTTCATTGCAGACAACACAAAATAGCCGCATTACATTTTTTAGTTCATTGGTTGGTCACTTTTCCTCTGAATAGAGTAAACTTCAATAATGAGAGGAATCATATTAGGAATATAACTGGAGTTAATAATAAATTAGCCTCATTACATTTTTGAGTTCATCGTTTGGTCACTTCCCCTCTGAATAGAGTAAATTTTAATAAAATAAAGGAATCGTATTAGAAATATAACTAGAGTTAGAGGTTATGACGATGACTTAATAAACAAGTTAATAAATAGACATAAGTTCAGGTTAAATATTCAGAATTCCTCCTTTTTTACACGAGAAGCAAATAAGAACAAGTATGTCTCCATATCATATAATCCGAAATATAGCAGGGGACTTAATAAGGTATTTAATAAGGTAGGCTTCACCTTAGTTTATAAGTCATCAGACAATTTGAGGAATATCGTCGGAAATCCCAAAGACAAGATTCCTAATTGTGAGAAAAGTGGAATTTATGAAATTAGTTGTAATGATTGCGACAAAAAGTATCTTGGGCAAACTAAAAGGTCAAATAAAAAACGATTTAAAGAACATTTAAAATACAGTAGAACAGAAAAGTCTATCATTGCCGAACATGCCCTTGAAGCTGATCATACTGTAACATTAGATAATCTTAAGATTAATTAAAAATGTTTCTAAAGGAAGAGATTGTTGAACGCATACGAAAGTATGGAAATTATAAAATGTAAAAGTAGTTTAAATAAAGACAGAGGGCCTATTCCTTATAGTCCTCTCTGCTAGTTACTTGACCGGAACTGATGCCTCGCCTACACCATTATTTCCGTCTGAGTATTCAGGTGTTAGGCTAAGTATAAATACTATTCAGTATATATCACCACTACACCAAACACTTTATTTTTGCACTCGACGCGCGCGTTTCGCTAACCATATTAGCTTCATCAGGAGTGATCAAGTAACCAGTAGAGGGGACTATAAGGAATAGGCCCTCTGTCTTTATTTAAACTACTTTTACATTTTATGTTTTCCATACTTTCGTATGCGTTCAACAAACTCCTATCAGATACATTTTTTATTAATCTTAGATTATCTAATGTTACAGTATGATCAGCTTCAAGGGCATGTTCGGCAATGCTAGACTTTTCTGTTCTATTGTATTTTAAGTGTGCTAAATGTTCTTTAAATCGTGTTTTAATTGACCTTTTAGTTTGCCCAACATACTTTTTGTCACAATCATTACAACTAATTTCATAAATTCCACTTTTCTCACAATTAGGAATCTTATCTTTGGGATTTCCTAAGATATTCCTCAGATTGTCTGATGACTTATAGACTAAGGTGAGGCCTACCTTATTAAATAACTTATTGAGTCCCTTGTTATATTTCGGATTATATGGTATGGAGACATACTTGGTGTTATTTTCTTCACGTGTAAAAAAAGGTGGAATTCTGAATATTAAAGCTAAACTTATGTCTATTTATTAGCTTATTTACTAAGTCATCGTCATAACCTCTAACTCTAGTTATATTTCTAATACGATTCCTTTATTTATTAAAATTTACTCTATTCAGAGGGGAAGTGACCAAACGATGAACTCAAAAATGTAATGAGGCTAATTTATGTTGTTTGCAATGAAATGAATCATTAGGAATATATATATATATATATATATATATATATATATATATATATATATATATATATATATATATATATATATATATATATATATATCTGTTACTGTGTCCTTCCTATAGATATGAAATTCTAATCTATTATTATTTTTAATAATTAAAATATCTAGAAAAGGCAATTGTCCTTTGGTTTCAACTGCGTAAGTGAATTTAATGGAATCATAGCGGCTATTTAATTTTAGAAACAAAATTATCAATATTTGCTTTCTTTGTATCAAAAATCACGAAAATATCATCCACATACCTATACCATACCCTTGGGAAATATTCGAATTCTTGACTGGCTTCGATTTCAAACTTACTCATGAATAAATTGGCTATGAAAGGTGATAAGCAATTACCCATAGCTGTTCCTTCTTTCTGAACATAAAATTGATTGTTATATTGGAAATAATTTTGTTCCATACAAACTTTAGATAATGTTAAGTATTCACGAATAATTTCGTCTTCAAAGTCATTCATTCTAAGTAATTCTTCGAGATATTGTAAAGTTTGTGGAATTGGCACACTTGGGAACAAAGAACTAACATCAAAAGAAATTAAGACTTCACCTTCATTAAGAACTAGATTTTTGTTTTATTAATGAATTCTAATGAATTCTTCACTGCGAAAGTATTTAATGGTAAATTCTCAAGTTCTTTTGATAACCATTTGGATATTAAATATGTGGGTGATCCGACCGATGAAACAATGGGTTGCATTGCTTTTCCAGGTTTGTGAATTTTGGGTAGGCAATAAAATTTTGGTATGGTCGGATTACTCACATTTAATTTAAATTTTAGCGAATCGGAGACAAGGTTCTTACATTTTTTTAAAGAATTTTTAACCTCTTATATCATGCTCGGTAATGGATTTCTTATTACCTTTTCATAAGGGCCAGATTCGATAAGATTATCTACGCGTTCAAAGTAATCTTTCTTATCCAATATAACAACCTTATTTAATTTTATCCGCTTTTAAGTAGAAGACATCTTTCTTTTTCAATCCTTTAACTACGTTTGTGTTTTTTCGTGAATTAGAATTTGTGTTGTTAACCATATTTTTCAATATTTGATTGCGACATGCTTCCCTAACAAATGATTCACTATTTTCTGGAAGTGTACTAATGGAACTTTCAATGTGAGCAACTATTTCTGATAAATTATCTCTAGGAGGGGGTACTACAAAGTTAAGACCTGTGAATTTCATTTTGGGTAAAGGATTGAGATGAATGATTTTCTACAATATTTACGAGTTTCTGAGGACTATTCCTGTTCGGTAAGAGCTTTTTTAATTTTTTACTTAGAATAGAGAATTTCTTTTTATATTGAATATCAATAACTAAAAACATTTTCCTCTGGAACTCGCTCCATACTTCATATTCAATATTGTTTAATCCTGAAGTAAGTTTTTTAAATATGCTCTATGATTCTACTTCTAACATACTACGTTTTGTGTACAAATTCTTGATTTCTAAGTCAAGTATAAATAGGGTAGATTTGGAGTTTAGCTTTAGTCGATCATCGCTCTTGATGAAGCTAACATGGTTAGCGAAAACGCGCATCTAGTGCAAAAATAAAAGTGTTTGGTGTCGTGGTGATATATACTGAGTAGTACAAATAAGATGTTTGTATAGTCCCAAGACGATGGAGTATTTTTTAAACGACAGCAACAGAGTCCATTAGCCATTTTGAAATTTCTCTTGCTAAGACTAAAAAGTGTACGTAGATATATACTTTTTAAAATATGAATATCAATAACTAAAAACATTTTCCTCTGGAAGTCGCTCCATACTTCATATTCAATATTGTTTAATCCTGAAGTAAGTTTTTTGAATATGCTCTATGATTTTACTTCTAACATACTACGTTTTGTGTACAAATTCTTGATTTCTAAGTCAAGTATAAATAGGGTAGATTTGGAGTTTAGCTTTGGTCGATCATCGCTCTTGATGAAGCTAACATGGTTAGCGAAACGCGCGTCTAGTGCAAAAATAAAGTGTTTGGTGTCGTGGTGATATATACTGAGTAGTACAAATAAGATGTTTGTATAGTCCCAAGACGATGAAGTATTTTTCAAACGACAGCAACAGAGTCCATTAGCCATTTTGAAATTTCTCTTGTTAAGACTAAAAAGTGTAAGTAGATATATACTTTTTAAAATAATCTTTAAAAAATTATTTTCCGAACAAAATTTCTTCATAGAACAGTTGTCTTGGAACTTTTATCTAATTATGTTTAACCAATTTACGTAAGAAACTCCTGGTGAGACAATTATTCCTGTTTTTTTTTCTTTACGTTTCCCATATTATGTCTACCTTATAGGGATCGAGAATTCTAAACTTACTTGGTAGTCAATTTACGATGAAATTACTGTCGTGTTTCGTGCTATATATCATCTCACTGAATGTTTTTTTCTCAGCTCTTAGAATTACGCGAAACTACTTATAGTTAGAGAGCTAGTAGCGGAAATCTTCCAATTACCTAATATAACTTCTTTTTTGCATATTCGCAGCGAAAACTTTTTAAGCAAAATACCTTCCTAGGGGCTCTGAATTTGATGTCCTTTTTTGTACTTTTTTCTCCAGGGTAAATATAGTATTCAGGAAAAAACATCCTTCGAGATTTTTGCGTTACTTCACGTTTGAAAATCACGAGTAAAATAGTTGCCAACTTCCGCCGATTTATCTCTCTGTTGTCACTATTAGTCTCAAACGAGATGATGTATTTTTCAAATTTGACGCTCATACTTGAAGAAAGAAAGGAACCTAGGAAAAGAAGGAGGTGAAAGACCAGGATGTATTTCACATAATTTCAGTAGTTTTCCTAGACTTGTTCTTGCTTGATGCTGAAATAATAAGCGTAATTATTTATAATCAAACATAAAACCAGCCAAGTGCAAGTCGGACTTACGCAATTAGTGTTCCGTACGGTGATTGCTTTTTAAATAAAAAAAAATTGTTATTCTAAATGAGTTTTCAACAAAGTTTGTTTCCGATCTTTGTTGAAAACTTATGACCTTGAAATTTTTGTGTTTTTATATACCAGATAAATTATCAAAGGTAATGCACTTGTGATAATTTCGTTCAATCTACATCTGGAGAATATTCCAGGATTTTTTCAAAATTTTTTGATCAGTAGTTTTCGAAATAAGGGGACAGCGATTTTTGACATTTTTTTTAAAATAATAATAGAAAGAAAAGTGTACGCAAGTATTACATCATATATATTTTTTTAAACTAGTGTTTTTACAAGCTTTCACTTGACACTCCACTCGGCGACCCTTCCGATTTCACCCCTTAAAACTAACCCCTTAAGTCAAAATTTAACTTTCAAAACTACACGACTCTAATTGGGCTATCAATTTCTATATTTGTGCAAAGTTTCAACTTTCTGCATTAAATAGTTTCGAAGAAAATCGAGTGTGACAGATGGACAGATATCGAAATGATCTTATTAATCATATCATCAAGTCACGACAACGTCGCAGCCGAGAGGAAATTCAGTTATGTCTCTCAAAATATTTGTAAATTTTGTAATAAATCAGCAAAAACAAATATAGTGAAGTGTGGTAGCTGTGAACAGTGGATGCACAGATATTGTTGTGAAAAGAATAAGGTGGAAATTGACGAGGGAGTGGCTAAATGCTGCACAGAAACTTTTGTGGAAGCTAAGGACAGGTTGGACGAGCCCATTAATATAACTTTGGAGAGGAAGCTGCGTAAAGAAATTGGATATTTGAAGTTGTTGTTAAAAGAAAAAAACCAAATAATAGCTGATAAGTGCACTATAAGAATGAAATGATCCAGATGATCACTGATCTCCACCACCAAGCAAGAAAAGTGGGACTTGACATAAATTTCTCCAAGACAAAGTACATGAGTAACGAATACACCAATGATGAAAATATAGTGATTGAACATTCAACAATAGAAAAAGTAAACACATACATCTATCTGGGCCAAATAATAACGATAGGAAAGGAAAACCAGCAACTTGAAACAGAAAGAAGGATACGTATGGGATGGGCAGCATATGGAAAATTGAAATATGTACTGAATATGAACATTCCTCAAAGATCAAAAACCCGAATTTATAATCAATGTATCTTACCAGCTACAACGTATGGAGCCGAGACATGGGTTTTAACTAAAAGAACAATAGAAAAACTACAAGTCCACCAACGAGCAATGGAAAGGAAGATGTTGAGTGTTACTTTGACAACAACAAACAAAGGTCGATGATATCACCAAACGGATAACATCTCTGAAATGGAGCTGGGCCGGCCATGTAGCGAGAGCGACGTATAAGTGGAGTGGCAAGATCACTAGGTGGAGACCATGGGGTGAAAAGCGAAGCATAGGAAGGCCCCAACAGAGATGGAGCGACGATCTGAAGAGAGTCGGAGGACTTAACTGGTATCAACAAGCACAACATAGAGAAAAATGGAAAGATTTGAGAGAGGCCTATACCCGACAGTGGGTAGAGAACGGCTGAAGGAAGAAGGAAGAAGGAAGAAGTGCACTATAATTAAAGGCAAAGAGGCCATAATTGAACTCTTGCAGAATAGGATAAATTTTACAAAAGATGATCCGAGTATTAATGACTTTGTAAGGAAAACCTGTTCAACCATAGAGAACAACTCGGCAATGCCGCAAATGTCTAACGCCGAATCTTTATCAGCGGATGAGGATGTAAAAAATACTAAATCTTTAGCAATAAATAAACAAGCAAAAAAGCCGGCTGAGAAACCGATTGTAATCAATAAAAGTTTAAACAATGAGGAAAATGAGTGGACGTGTGTGAAATCAAAAAAATTCGGTAAAAAGAAACAAAATGGAATTATAGGCACCAGTGTTACGACGAAATCAATTGATGTTGCATCAAAAAAGGTTTTTCTATTCGTGAAGATTAGAACCCCAAACACAACCGAAAGAGTTACAAGATTTCGTGAAAACGCGTTTCCTCGAGACGGAGTGTTGTGCGCTAGAAGTGAAATATCCCGAGCACTATAGTTCGTTTAAAGTATGTATTAATTCATTAAATCTGGATGCTGCTATGAATCCAGAAATATGGCCTGAAGGGGCTTTCGTTTCAAGATTTTTTTTTCAAAAAAGGACAACGAATGGAGAGAAAAGATAGGTGGGAGTGCCACAACAGGGTATGAAATTCTCCTTTTGAACTGTCAATCACTGAGCCAAGTCAAAGCAGACTTGATTACGAGCACATATTTGCAATCTGATAAAACAAAAATATTATGTTTTTGTGAAACATGGTGCAAAACCGAAAGTTTATCTTTGCTATTTATCGACAATTTTGTCAATATCTCGAGTTTTTGCAGATCTAATCAAAAGGGTGGAGGGATTGGTACCTGGACCCATCGTAGTGTGAATGCGGAACCACTAAATTTAGACAGGACAGAGCGTGTGGAGAGAGACTTTGAGATTTGTGAATAGTGCTTAATCTACATTCTAATATGAGGGTGTATATTTTGACTTGTTATCGTTCTCTTAATGGCAATTTTATAACCTTCTGTGATAGACTTACTGTTCTATTGGAAGGAATTTATGATCCAAGAGCTGAAATAATCTTGTCTGGGGATTTTAATTTGGATCCAAATAGGGACAGAGGGGATTATGTAGTTTTAAACAATATTCTAAGTAGTTTTAAGATATTTAACATTGTGAAAATCCCGACGAGGGAAGATTATTTGTTAGACCATGTGTATTCATCGTTAGAAATTGTATAGAGATCGTTTGTGTTATACTCTATTAATGTTATCTGTGTTATTTGTATTAGTGTTGTAAAATGTCGCTGGAAAAATAAAAGTATTATTATTATTAAATGTTCGGTGCGAAACACTAATAAGGGGTAAGGTTAAATTGAATATGTTCTGCTAAAGGTTAGTTAACAGTCACCAGCCTCTGATCTCATAAACGACTAAAGATAAAGAAAAAAATAAAGTAATAACAAATGTAATTAAACCTATATTTTAAAATAATTTTTAAATATACCATATTTCCCAAAAATTCTGATCGTCTACCAGCTTTTCTATTTTAAATAACTCATAATGCCTATATGCCATATTTATACTTACTATTATTATTGTTAGGGTACTTACTCTACTCGAATTTCTAAATAATTGTGTATAACGTACCATATGTCACTATTCAACTTCGAAATGTCGATACCAGAAAGGTGTCTTTTACATTCCTATAACCCGTAGGTTCTAAACGCTTATTATGGGATCATTGACCTATCGTAGATTTGTTTAGATATCATAAGAATTGAGTTTTGAGCATATTACCGCTTGATATTGTGTGTATGTCACAAATTTTCTGACACTTCGTGCGGTTGTAACCAGCCGTTCTTTCAAGCCACTTTCCCATCTTGTTTGGGGCCTTCCTCTGGATCTTTGTCCCAACTATGACCTTCCATTCTTGAATTCTTTTATTCCATTTCTCATCTTGTTGTCTCATTGTGTGATCAGCCCATCTCCATTTGAAACCTGCTACTTGTTTTCTTACGTCTATCACTTTGATCTTTTGTCCTATACTTTCGTTTCTGACTCTGTCTTGTAATTTTATATTCACCATCTGGCGTTCCATTGCTCCCTGTGTTTTATTCAGTTGGTCCATCATCTGCGTAGTCAATGTCCATGCCTGGGCCGCGTAGGTGAGAACCGGTAGAATACATTGATCGAATACCATCTTTCTTAGTTTCCGAGACATTCTTTTGTTGATTAATATTTTCCTTTGTTTGCCAAATGCTGCCCATGCCAGTCTGTTTCTTCTTTGTACTTCTGACGTTTGATTTGCTTTTCCACACTTTATTATTTGCCCTAGGTAGGTGTATTCCTCTATCTTTAACCCTCGCGAACTGTGTTCGTTTGTCATAGCCTTTGTCTTATCTTTATTCAGCAGTAGTCCTACCCTTTCTGATTTGTTTTATAGTTCAGTAATCATTTCCTGTATGTCATCAAAATTGTCTAATATTAGCGCTACATCATCAGCATAACGCAGATGATTTAACTTTTGTCCATTTATACTGATCCCCTTTTTTTTCCCATTCGAGTTCGTTTGAAAACTTCTTCTAATGTTGCTGTAAATAGTTTTGGGCTCATGGAATCTCCCTGTGTTGTTTTACTATCCGTTTCCACTATCATTTGAGCCTTGTTATAAAATGTTCTTATGAGCTGAGTGTACCTATAGTCTATTCTGCTGTTATACAAGGCTCTTTCGATGGCCCAGCTCTCGATATTATCAAAAGCCTTATGATTATAATACCAGGTACAGCTTTAAGTTATATTCTGTTGTTTTCTCTATTAAAGTTCTGATAGTTAAGAGATGATCACAAGTACTAAAACTCTTCCTGAAGCCAGCCTGTTCTACTTTCGATATATCAAGTTGAAATTATTGATAGGTGCGCTGCCATCGACTATCGATGGGTAGAATCCATTAATGCCCATCCCTAGTCGCAAATGACGTATTTCATACAGTTTTAGTTGAAATGACACCACATTATCACTGCGTTGTCAATTGACAACAATTTAAAGGTGTTGAACTAGGAATAAAAATTTAAACAACGGTTTAAGATCACCACTTATGTTTATTGTATTATTGCTGACAATTGTTTCGACACAGTGTGTCTTCTTCTGGAGCAAGATGTAAATTAACTATGACGTATGTTACAGAATATATAGTTTACCTAATTACAAGTATTAAATTCATTAGCAATATTTACCTTAATACCTAGAACAAGTTCAATAAAGGAGACCCTCCTCCATCTAATTGATCGTTGAGTAATAAACCTGAGGATTTTTTCTGGTTAATTTCTACCTGTTCTAAAGAATTCAGTAATATTCCTTTCTTTCCATTATGCAAAATTTTGAAATCTTCATTGAACGTATGATTTTCATCTGTTAAATGTTTAGCGTAATGAAATTTGTTGTTTCATTCTATAGCTTTGTTTATGTTCCTTTATTCTTTTATAAAAAGATCTGCCTGTTTGTCCGTTTTATTGCAAGTGCCACGGCATAATTCGTAAACCCCTGTTTTACTTTATTTTTTTGTTTTACTTTTATTATTTTTAATATGTCGAGCTAATGTGTTATTTGTACGGAAAGCGATGTTTACATGATTTTTATGGAAAAAATTTTGAATTTTATTAGTCAATTTTCTGGTATAAGTGAGTGTATGAAATTTTATTTCTTTGTTTAGTTGTTTGTACGGGTACACCAGTCCTATTGCTTTTTTAAATTGTTTTTTCATTAAAATATTATCTACGAAATCGCTCCTGTACTCATTGTTTATACTAATTTGTTTTTATACTATTTAATTCTTTCTGAAAATTTTCTTCCGTTAATGGTGTATTTATTAGTCTATGGATGAAAGAAACTCTTATAAGCCGAGATTTTATGTGTGAACGGGTGGTTAGAATTAGCGTGTATAGTTATATCTGAGTATGTTGGTTTTATGGAAGATTTCAAAATCGTGTCTATTTATTTTGTTTGACATTTTTAAATCTAGGAAATTAATTGATTTATTTGTTTCTATTTCTGTTGTAAAAGTAATATTATTAGAAAGTTGGTTAATATAATCTAGAAATAGTTTTAATTGTCGATCTGTGTCTGTAAAGCAAGTCAATATGTCATCTCCATACCGGTACCAATAAAAGAAATTTTTAAAAAGATAAGAATTACTGATTTGTTCTTCTAAATCAGGGGTGCTCAAATGGTCGATCGCGATCGACAAGTCGATCGCGAATGCTTTTTGAGTCGATCTCGAGAAAAAAAATTCCTATATAGAACTATTCACAGATTTTGTTTTAGGTAACTAAAACAAAATGTATTGAATAAACTACTAAAATTTATTCGATCCACAATTATGCCAGAATAACCCCCTCATCACTTTCTTTTATCGTAATAACCCCCTGCTAGCGGCAAAAGGCGGCTTTATCAAAGGAACGCGCGGTACTTGTCAAAGAAAAGCCGCGTTTTTGATTCCCGCCGATTTTTTCTAGAAACTTCGGACGGCGTGTTTGACGGGAACATTCGAGACTTCGTTCGCGCCGATATAAATGTTGCGCCTGCAGAGTGAATTAAGAAAACGAAAAGTACGTGATTTGATAACTTGTTTGGAAAAAGAACAAGCCATGTTCACAAGACCAGCCAAACAATCAAAACTGCAACGATCGCGTCATTTAAAATATCTCATATATTGGCGAAACACAAGAAACCATTTGATGATGGATTGGTTGTAAAGGAAGCATTTATTGAAGCGGGTGAAACTTTATTTGGAGATTTTAAAAATAAAACAGAGATTATGTCTGCTATTAGAGAACTCTCGTCCGACTGTCACAAGGCGTGTTGAAGTTATGAGTCAGGACATGGCAGATAAACTAAAACACGATATCATGGAATGTCCATACTTTTCTTTACAGTTCGACGAATCCACCGATATGACAGACACTGCCCAGCTGTGTATTTTTATTCGAAAGGTATTCAATGACATGTCGGCTAAGGAAGAGTTTTTGACAATGATTCCTCTGAAAGGAAAGACCCGTGGCGAAGATATATATGACTTTTTCTTCAATTTTGTAACAAACTACAAGCTACCAATATATAAACATATATAAACTAGTGTTGTGCATTACAACCGATGGAGCACCAGGAATGACTGGAAACAAAAACGGTTTTGTGGCATTGTGTCGAGCTAATGATGATTTCCCTTCATTTTTTTTTCTCCTTCCATTGCATTATACATCAACAAGTTTTGTGTTCAAAAGTTCTAAACATGGAGGAGATTATGGGCATTGCAATAAAAATTGTGAAATCTATCCGTGCACGTAGCTTGCAACGACGGCTCTTTAAATTGCAGTTGGAAGATAGTGAGTCAGCTGAACACACTGATTTAGTTCTTCACACGGACGTCAGGTGGTTGAGTCGCGGAAAATTCTTAGAAAGGTTTCAAGAATTATTGCCCGAAATAACAGCTTTTCTGGACAAAAGATAGATAGATAGATAGATTAATATCTATACTAATGTTGGTCTGGGCGCGTCGACAGCTGGGTCATTTAGCGCCCCTTGTTCTGGACGAAAGAGGTGATGACACTCAGATGCTGAAAAACGGAAAATGGCTGACTGATTTGGCATTTTTGACAGACATCACAATGCATTTAAACACCATTAATTTGGAGCTTCAAGGTAAAGGAAAAACTATTATTGAGATGATTAGCGCAATAAACGCATTCAAAAGTAAATTGCAACTTATGATAGATCAACTGAAAAGAAAGGATCTGAAAAATTTTCCGTCTTTGAAAGCAAGGATTCCTCAGTTGAATTATGATATTTATGATGCAGAATTATCAAATATTTTGGAGCAATTCGAAATACGTTTTTATGATTTCAGTAAATTGGCAAATATCGCATCATTTATGAGTTATTCTTTTTCGTGTAAAAACATTGAGGAATTAGCTACTGAAATAGCAAGTCAGTTTAACATGGACTCATGTTCTGTTTGAAAATGAGTTAGTGCAGATCATATCAGATATACATCTCAAAGCCACAGCATCTGATACAAAATTCTGGTGTTTTATATCTGAAGATAAATATCCGAATCTAAGGCAAATCGCCCTTCAACTGAGGGCAATGTTTGAGTCAACTTACTTGTGCTAGTCTGCATTTTCTGAAATGAAGATAATTAAGTCAAAATATCGCAATCGACTAACTGACGAACATATGTCATCATGCTTGCGATTAGCACTCGGTAATTACGCACCATCTTATAAAAAGTATGCTGAGGACATGCAGTGCCACGCTTCAACATCCAAAGTCACTCTTTAGTTAAGTTTAGACACTAGAACTCGTTTGTTTTGTAAGAACCAATAAACTCGCAATTTTGAATAATTATGAGTTTTTTCATTGACATTTTAGAACAGACCTACACTTACGAGTACCTTGACTAAAAAAATGCATATTGTGCGGAAAACTAATATCTATGCCACGATACACCCTACCTAGACGACAATCCTGCATCACACTTACTTGCAGCCTCTCAGAGTCGATCGATCGTAGTCTAACAATGTTGAGGTAGATCGCCAGCAGTTCAAGTTTGAGCACCCCTGTTCTAAATAGTCCATAAAATTGGACTAAGAGGGTTTCCCATTATTAAACCTTTCTTACTTATATAAATCTTATCGTTAAATTCGAAATAATTCTGGTCTAAACACAATGTTAAGATGTCTAATATTTCTTGTTTAATTATTGGGTTAACATTATTTTTATTGAGTAATCTTTGAACCAAAATTTTAGCGTCTGATGGTGGTATACTAGGAAAAAGATTTTGTACATCAAACGATATAAATCTGGAGTTACTTGGTATAATTAACGGATGAATTGTTGCTATCAATTCATTACTATTTTTAATACTATATTTAGGTATGAATTTACAATATTTTGTCAAAACCCAATCAATTTATTTGATAAAGAAAAAGTTGGCGCTGTTATGTATGAAATTACTGGACGAATTGGTGAGTTATTTTTATGTACCATAATTTAATAAAAGAATATAGTTTTGGAACTTGAGGGTTCATCGAGACGAGTCTGAATTTTTCATTCTCTGTGAAAATGCTTATGTCTTTTAGCACACCTTTAATTAATTTTTGGAAAGTTATTGTTGGATCGAAGTTGATGGATTTGAATACATCTGGTTTTAGGAAATCTATTGTTTTTTAAAAGTAAGTTTATTTCTTTATAGCTATTATAGTTTTTTTCCTTTATCTGCTCTCGTAAAAATTATGTTATGTTCATTACTTTTGTTTTTTATTTGGTTAGCGATCTTATGTTCATTATGGAATTTACCTGGGAAAAATTCAAACTTTTCTGTACGTAACATTTTAGTAATAAGTAAAGTACAGGCACAGAACGACAATTAAAACTATTTCTAGATTATATTAACCAACTTCATAATAATATTACTTTTACAACAGAAATAGAAACAAATAAATCGATTAATTTCCTAGATTCAAAAATATCAAACAAAATGAATAAACACGATTTTGAAATCTTCCATAAACCAACATACTCAGATATAACTATACACGCTAATTCTAACCATCCTTCCACACATAAAATCGTGGTTTATAATAGTTTCATCCATAGACTAATAAATACACCATTAACGGAAGAAAATTTTCAGAAAGAATTAAATATTATAAAACAAATTAGTATAAACAGTGGGTACAGGAGCGATTTCGTAGATAATATTTTAATGAAAAAACAATTTAAATAAGCAATATGACTGGTGTACCCGTACAAACAACTAAACAAAGAAAAATTTCATACACTCACTTATACCGGAAAATTGACTAATAAAATTCAAAATTTTTTCCATAAAAATCATGTAAACATCGCTTTCCGTACAAATAACACATAAGCTCGACATATTAAAAATAATTAGCGTAAAACAAAAAAAGAAAATAAAAAGGGGGTTTACGAATTATGCTGTGGCACTTGCAATAAAACGTATATCGGACAAACAGGCAGATCTTTTTATAAAAAGAATAAAGGTACATAAACAAAGCTATAGGATGAAAAATAACAAATCTCATTACGCCAAACATTTAACAGAGGAAAATCATACATTCAAAGAAGATTTCAAAATTTTGCATAACGGAAAGAAAGGAAAATTACTGAATTGTTTAGAACAGGTAGAAATTAATCAGAAAAAATCTTCAGGTTTATTACTCAAGGATCAATTGGATGGGGGAGGGTCTCCTTTATTGAACTTGTTCTAGGTATTAAGGTAAATATTGATAATGAATTTAGTCCTTGTATTTAGGTAAACTATATATTCTGTAACATACTTTGTTAGTTAATTTACATCGTGCTCCAGAAAAAGACACAGTGTGTCGAAACATTTGTCAACAATAATATAACAAACATAAGTGGTGATCTTAAACCGTTGTTTAAATTTTTATTCCTAGTTATTATGGATCTCCATCAAGTAACGGCTAAGTCAGTGCAGTGTTGACGCAATGACTTCAATTAATAACCTACTCAAGTCTACCTCTTGACTGATACAAATACGATATTATTCAATTTTTATTATTTATAAAAACCTACACGGAATACAAATCCTGTATATTATAATCACTTTTTATATATTTCCAAAACTTCATATAACTCCATTCACATATCAAAATAAACTCCTGGACAAAATTAACGCAACAATCTGAAAATTAATTTATCTTTTTCTTATGTCAGTTTTAAAGTTTATCAAGTATTTGAATAGTAGGCTATGCATATTTTGTTTCGTTGTTCATGACAGAATTCAAAACAATTCGTTTAGATTTACAGTTTTAAAGAATTTTTTAGAAGATAAACAATTTTCTGTAATAATGCCATAGATTTTCTTTAAAAGTAAGCTTATAAATTGTTCCCTTTTTCAAAGCAATACGTTTTTGTGGTAGACTCTTTTATTTTTGACCCCGAAGAATTAGAAAAATGAATCGAACAAGGAATTTAACTGAGCACGAGGTAGTGCGAGCCTCAGTTTTATTTCTTCTTCTCTTAGTTCCTATCCGTTCCGGATGTTGGCAATCATATTAGCTATCATTACTTTATTGACTGCAGCAGCAGTTTTATTGGATGAGGGATATTGTCAGAGTTATTTTGCCAATTTGTTAGGCAAACATCGTTCCACAATAAGTCGTATGGTAAAATGAATGAAATAGGAACTTATTCTAGAAGGCTAGGGCAAGGGCGAAAACGATGCCCTAGCGACCTAGATGAACGTTTTATAAAACAATATGCTTTAAGAAACAGGACTGTTACTAGTTCTATAATAAGAAACGAACTCGAAGCTGTTCGCAACGTCACAATTTCTTCTAAAACAGTTAGAAGACGGTTAAATGAAGCTAGATTAAACAGTAGGAGACCAGCCACTGCGCCCTAGCTTACTAGAGAGAACAGAGTTGCCAGGTTACGTTTTGCTCGAAATCACGAAAACTGGTCTGTGGATGATTGGAAACAAGTTTTCTTCACAGATGAAACTAGGGTTAGTCTAAAACATCCAGATGGTTGTAAGCGAGTATGGCGAAGACCAGGAGAGATTTGCTCCTTGCAATATCTCTGCAAGGATTTCATTCGGCGGTGGCTCTGTTATGTTCTGGGGTGGCATTTGCTTTGATGCTCGCACAGAGTTAGTTCCTGTCCGTACGAGATCCATGAATACTGACTACTATCTTGAGAATATTGTAATACAACGTGTGATGCCTTTCGGTCATTTTGTGGGGCCCAATTTCCTGTTTATGCAAGACAACGCTCGACCTCACGTGGCTAGGGAGGTACTCGATAATCTTAATCAAGTTGATATACGGATTATGCAATGGTCACCAAAAAGCCCGGATCTGAATCCGATAGAACATGTATGGAATCACCTTAAGAAAAATGTGAAACGTCATATACCTGCACCTAGACACCTGAGGGAACTTGAAAATGCAGTTATCACAGGATGGGAGCAAATTCCTCAAGATTTTATCCAAAATTTAATTAGAAGCATGCCTAGACGCATAAACGCTGTCATCCGAAGTAGACGAGGCAACACACGCTACTAGTGTCCCAGTTACACCATTAATTTTGCTACTAGTGTCCCAGTTTATTTTTTTCATTATTACATAATTTCAACGATTTTGTTATTAGGTCTTAAGAATAATTTTAATTCGAATCTTATAGAGAAATTTGGTAGCTAATTCACTTTTAAAGTATCCGAATAAGTTTTTTCTAACTTTTAGTGTAACCAATGTTCATAAAAAATTATTAAAATTAATTCATTATAGAGATTTGTATGATTTAATATATTGTTGCGTTAATTTTTGTCCAGGAGTGTATATCAATCGCATGTCGCACTGTAACATTAAGGAGACGAAGAACGTCACATCGTACATAGTTCTTATACTTCAACTGTATTATCCTTGGGAAAGATCAGCAAATCATATTACGGAAATTGCCGCCAGCTCCCTAACTAAAATAATTACGCGAGACTATTTACTGAAGAAGAATATTTTAAATAAATGTCCGCCAGATGGCCGATGATAAAACGTGTGTTCCCGGCACGCCGAACAGGAAGAGCTGCTCGATTTATGCTCGATTATGCATCATGTAGGCGCCGTAATGAAGTTGGTTCAAATCGATTTTTTTTTCTATAATCTTTGCCTGTTTGTCGGCGAAACAAGACAAGCCCACAGTTACGAGGATTGTATTACGTTCTTGGATTCTAATGCAAATAATTTCTAAGAAGATTCTTTTAACATTTAATAATATCTATAATTCTATTGTTAACTCAGAAAAATACAGCTTGGCCAAATTATTAGGCACCCTACAATTTACTTCATTTCTTGTGTTTCAGGGGTAAAAAATTAAATTCGTATGTTTTGTAAAATCGTATATTGACATAAAATTATGAAAGAAATTAATATTTGGTGTGTCCGCCGTTAGCTTTAATTACAGCAGCAATTCTTGGGGCATGCTACGTACAAGCCTAGTACATTCAGTTGTACTTATGGCATCCCACTCATCCATCAAAGCGCTTTTTTTAGCACTGCTTTTGATGTTATGCTATGCTCCCGTAACTTGCGCTTCAGAATACCCGAAAGATGCTCGTTTAGATCTGGAGACTGCGCCGGCCAATCCAACAAGACAATGTTATTGTTTCTAAACCAGCGCATAGTAGCCACTGATTTATGACAAGGTGGATTATCTTGCTGGAATTTGATGTCGTCTAAATTAGTGTCGCCAAAAATGCGCATTAGCGAAGGCATCAGTACAGTTTCTAGTACATTTATGTACTTTTGGCTGTTCATGCGGCCTTCACAAACGAACTTTTCACCGATACCTTTAGCAGCCATGCAGCCCCAGATCATAATGCTGCCTCCTCCGTGTTTTACAGTAGATACCACGCAATCTGGGATGATATTCCTCGCAGACACGCCGCCTCACGAATGTCACACCTGATGTTCCGAATAGCTGTAAGAATAGAAAAAAAAACTCAATTAAGAAATTAGTTAGTATTTTGACTAAAACGGATTAAATCAAGAGTAATTGTATGTAGTTATTTGTTAAAATAAATCATATAAAAACTTACCTCAAAATTGGATTCGTCTGACCATGCAACATTAGACCTTCGCTAAAATGTTGGTGCTTCAGAGCCCACTCTAAGCGTTTCTTCCTATTGGTCTCTGAAAGCCAAGGCTTCCTTCTAGCTTTGCACCCTCTTAATCCAGCTTCTGTCAGTCTTCTCCTTTTCGTTCGAGAACTAATCGGCATCCCAATCTCTTCCGACAGAGTTTCAGCGAGCTGAGATGATGTTTTTTTTTCGATTTTTAATAGACTCGCGGATGAGTTTTCTGTCCTGTCGCTTTAGTCTTACGTTTTCTGCCCGTTCTCATTTTGTTAGCGTGGGAGCCAGGCTCCACAAACCTTTTAATAGCACATTGCACTGCGCACCGAGAACATTTGACTAACTTGGCTATTTCTACTTGGGACTTGCCTTGTTCATGTAGGGTTTGAATTTTAATTCGTTTTTCGATACCAAGCTCACTTTTCTTAGGCTTTTCTCAAATATAAGAATGTCTAGTTCACAAATAAAACACGCGCGGAAGCTTTTTGACACTACAAGTCGTAAAAAGAGACTGATAAAACATTAAAAATATTTTTCAAAAAACCTCATTATCGCAATTTTGTGGGCCAGGTGTTTTATGGACCTGTAAAAAAGTTAATTAGTCTTTTTTTTTTAATATTCTATGAGTTTCATGTGTTTATTAGGGGTGCCCAATACTTTTGGCCAAGGCTGTAGGAACATCTACAATACATAGTGGTTTAACAAGCAACGAAATTCAACGAAAACCTACGCTTTTTATTTAAAATTACATCACATTTGTAATAAACATTGATCTGGAGGAAACACAAGAACAGGCAGGTTGTTATCTAAAAATCGCTTTTCTATGGGAAAAGTCAAAATTAGGCTATTCAAGCCTGAACATCAATATCATACCTATAGGAAACGGTAACAAAGTGCTCGATCAGCCTGGTCTTTGTGGGTGTGAGTTCTAAATAAATTGGAAATACCAGAAGACGCCACCAGACCATACTATGAAACAATAGTTGGATGTAGCTCCCTCCCCCGAGTTCTTTGAGATCGGATTGACTAAACTAGACTAGACTTGAAAAAATAAGAAATATTACCCAAATAATTAATTAACCAGTTTGGTTGAGTGTGCGGAAAATGAAGTAAAGTTACTTCTATATGGATATGTATTTTAATAAATAATATTTTCTTTTTTCTTAAGGGGTCCTTCCACTCTAGAGCTAAGAAAAAAGCCCGATTTTGACATTTTTTAAAAAAATTTTGGATGATTGTAGCTTCTACTTGATGGAAATTCATTATAAATATATAATAAAAGACTGTTTTTAGTCAATTTCCACTGGTTTATTTAAATTGCGATGACGCGTTTCGCTGTCGATGCGATGTCTTTTATTATATATATATATATATATATATATATATATATATATATATATATATATATATATATATATATATATAGAAATATAGTGAACGCAATCCCAAATTTATTCAAATGCTTTTATTATACATACCATTTCCAAACAATTTTTTTTACAAAAATGGCCGCACCCGTACTCAGAAAAGGAAGATCCATCTTATAAGTAGTACTTTGCGGTCGGATAGATTGCTCCCTCAATTTTTTTACCTCGAACAAAGTGCAAAGTTTTTTTTTTGGTTCTACATACGATTTTTCTGGGAAATACATAGAAAAATTAAAAAATATTAATTTTTTTATGAATGGTACACGTTTGAAAATAGTATTTCATTTTTCGGTAAAAAATCACGTACAAAATTGTTTATAAAAAAAAAGTTAAAAAACAAATTGTAAAATCCGTACGTACTTCGCTAGTTAATGTAATTTTGAAATTATAGTTAAAATTTTAAATAAATCGGTGTTAATTTGAGGAAGTTATGTCTCTGGCCAGGTACAATACACTGGTGTCAGCGCTTATTTCAATCTTCGAAGCACTTCTGAAACTCACTTTTCTGTGTGGCGTTTATCTGCTTCAGCGATTCTGTCCTTATCTCCTCAATATTGGTAAAAAAACGTCGTTCTTTCATCTTCGGGAATAGAAAGAAGTAGCTGGGGGACTTGTTCGGCAAATCCGGAAGGTGAGTCATCATAACGGTGTTGTTTTTGGCCAAAAAATTACGAACAAGAAGTGAAGTCTGAACGGATTCATTATCGTGGTGCAACTGCTGAGTTGTTTCGCCACAAATCTGGACGGTTTTTCCGGATTACTTCACCCAAATCGCGTAGAACTTCCAGATAGTACTCCTTATTGACCGTACTGGTGGCAAGAACTCATGCTATAATATGAAATCGAAGAAAACAGTGAACAGAACGTTCACGTTCGATCTGACTTGACGAGCTTTTTCCGGTATTGGCTCTTCAGGAAACTTCTATTGCGACGATTGGGCCTAAGTTTCGGCGTCATATCCATATACACGTTTTTCGTCACCAGTTATGACCCGTTTGAGCAGTTCTGGATCGTCGTCGACTTCATTCAATAACTCCTGAGCAATAGCCACTGCTTTTTTTCGAAATTATTTCGGAAAAAAAATTTGCTGCTACACATCTCATGCCCAAAACATCGTAAAAAAATTGCTTGGCATGAACCAAATAATATACTAACATCATTAGCATAGTGATTTGACGATTATCTATAATCATTTTTTTTCACTTTTTCGACATTTTAAATCGGTTGTTGCTGTGCTGGGGCATCCAGGGAGCTCGTCATCTTCAGTGTCTTTACGGTCCTCTTGGAAACATTTGTACCACTAGTAAACGTTTGTTTTATTCATAGAAGACTCGTCAGAAGTTTTCAACTCGACATTTCCATTACGGTGCTGCACTTTATTCCATTCTTAAAGTAAAATTTAATGCAAATTTCTTTTCACAAGTGAAAAATGACCGAACACACGAAAACATCTATAACCTTTTCAACAACCAGAAGTAAACTGAGCATTTAATATGGCCACCAATGTTAAGATACATTAGGGGCAAATATACCAACAGAACAAAAAAATTTAGACCACTGGACTTCTATAGTCGAGGAAATTCGAAAATTTCTTCGTATTTTTTAATTGCACCTCGTGCCCTAGACTGTTCGTCAAAATTATTTTGTAAATTACGCCTCAAATATTAGACACAAAATTAAAAATCTCTAGTTAATTTTAGTAGACTTCCTAAAAGTATTATTGAAATTATAAGTAATAGTTCTAATTAAGTATGGTAAGATTAACTATGTTTTTATATTTAATTAACAAAATCAGTTTAGAAAGTACAGTTACTTAACGTGTCTGGTTTGGAAACAGGAAGAGTTGCATTTCCTTGAACGATAAGGTTTAATTTTACTTCTGATAATCACCACATAGTTCGCAATGAATTAATCTAATCTTTAAGATACGAGGGCGCCTTTTAAGTTTTTACAGCGACCACTAGATGGCGCTATTAAGATGTGACATTACCATTATTATAAAATTGGACATCTGTTATTGTTAAAACAGTGGTAGCTGAGAAATTGCCCGAGTAGTTTGTTTACAGTGAGCGTTTAAAAAAAAAAAAACAGTTTTTGTGAAAATTTCACGTGAAGATTTCCGTTGGATGATTTTTTACTACCTCAACAACAGTGCCTCGAATCGCTTGGTTTAACGGTGAATCACTATCAGAAAAACCTGTTTACAATTGATTTGCAGAATTTCGTCATGGTCGTGCTTCTGTCAGCGATGAATTTCGTGAAGGACGACCAAAATCGGTTGTTGTTCGAAAAAACATCGGTGCTGTGCACAACATGATTGAAGAGGATCGGCATGTGACTTGCCGTGGGATAGAGGCATCCTTAAGCATATCGAAGATTGCAGTATATTGGATTTTGCACGAACATCCAGCTGTGAAAAAGATCTGTTCCTGATGGATTCCGCATAATTTGACCGAAACTCAAAAACGGAGTCGAGTCAATTGGTGTAAGGAAATGCACAAAAAATTCGACCAAGGACGTGCAAAATCCGAATACAACATCGTAACAGGAGACGAAATTTAAATATATTCGTATGAACCGGAAACTAAGCAACAATCAACTGTTTGGGTGTTCCAAGATGAACCGAATCCAACAAAAGTGGTTCGAAGGAAATGATCGCTTATTTCTTTGGTTATACTGGACATGTTGCAACCAGTGTTTCAGAGGGTCAAAAAAACAGTTAATGCTGAATGGCATGCAACTATTTGTTTGCCAGAAGTCATCGATGAAATCAGGAAAAACAACCGAAAACGTATTCACCTGTTTTATCACCTAACGACATCTTTTTGTCCCCGAATGTGAAAAAAGTGCGTTGACAGCGATTTTCATCACCTCAAAAAGATGTTGATTGCTTTCAAAGCCACATTTTTGAGATACAAACTTGATGTATGCAAAAGTGTACAAATCTTAAAGGCGAATATTTTGAGAAACGATAAAACGATTTATACCAAAAAAAAAAAATTTTTCTTTTATTGTTTTTGTAAAAACTTAAAGGTAACCCTCGTAATTAAAATGTATTCTCTGTACAGGTAAATTACTGTGTATCTCAAAAAATTATAAAAAAAAATATTTTCATGCTTCTTAGGAAAAGATGTAATGTGATCGGATGACAATATAGAACCTAGTCGTTAAATCTTCGAACATGTGTGCGACCTGATTATAAATTCATCGTTCGTTTAACGTACGTAAATGCCTCTTTGTTGGTGGGTTTTTATGTCTGATAGAGGGACCTCCTCTCGTATTGTTATTTATGGTAAGTATACCTATTCTGACGCCCACAGTGCCATCTTGTGACTTGTATCTTTTCCTCGTGCGTGTCTTTAACATAATGTAATAGTAGATGATCCACAGTAATTTTTAAAATAAAAACGGTAATAAATGCTGGTTCTTGAAGAATTTGCTGCATTATTTCCTTCACTGTGTCTTTCTCTCTTTCTCCCTTTATATATATATATATATATATATATATATATATATATATATATATATATATATGAGGAGAAGGGTAGTCTTGACCGATTAGTTAAACAGCAGTATTGTGTTCTTGGGGTAAGCGGCCTTTGGGAATGAACTAAAAAGTTTTGGACACCTTTTTAGCTACGTCAAGCTTTCGAAAATATTTCATTTTCTTCATCAGGGCTACAATTACAGTAGAATATCAGTATTTTTGAGATTAAAGTAAAAAACAACCCTATATGTAACATTAAAGTACTTACTGCTAAGTGGTGTGTTCAAAAATTGTTGTTTGTCGGGGCACTTTATTGCACCTATTCATCAGAAAAAAACAGAAAAAAAACAGAAGAAAACTCGACATATTCATCTCTGGGAAATAAAATAAAATTTTACTTAATTTTTGTTGGAAGAGTACAGAGAATTTGTGGTCGCAAAATGATTTTAATTTTTAAAGGATTTTTTTGTTATGTTATTTTGTCATTTTGCTAAGGGCAGTGTGTTTCCATCTTTTAGTTAAGTTGTGGTTAATTTATATTTGAAAATAGAATGACGTTGACATTTTATTTGATCGTTTTAAAGTTGAAAAGTTAGTGAAAATTAGTGGGATTATTATCAAAGAGATATGTCAGATATATTGTAAGAGTTTTCACTGACTGCCTATTTGTAATAAATTGGAGAAAATTAGACTCAGATCCTCAGTGTCAGTTTTTTTTTATTGATCGAGTTCGGTTGAAGGTGGATTTCCACCATCTCCCTAAAGATTCTCCTGCCGAGATTTCTCTCTTTACATAGGATTTTGGTTTCAGCAAAATTAAATTCATGTGAAAATTGGCTACTATGTTGGGCAAGCGCACAAGAGTTTTTCTTTAATCTACAATCACTTTTGTGGGAAGTGATTCTGGCCTTTAGGACTCTAGATGTTTGTCCTATATAGATTTTTTCACACTGAGAGCAAGGGATGCTGTAAACTACTTCTGAAACTTTTGTGACTTTGTCTTTTAGACAAGTAAAAATATTGTTGGTAGTTTTTTTGTGTTTAAAAAGCAATTTTTAAATTAGGTAATTGGTAGAAGAGTTTAGTTGTTTTTGTGGAGATTTCTTTTATGTATGGAAATGACGTAGCTAAAAAGGTGTCCAAAACTTTTTAGTTCTTTTCCAAAGACCGCTTACCCCAAGAACACAATACTGCTATATATATATATATATATATATATATATATATATATATATATATATATATATATATATAAATATATATATAATTATACATCCGTTTGCTTCTTATATTCAGAATGAAATTTTGCAGACGTTTCGCCAAAACCTGACTTGGCACATTTAATGTTAACAACTCATCTGAGTTGGCATTAAAGCAGTCAGTTACCAACAACTCCGGGTGCGTATATTTGCGTAGGAAGTTGTAGTGGCACTGATGAGTCGTAATTGACTCTGCATTGTAGTTGCAGTAATTTCCGTTCTCGTCACTCTGTTGATTAATATGTTTCTTTTTTAGTTTTCTGTGCGGAACACTTATAAGATTACTTCGGTGTCCGTCTGTCTGTCTGTCTGTTACACGCGATTTTTTTCCGAAACTATTTGACATAGAAAGTTGAAATTTGACACTAATATAGGATTGATCAGAGCCATGTAGTTTTGAAAGTTAATTTTTGACTTAAGGGTTAATTTTAGCAAGTGAAAATCAGAGGTGAAAAAAAATTACCAGGTCATCGAGTGGGTTGTCAAATAAAAGCTTATAAAAATACTTGCGCACACTTCGTACCATTTTTAAAAAATTGGAAAAAATCGCTATCCTCCCGATCCCCCCCGATCAAGAAATTTTGAAAAAATTCTAGAATTTATTATTAATCGTGTACATGCAAACAAACATTTTGAAGATTAAAACAGTTATTGTTTATTAGAAATGTGCTTAGTTTTTAACCTAACAAAATTATGCACCATCAAAAGTATGGAAACATTTTGTTACAAAATAAAAATTCCACTAAGACGAAAATATTTAATATTTAGTGGGATATCCTTTTGTGTCAATCACTGCTTGACATCTTCTGCCCATAAAGTCAATAATCCTAGCACAAAAAATCGGGTGGTATTTTTTCCAGTTCTTCATTTAATGCGATCCAAAGTTCGTTCCGGTTTTTTGTATTCCTTTTCCTAATTTATTTATCCAGATAGTGCCAAAGATTCTATATCGTGTTCAAATCCGGTGACTGTGAAGGCCAGCGCATCAACCGAATCCTTTGTTCAGAAAACTAATTCTTGGCCAAGCGAGATGTGTGTTTGGGTCATTATCTTGCCAAGAAAACTGCTGTTGATATTAATAAAGAACCAAAGCAGGAATATCAGGGTGTATTGGAATCAGACATGATTATTAGACGTCGTCTGTTATTTGGGAAACTTCATGCTAGGTGTGCTGTTAAAAAGCCACACCTTACAAAGCGTCACAGAAAAGAGAGATTGAAATTTGCTAAGGAACGTAAAGACTGGACTCAAAATCAGTGGTCTCTAGTAATCTTTAGTGACGAAAGTAGGTTTAATCTCTTTAAAAGTCATTCTACTGGTTATGTAAGAAGACCAGGTGGTCTAAGATATGACCCAAAGTACCTTGTACCTACTGTCAAACATGGCGGTGGAAATATCATGGTATGGGGTTGTTTTCGACGGTCTGGTACGGGGCCATTGGCATAGATAAATGGCAGAATGGATGCTCAAATGTATCTTGAGATATTCGAAAATAATTTGATTCCTTATGAAGAAGATTTGCTACTGTCATGGATTTTTCAACAAGACAATAACCCAAAACACACATCTCGCTTGGCCAAGAATTGGTTTTCTGAACAAAGGATTCGGGTGATGCGCTGGCCTTCACAGTCACCTGATTTGAACCCGATAGAGAATCATTGGCACTATCTGGATAAACAAATTAGGAAAAGGAGTCTAAAAAACGGGGACGAGCTTTGGATCGCATTAAAACAAGAAGAATTACACAGCCCCACAAAAAAAAAAAGTGGGGTATACTTTTGATGCGATATATCAGATCCGTAGTATTTTTGCCCGCTGATCACGAATCTGACGTCAGAATATCTCCATCACATCTCAATTTTTTTCTAACCTCAAAAAATAGGTAAAAACTAGTAAAAATTAAGAAAAATATACTCCTAAAAAATTGATTCAAGCTTTTTCATGAATCCAAAGATGTATTAATATGTATTCGGACACGCTAAGCTAATATTCATCGGTTGGATTAAGCCATACAGTTCTGTTTTCTTTCTAACCTCAATAAATCAGACAGATATAGTGCTTCTCGAATACAAAAACGAATTCAAATTAAAATTCAACCGATTCTTACCAAATTTGGTACACGGGGGTTTTTTGGGTTGCTGATCATGAATCTGAGGTTGGATTTGCAAAATTCAAAATGGCGGATCCAAGATGGCGGACAAAATTTTTGAAAACCAACCGATTCCTACCAAATTTGGTATACAGTTGAGGAATCCTCAAACCTGATACTCTTAAACCCTAAACCCTGAAACCTTAGACTCCCACACCCTGTAACCTCAAAAAATAGACCTCAATAACCCTGTAACTTTAAAAATGAGACCCAATAAACTCAAAACCAGGACTTTTAAACCATATACTCTCAAATAGTAGACCCTTAAGCCCTAGAATTGCGAAGGTTAGACCCGCGCCTAACTTTCCTTTTTTTGGCTGTATCTTGTTCTTTTTTCCGCGAATGACCTATTCAAAGGCTTTCTGCCCAAACGCTTTTGAGGACTTGTTTCTCTTTTTAGCGACCAGCAATAGTCCGCTAGCATATGGTCATCCCATCGTCCTTGATACCGATTTTCTATGATTTTTAGATCTTGGTGAAAACGTTCCCCTTGCTCCTCACTGTAGTCACCAAGATTATCTGGGAAATCATCGATGTGGGAGTCCAGGAAATGTAATTTTAGATTCATTAAGCAACCTAATGTTTGAAAATTTTTTACCATTTTCTCGACTATTTCTTTGTACTTAGGACTTTTATTATTTCCCAAAAAGTTTGTTGCGACTTCTTTAAAACTAAGCCAAGCAGCTTTTTCAACTTTATTCATTTTAGTAACAAATAATGAATCTTGAAACAATTTTCTTATTTGTGGCCCGTCAAATACGCCTACCTTAATTTTAGCTTCAGAAAATTTCGGAAATTTTTTATGCAAATATTTAAAACATGGGCCGTTTGTATCTAATGCTCTCGTGAATTGCTTCATAAGTCCAAGCTTAATGTGAAGCGGGGGAATAAGAACTTTTCCTGGATCTACCAATGGTGGAAACAATACATTATTTTCACCAGGAGTGAACGATTCTCTTGTCGGCCAAATTTTTTTCTTATAATGACGTTCCCTGTCTCTGCTATTCCACAGACATTTATAACAGGGATAAAGTGTAAACCCTGACTGTTGGCCAAGCAATATTGTTACAATTTTCAGATTTCCACAAATTTTCCAGTTATGATCAGCATATTTTATTTTTATCAAAAGCTGCTTCATTTTTTCATATTGCTCTTCCATAACTGTGGAATGAGCAATCGGAATGGGAGCGTAAACGTTGGTATTATGCAGCAAAACTGCCTTAATGCTCCGTTTAGAAGAATCAATGAACAGTCTCCATTCTTCAGGATCGTATGAGTTATTTTGAAATTCATCCATTAGACCTTTTACATCGGTACAATATGAAAGTGACAATTCCTCGTCCATTGTGAAATATTTTCGAAATTCTTCATCTCTGTTTCTATAATAGGAAATCGTAGCTTCTGGCTTAAGTAAATGTCTTTTCTTTAAAAAGGAAGCAAGATGCTCTGAATCATTTTTGGATAAGCCTAAATCTCTGACTAGATCACTAAGTTCTGACTGTGATACGAGTATTGGTTCTGGTTTACGGTTGTATGGTAGAAATTCTTTATCTGTGTCACTAGTATATGATAGGTTGTCACTAGAACATTCATTAGTAACAGTGTTTGAATCTTTTTCGACAGTCTCAATGTTTTCGGCATGAACTGATAAGGTGAAATCATTTGTTTCCATAACATCAGCATCAAGTGGTTCAGAAGGCGGAATTAGTTTAGTTGGTCTTGTTACTGTCGAAAGATTGTTATAAATAATAGTGCTTTTATTTTTTCGGTTATGCCTAGATACAACATTCATACAAAAGTAGCAATCATTTTCACTGTATGGTCTATTCCATATTGCTGGTTTGGAATATTTAATCGCCCTCTTATTGATGTACAACATTATTTTGCAAGAACTGCAAATGATGTGGGGAACCCAATCTGTATCCTGGTGCTGTATTTTAATGTTAAAACAATCCTTATATAAGGTTTTAATCTTATCCGTTATCGGTGACTTCATTTTACTCAATACGTGTTGACAGCAAATATAAGAAAATGAATCACTGTTTTTATCGCACTTATGAAAAGTCCTTGTACCGTGAGACCGTTTTCTTGTAGCATTATACTCTACATGAGCCAAGTCACCCACACATGAAGAGCTACGGTCGCTGGATGACGACGGCTGCGGGCCCGCTTTCCCACCCTGACCAACCGCCGATACTGGGTTTCCGAGTCCCTGCATCGTAATTCTCTTTCTTCTACCTGCCATGACGGCATCTAAGCCGTTATCCAGGGACTCTGCCGGCTAGTGGAGTACCACCGTTGCCCACCGTTACCACGTGGAGGTGCCCTGGATGCAGGTAGAAGAATAAAAATCGACCGATGAATTTTCTCGGCGTTCAAAATGGCGCGAAAACATCTGCCATCTTGAATTTTGTAAATCCAACCAGATTCGTGATCAGCGACCCAAAAATTCCCCGTGTACCAAATTTGGTAAGGATCGGTTGAATTTTAATTTGAATTCGTTTTTGCATTCGAGAAGCACTATATCTGTCTGATTTATTGAGGTTAGAAAGAAAACAGAACTGTATGGCTCAATCCAACCGATGAATATTAGTTTAGCGTGTCCGAATACATATTAATACATCTTTGGATTCATGAAAAAGCTTGAATCAATTTTTTAGGAGTATATTTTTCTTAATTTTTACTAATTTTTACCCATTTTTTGAGCTTAGAAAAAAATTGAGATGTGATGGCGATATTCTGACGTCAGATTCGTGATTAGCGGGCAAAAATACTACGGATCTGATATATCGCATCAAAAGTATACCCCATTTTTTTTTTTTGGGGCTGTGTTATTAAATATTTTCGACATCTTAGTGGTCTTTTATAACAAAATGTTTCCATACTTTTGTTTGTGCATAATTTTGTTACGTTAAAAACTAAACACATTTCTAATAAACAATAACTGTTTTAGTCTTCAAAATGTTTGTTAGCATGTATACGATTAATAAATAAATATTGTGATTGCAAACCGTTTAAATGTTAAGACTAGAGATGGAAATTTAAATGTTTCCATACTTTTGTTCGCCACTGTATATAAAAAAAAGTTTCGAAGTCATCAGTTTGCAGTAAAAATCGGAAAAGAAACTCTATTGCCTTACATTATGGTTGCGAAGAATATGTTACTTCAGAATTAATTCAAAATCTTACTCAAAAGATGTTATTTTACTTAGCAGAGACAAATCTGTTCCTTAAAATTAAAACTTAATACCAAACGTTAAAAAATTTTATGCTTATTCTTGCAATTCAGTAATAATGAATCATTTTACTTCTTTCTCGTAGCGAAACGAAACTAACCTAATTTTTATTGCAAAGTATTAAATCAAAAAAAAATATACCATATTTTAATGATTCTTGTGTTAATGGGGTTTTTTTATTCGCGACCCAGTTTCCGATTGCCTAGTAAAAGTAAGAATCAATTACCATAATGCCGTGTCGCACGTAGCAATCGTCGGCTGTCGCTACCGACTCTATCATCGTTAAAACAAAGCAGATCTAATCCATTCGAAAATCACGATTTAATTCGAAACTACATTAACTTTCCTTTTGTCGCGCGCAGCTATCGGGCATTCGATGACCCAAATGCACGTTACGACTATTATCGCGGAAACGCAAATTGCCGAAGATTAAATAAAGGTGATCGTACACGTTCGTCGATTTAACGAGAAATCGTGGATTTTGTGATTAGACCATGCGAAATTGGAGTGGCACCTAGGATTGCTTGCGGTATCTTCACAGATCTTTATTCTTTCAAATTACGAGGGCTGCTTTTATTGAACCTCAGATGGTCCATAAAAAAGGACAAGTGTAAATAACAAAATGAATTTATTATCAAAAGCGGTCTATAAACATGGTTACTTTTCGATATAATCATCATGACGATTGGGGCATTTGTCATATCTGTAGATGAGCTTTCCAATCTCCTCTTCATAGAATGTTCCGCCAGTGAGTTGAGATGGACCTTAACGTTGTTTTACTCCCTCCTTGGACTGCCCCCACTTCAAATATACAGTCCCTGGCCAAATTATTAGACGCACTGCAAGATTTCATGTAAAATATTAATTACCGAGTGATATTGTACCGTTTTATTATTTTAAATTGATTTGTTTTTTATTTTTATATTATCCAATCAATTACCTATTTATTTGACATAAATAAAACAGCATTAATTTAGAAAAGCATAAGTTTATTAAGTTTTAAAGAAAAGTGAAATTAATGTTAGTAAAAAGTCAATATTTAGTTGAGCCACCTTTAGCCGCTATCAAAGCTTTAATTCTGCGCGGCATGCTATCAATGCAAGATTGTACTGTCTCCCTGCATTTGAGGATGATGATTCCACACATGAATAATCTTTTCTAGGAGCTGGGTTTTGTTGGTAATCACATCTTTAGCCACTTCTCTTTTCATCAGCTCCCACACATTTTCAATGGGGCCAATCCAACAGAGGGATATTTTTTTTCTGCCAAAAAAGCTTTAACAGACCGAGCAGTGTGGCAGGGAGCTCCATCTTGCATGAAAGTGAATGGTTCCCCATTTGGAAACCATTCTCTGAGCTGCGGAATCAACCGATTTTGTAATACTTCTTTGTACTGATCTTGCCTCATTATTTCTTTGACGACGTACAGACGTCCAGTACCCTTGCCGCTGATGACTGACCAAATCATCACTTTGGTGGGATGTTTAACCGTCGGGACGACACAATCAGGATGAAACTTTTCTCCATGACGACGACGCACATACTGAGCCTTATTCTGCAAAATTTCGAATGTGCTTTCGTCACTGAAGCAGACCTGTTAAAAATAGGAAAAATATATAAACTTCCATGTTTATTTGCTTTATTTAACTGAAAATGATAATAATGTATCAATTATTGATTAAATTGCTGTATCTTACCGATCTCCAGAAATCCACATCTTTGTCTTGCCATTGTTTGGCCCACTTCAGGCGCTTTGCTTTCATTGCAGCTGTTAACTTGGGGTTCCTGGCGGGGCGACAGGCCTTAAAATCTAATTCTTTCAATTTTCTTCGAACAGTGCGCTCAGAAGCATTTACGCTAGCATCCTGGAGTTGTGATTTTATTACCTTTGTGGTAGCAAATCTGTTTTCTACACAAATTTTCTTCAAACATCTCTCTGACCGTGGAGTGAAAATTGGTTTTCTACCGCATCTTTTCTTTCTTTTCGGGCTTAATTCCTTCCCTGACTCAATTTTCTTTTTTATGCGTCGTACACTAGCTTCAGAAACCTCCAATCTTCGTGATATTTCTCGGTTTGTAAATGTTTTCGCAATCACAAGGGCCTTCACTTCAGCTTTTTTACGTGGTGAAAGATCGCCTTTTCTACCCATAATGAAAATAGTCCAATTACTTTTTTAAAACACTGCATACAAAATAAACTAATAACTGAGTAGTATAAAACTGTTAAATAAACAATCACAGTCCATAAAGCCACAGAAACACGTTCGTACCTGACTCGATTCCGATCGCGACTGATACAGGTTTGTACTTGTTTACGTTCATGTATCACTTTGTCAACACAGTGTTGCCATATGTTTAAAAATAAATACAAATATGTAGTCTACAACAATTCTTTTAAATAAAAATCAATAATATTGTAGTTTAAATATACCATTATTGCATAAAAACTCTTAAGAAACATAAAATTACTAAAAAAAATACAGTGCGTCTAATAATTTGGCCAGGGACTGTAGATATCAGCTTGACTAAGTACAACAAACAGTCAATCCCCTCTTCTCAAAAAATCATCGTTCTTACAACTTATACATGATAAATCCCGAAATCATATCCACTACTACACAGACGGATCTAAATTAAACCTAGGAGTGGGTGCCGCAGTAATCGCACCCTAATACTATTCACAAATTTAAACTAAATACTATTTCTACAGTTTACCAGGTGTACAAGAATGAAATGCGGATTTTTTTCTAAAAAAAAACATGTTAAATTCGGAAGAATGATAAAAAGTGCTTTATTCAAAGTATGCTCCATCGCTTGTTATACATTTTTCCCATCTTTCGGGCAAATTGTGAATACCACGCCAGTAAAAATCTTCCCCTTTTGCTGCGAACCATTCATTGAGCCATTTTTTCACATCTTCGTACGAACGAAAGCGCAACTCAGCAAGTGCGTGACACATCGATGCAAATAAGTGGTAATCGGAAGGAGCCGAGTCTGGTGAGTAAGCCGCATGGGGTAGAACTTCCCAGCTGAGTGCTTCCAACGTGTCGCGAACTGGTTTTGCCGTATGTGATGGAGCATTGTCATGAAGAAAAATGATTTTGTGTGGCATCTTCTGACCTTTTTTCAAGTAGCGAACGGTTCAAATCGGTCAATTGTTGTTGGTAACGTTTAGTATTAACCGTTTCCCCAGGTTTTAACAGCTCATAATAGACCACGCCCCTCTGGTCCCACCAAACACAGAGCATCGTCTTTCTGCCAAAGCGATTCAGTCTTGCGGTTGATGTGAGTGGTGCGCCTGGGTCTACCCATGATTTTTTGCACTTGAGATTCTCAAAATAAATCCATTTTTCATCCCCTGTAACTATACGATGCAAAAACGACTTCCTTTTGTACCGAGCAAGCAAAATTTACACGTGTTTTTGTGCTTTTCCATTTGCCTATCGTTCAACTCACGCGGTACCCATCTACCGATCTTCTGAATCTTTCCCATCTCTCGTAGCCGATTGGAAACAGCTTGTTGACTAACGCCCAATTGCTCGGCGAGTTGTTTTTGTGTTTGCGAATCATCTTCGTCCAACAATGCTTGCAATTCCACATCTTCGTATTTTTTTGACGGTTTTTCCACGTTCCTTGTCTGCAACATCGAAATCACCACTTTTGAAATGCCGAAACCATCGTTCACAGGTATCTTGCGATGGAGCATGTTCTCCATAAGCTTCTCGAAGTAATCGGTATGATTCAGCAGCAGTTTTCTTCAAATGAAAATAAAAAAATTATGCTGTCCGCGAATGCTCTTTGTTCGGTATAAATTTCGTCATATTGAACACAACAACACAACACTATGTACACACTTTTCCAATTTATCACTCGTGCGCGTCTGACACTTGTTGATGACACAATAAAATGGTGCAGTGTCAAATCTTTATAGTACAAACTGCATTGGTGCACCATCTGTTACACCTGGTATACATCTGAATTACTGGCCATAAGGGAAGCAATCAGAATAGCATTAAGAACAAAAAATAGTAAGTAACATTATCATCATAACTGATTCCCTTAGTTCTCTGAAATCTATAAATTCATCCAAAACACCCATCCCATTAGTGTTAGATATAATGAATCTTATACACATAAGTAACATCCGGAAGATTAACTTAGTATTGTTGTGGATACCCAGTCATATTAACATAAGAGGAGACGATTTAGCAGATATTAATGCCAAATTGGCAATCACCTCTGGAATAACCATAAACACAATCTGATCACCATCAGACCTGACAAATTTTTTCAAAGATACCTTTGGAAACATATTTCAACTTTCCTGTGACTTGCAAGATGATAACAAACTCTGGGAATCTGAGCCTACAGTATATCGACCATTTCATCTGTCAAGTTTAACAAGAAAAGAAAATATCATATGTCAACAATGTCATACAACCCTCACAATAAAACACATCCTTTCCCATGATTATCTTCCCCAAAGAACTGAACATAATGGCGCTAACTGATCTTTGTTATCGATGCGCTACATTTAAACATACATACATTACTGTTGTTTTGAAGCTCCTCATTAATCTGAAAGCTCTGCCTTCCTAGCCACTTTTTCAGTTCCGGAAAGAGGTGGAAATCACTCGACGCTAAGCCGCGACTATACGCCGGGTGTTCAAAAACTTCCCATTGAAATTGTTCAAGAAGCTGTTGGGTTACGGCAGCACTGTGAAGGCGAGAGTTGTCATGAATGAAAAGAAGTCTAGAAGTTAGCATGCATCTTCTTTTGTTTTGCGGCACTATTCTCTTTTGGTTGAAGAAACCTAATTACATTACGCAACTCGCACTTGGCGGGGGATCAGTCATAACAGCCATGTTTACGTGCCTGTAATTCAGCTCAAAATGGCGTAATGACGTTGAAAGTGGCAGAGGTTACAGTGGGAGAGATGCGCAGTCGTCTTCCGAGCATCCCTGCCTTCTAACACTCGATTGGCTATTTACAGATTGGAGGTTGAAAAAGAAATGGACTTCGTAGAATACGTAAAGATGCAGAAACCAAATATTAATATCGGACTAGTGTTTAATATGAACTAACTGGAACTATGATCGAATGTAATAATTTTACCTTTTAAGTGATGTCGAATGTTAAAAAGTGTAAAAATTTTGTTATTTTAAGTAATTGGGCTTTTTTGTAGGACCGCGTAACCCTGGTGGTAGTTTTTTCTAAATTCTAAAAATTAACATTGCGGAACCCGACATAGTTGTGTCCGGACACTCCATTCTCCTAGCATCGTCACTCAACTTCCTGTGATTTAAAATAGTAGAAAATTATTATATGATAATGGAATGGTTGTTTATCTTAAAGTAGATATAAATACACAATTAATGACATTAAATAATGATAATAGTAGACCTTTGTTAAATAATAAAAATGAAAATGAAACAAAAAAAATTTAATATAAATTAAATAATGATAGGAATAAATTATATGAAACTATATCAGATATTATTATAGATACAAATAAAAAAGATATAAACAAAATAATAGAAAATATTATACATATTTTAAATACAAATAATTTTTATTTTTAAAAGAATATGAAAACAATAAATATTTTAACTTTTACTACAAAGACTTGGGAACAAATATATATATAAACATTATATATATATATATATATATATATATATATATATATATATATATATATATATATATATATATATATAATGTTTTGAACTTTGGGACTCCAAACATACACTGCATTTGTTGGATTCTATTCAGGGCTAATACACCTCGTACCAGGCTTTTCAAGAAGTCTTTTATATGGAGATCCTCATCTTTTTGAAGTGATTTACTCAGGTCTGTGGTTCCTACCAAGTACAACTTGCAGCTATTCGAGATCAAAGTGAGCAGCTTTTATCACACAAACGTCACTCCTGTAGCGCTTTAGGGATTTCCCTGCCATAAAAAAATGCTCTGCTTCATTTGCAGAAAAAACTTTTATATGTAGCTGGATAAGGCGGATGATAAAAAGGATTTTCGAAAATTTGTTACAAGAATTAAAAAATTCTTCACTACAACTTCTATTGATCAAAACTCAACACATTCAATCAGCCAGAAAAGAACGTGTTGCGCATTATTCATTAAAAAACGTATTTATTTAAAAGTCTTTTACATCATTCGAGAATAAAATATGCCATTGGGATGCTAATGATTTAGTAGTTTGGCCAGTCCCCATCAGCGTCGATGGTCGTCTTGCATCTTCGGGGTTTACTTTCGGCGAGATTTTCCGCGTTCTGCGTGATGTTCGACTACACGTTTTCGATTGGGTTTGCATCGGGTGACTGGGGTAGCTAATTTAGTGAAACGATACCGAATTCGCTTTTCCACTGTGATGTTTTAGGTCGTTATCGTCTTGAAGAATTTACTCCTCATTTTTAACGACAAACCACCATTTAATAGTCCGTACTAATACCTTCTTCTAAATCTGAAGCATTTTTTCTGTGTTCAAAGTGTAGGTAAAGCAAAAAAGTCTCCCAAAATCTTTTTTCCAAAGACGTTCACAAATACGGATCTTCGCAGGGAGTTTCACGGTTAGTGGAAATTGACCAGGCTTGTGGGGTGATAACATAATCCCAAAATAAAGCTTCATCGGAAAAAATTATATTGCTCCGATCTCGATCTATATTTTCCTCTGCCCGCTCAAGTCGTTTTTCTCAATTTTTTCACTCAGCAATGGTTTCTTGCTTGTACTCCGCCAGAAATCGTTAGACCGGAGATGAGTGCGAATCGTTTCAGATGATATATTTAAATGTTTCTGCTTTAGTTTTTGCGCCACTTAGCACAAAGTTAATTTAGGATTCTGGGAAAACATGTTAATAATCATTTTTTCGTCCTTGTCCGACATTTTTCCTTCCGAACCATGTTCTGGTAGGTATCGACATTTTTTACCTGATAGTATCGTTTAACCCACTTGCTAACGAATACCCTCGACTTGCCCATATGCTTAGCAGCCCCTGTAGGCGTCATTTTTGGACCTTTTGGATGATTAAATAAGAACACAGCCTCGTAGCGCGAAGCGTATGCAGCACTCATATTCGATAATATACTACTTACCCATAAATAAGGTTAGAAATGGATCTCTATCCACAAAGCATTTTTTGCAGGTGGCCCAACAATAACCAAAAAAAAAGGAATTTCTTTTACCGACTACAAGTTATAGGGGACACGTTCTTGATCGAGTGTAGGTTTTCATCATCATCATCAGCTACGCACTCCATCGTTGGACATAAGCCTCCTTTAAGTACGTCCATCTTCTTCGATTTTGTGCCTTGTTTATCCAGTTGTATCCTACTAGTCTTTTGAAGCCGTCAGACCATCGGGTTTGCGGGCGTCCTCTTCCTCTTTTCTCATTCCAGAGCCTCCAGTTGATTACTTTATGGGTCCATCGATTATCAGAGGGTTTTGCGATATGACTCGCCCAGCTCCACTTCAACCGGCTTACCCTCTGAGCTGCATCAGTTATCTTGGACTTTCCTAAAATTTCTTCATTAGTCAGCCGATCCCTCAGCCATATTCCCAACATCCTCCTTTCCATCGCTCATTGGGCTACTTGTAGGCGATTTATAATTTCTTGATTCAAAGCCCACGTTTCTATTCCGTATATCAATAGTAGCAACACGCATTGATCAAATGTGTTCGTTTTTAGTGTGTTTACGACATTGGAAAGTAAAATGTTCCGCAATCTTCTAAACGCCGCGCGCCGACCAAGCCAATGATATTCTCCTTGATAAACCCGCTTTTAAGTTTTCTTTGGATAGTAGTATTTTTTGTCCAAAATACAGGTTTTTTTTTCTCTCATTTGTCATTAAAACTGTTCGGGTATGAACAACCATCAATTTTCCTCTCAAAATTCTTACAAACTAAAACTTAACCTATTGCTGTCCATCCACTGATGACGAGAAGTTTTCATTACACTTCCATATAGGATCTTGCACTACACTATGCTCTGCTCTTTGTTTCACTGCACCATGCTCTGCTTTTTGTTTCACTTCACATCACACCAAGTCGAGGGGTTTAGTCCTCTTCAGCCGGCGGTGCAGATTGGCGTTGTCAAGTAGATGTAGGCGAGTTTCATGCTTCCTAGCAAAATGTTGGATCACTTCTTTAACAGAAGGGACCTTTAGATCTCTGTGAAGGTCTGAATTTCTTACGTACCAAGGAGCATCAACAATAGTCCTCAGCACCTTACTTTGCCATGTTTGCATAATCTTGGCATTGCTGTACAACCCCATATTTGAATACCATAAGTCCAAGTTGGTTTAAGGGTCTGGTTGTAGAGTAGTAATTTATTTTGTACCGACATCTTCGAGTGTCGTCCAATGAGCCAATGCATCTGTCGAAATCTAATATCAAGCTCTTCACGCTTTTTCTTCACATGTTCTTTTCATTTGAGCTTTGTATTCAGGATCATACCCAGGTATTTACGGTATTGGCATATGGAACCACAACCCCGTTTAAGTTTACTGATGGTATTTCTTCCAGTTTTCGATATGTGAAATTGGTATGTATTGATTTTAGCTTGTTAAGTTTTATTTTCCACTGTTTAGTCCATTCCTGTATCCTATCGCTAGCTGCTTGAAGTTTTCTAGTGGCTTCCTGTACTGTTGTTCCGGTTGCAAGGATTGCGGTATCACCAGCGAATGTTGTGACGGTCACGTCTTTAGTTACGGGTAGATCATACGTGTATAGCAAGTATAAGAAAGGTCCTAAGACGCTACCCTGTGGGACACCTGCATTGATCTCTCTGAAGTCTGAATATGCGGCCTCATATCTTACTCTAAAGATCCTACCAGATAAATCGAACTGCAGAAGTTGAACGTATTTTCCTGGCAACGTATTTTGTAGCTGAACAATATTATTTATCTTCTAAAGCTTTCTCAATCAGGTTCGTTATTCGATGGATCTGATCTATTGTAGAATGCTGGCTGCGGAATCCAAATTGATGATCCGGGATCAATTTCTTTTCTGCGGGAATTGGTATTAGCCTCTTTAGAAGGAGTTTCTCAAAGACCTTTGACATGATAGGGAGCAACGATATCGGCCTATATGACTTAATATCATTAGGTGACTTTTCAGGTTTTAGAAGCATTATAACTTCCGCCACCTTCCAGCTATCAGGAATATGTCGAAGTCTAATTGCAGCATTGCACAAATATGTGAACATCACTATACCCTTGCGCGGAAGCTGTTTCAACACCTCACCCGTAATTAGGTCGTAACCTGGCGCCTTCTTAAGATTTAGAATGGTGCGGATCTCGCTGATTAATTCATTTGGCGTAATCAGTTTTATATTCGCTTCTTCCAGGTTGCTAATCATGGGCAACTGATTGTCTGCTCCATTATGTGGTTGAAACACCCTTTCAAGATGTTCTGCAAAGACCTCAGCCTTCTGCTTATCTTTTCTAGCCCAAACTCCGTCCTGGTTCCTGATAGGAGGATTTTGAATAATTGATCTCTTGGTCTTTCTAGTGGCTCTCCAGAGCGAGTAGTTTCTTTCTTTATCTGCTGTTAATTTGCTGAGGTAATTGTTAATGGATTCTTCTTTCAGTTTCTGAATTTTCCGCTTCAGCTGTTGGGACTTATTGTTTAAGATGGTTTTGTCAGCTGGGTCAAGCGATTGTTGCCATCTTCGTCTCAAACATCTCTTTTCTTTAACGAGATTACGTATTTCTACTGGATAATTAATCTCAGTGGTTTTATGAGTCGCTATATGAGTGTTGTTCCATGTTGCATTCTGTATTATCGTTGTAAATCGCTCTACAAGATATACGTATGAATCCGTTCTTCTGATTTTCAATGTTTAGTACTGCTTCTTTATCACAGTCGTCATTGGTCATGACCATGGTTTTTGCGATGTTTATCTTCAGACCAATCTCGCAATCAATCAATCTCAAAGAGAGATTGTAGGTTTTGACTAGAGACAATTAAATTAACTTAAATTGTAATATCTTGCATTCTGACCTATTAGTTTTAGATTTAGCTTTAATCATATTGTTCAATCACATTATTTTTTCTTTTGCATATTGTAGATGTTTTTGTAGGAATGGTGTTACTGTTGATAAATAAAACAAATAAATAAATAAATTCACTGAAATTAGCAAAAAGCATAATGTAACATTTTTACAGATCAGTTTAACTTAGATAGAAAATACAAATGTTAACACCTTTTAGCTGATTTGTTGCTAGAACACAAGATTCAATAAATAGAAGAGAAATGTCTCTCTCCACCATATGTCCTTCCAAAAAGTTGTCGTTAGAGGATGATACGTAATTGTTTGTGAAATCTTCAAACCGTATTAGATGCAAAAAAAAGAAAAGCGATCACTTGGAATGTTTAAAGTAAATTTTAGAGCTTTGAATTCTTCCAATTTTGTTACCATGTTAAAGACATTACAAAGTCTGAAATCGTCGCGTATGGTCATCTTTAACCCGATGATGTAGTCGTTCCGCGCTTAATTCGGAATAGAAAAGAGAAAGTGCTTCTTGACTCAACTTGCGACTGTATAAGAATTAAGCAACCGTGCACTTTTGTTTTTGCCTCTTCGTTCTACTTTTGAATTGGTCCATATTATTTACTGAATTAATTTTAGGCGGTCTTGATTACTTATTTCCGAATCCGGCTTTGTAATCTTCTTGACCGAAAAATAAATTAATTATTGTTTTTTCAAAAATTATTTTTATTTGGGACAGATGGTCAAATATTTTTAGTTGTACAGTACCGTTTGAAAGTTCGGAAGCAGTAAGGAATTTTCGATTAAAAATAAAAGACCGGCCAAATGCAAGTGGGACTTGCACAATTAGTGTTCCGTACCGTGTGAAGTATTCTATGAAATTTAGTCACACATTTATCTTCAATATAAGAATTACCAAGAATACATAAAACGCGAGAAATCTTTGTAGTAAAAGTTAAAAACAGATATTTACTTAGTTGGGAATGTGGAATCTTTGGCACAATGATACTACTCAGTATATATCACCACTACACCAAACACTTTATTTTTGCACTCGACGCGCGTTTCGCTAACCATGTTAGCTTCATCAGGAGCGATGATTGACTAAAGCTAAAACTACAAATCTACCCTATTTATACTTAGCCTAACCGGAACTAATGACATAGGCAAGGCCCTCAGTTCCGGTCAAGTACCCAGTAGAGGGGACTATAAGGAATAGGCCCTCTGTCTTTATTTAAACTACTTTTACATTTTATGATTTCCATACTTTCGTATGCGTTCAACAATCTCCTATCAGATACATTTTTTATTAATCTTAGATTATCTAATGTTACAGTATGATCAGCTTCAAGGGCATGTTCGGCAATGCTAGACTTTTCTGTTCTATTGTATCTTAAGTGTGCTAAATCTTCTTTAAATCGTGTTTTAATTGACCTTTTAGTTTGCCCAACATACTTTTTGTCACAATCATTACAACTAATTTCATAAATTCCACTTTTCTTACAATTAGGAATCTTATCTTTGGGATTTCCTAAGATATTCCTCAGATTGTCTGATGACTTATAGACTAAGGTGAGGCCTACCTTATTAAATACCTTATTGAGTCCCTTGCTATATTTCGGATTATATGGTATGGAGACATATTTGGTGTTATTTTCTTCGCGTGTAAAAAAGGTGGAATTCTGAATATTAAACCTAAATTTATGTCTATTTATTAGCTTATTTACTAAGTCATCGTCGTAACCAGAAATGATAAAAGCTGGAGGAGTAGATCTGGAAAATAAAATATGTCGATTGGTGCAAGAAATATGAGAAACAGAAAATATGCCAGTGAGTTGGAGAAACGCTCATTTGTCCAATATACAAAAAAGGAGAAAAAACTATATGTGCTAATTATAGACCAATAGCCTTACTGGATGTCGTGTACAAGATAGTAGTAGTGACTATCAAAAACAGACTAGAAGAGAAAGCCGAATCTATTCTGGGAGAGCACCAGTGTGGATTCAGGAAAAATAGTTCGGTTACAGACCAGATATTTTCGATTTAAGATAACAGCTGAGAACAAAATCTGGCACTACACTTGGTCTTTGTGGATTTCAGAAAAGCATATGACTCTGTAAATAGAGGACTCGCATGGTGAGAATAACCCTAAATGACACAGAAAATAGAGTGTTGGTTGAGGTCAAAGTATCAGACAAGTTTAAGGTGAAGAGAGGATTAAGACAGGGGATTCTGTGTCGACATGTCTATTTAATTTGATACTAGAGAAGATAATCCGGGAATCAAAAATAAGAACAAATGGAACGATATACCAACAAACCTGCCAATACCTGGCCTATGCGGATGATGTAGTAGTGATTACAAAAGCAAAAGAGCGAAACGCGCGTCGAGTGATAAAAATAAAGTGTTTGGTGTAGTGGTGATATATACTGAGTAGATATTTACTACCTAAATATTTGTTTAATTATAAACAAATAAAATAAAATTATTTTGTCTCGGTACCTATCCGTTGGTCACCACTCCTCATGGAAATTTATTTTACCTGTGATCGGTCAAATGCTTAAAGCAAGCTGTACTGAAAAGTATATGAGTATATTACCGATTGCACTGAATACATATTGATATTTCGTAGCTCTTAGTCCCCGTTAAATTCACAAATTTCCACGAGAAAAATCTCCACCATATTATCAAGTCACATAGTTTTCTTTTTATATCGGATAAATTAGCAAACGTAGCCTTTGAATGATGAAATCAAGAAAAAAAAAAGCCGCATTTAGCAAACAAAAAAGTGTTCTTTCACCAAGATAATACACCGGCTCACAACTCCACAGGATTGATGGTGAAATTGGACCAACTGGGTTACGAATTGCTTCCTCATCCGCGGTATTCACCAGATCTGGCCCCCGACGCATTGGAAAAGGTGACCCCTGGAGAAAGAGATTTGAGTGAAATGACGAAATCGAATGAAAAACTGAGGGCTCGACAAATCTTACTCTATGAAATGTATCCAAATGTTGGAAGATCGCTGTTAAAAGTGCTCTTGAAGGAAACTAATTTGAAGAATAAAATCGATTTTTGGTAAAATATTGTTTTTTTTCTTCAAGAATCTCAGAAATTTTTACCATATATAGTACACGTCGCGTCAAAAGTTGTGTAACATCTTGGAGGTTATTCAGTGTGTTTAAACTAAACAGTACAATCCCGATTATTCGAATCGTGATTATCTCAAATCCGGCTTATCCGAAACAAACAGTTAAAAAGCAAATTGTATTCCCATTAAACGAAAAAATCTCCATTATTCGAAACAGAAGATGAGTGGTTTACTTAACGCGTCGGGGACTCCCCGACGTCTAGAATTTTACCTGTGTCTATGTTTTGGTTAGTCGACGAGTGTTATAAGTTATTCATTACGTCTATTATTATCGCAGAGGTAATAGTTTCGTTTTAATAGATATTTTACAAAATGGAGTGTCATAGAAATAAGCGTAAACGTGTTGTTATTATCTTAAAAGAGAAACTTGAAACAATTCAACGTTTAGATAATGGTGAACTTCTTAAAAATATAGCGAAGGATTTAGCCGTGAGTACTGTTTCAGAGTGGAGAAAAAATCGCGAAAAACTTGAAAAATGGTGTAGTGTTTTGTCATCGCCCACACAGACACGAAAAAGTATGAAAAGCGGTGAATACCAAAAAGTGGATGATTCTTTATTTTTATGGTTTACACAGAATCGAAAACGTGGAATACCAATTTCAGGAACAATTTTAAAACATAAGGCAGTGAGTTTCAGCGAAGAGTTGCCGGTTATTGAAGCGCCTGTAAATTTTTCTGCAAGTAATGGATGGCTAAACAGGTGGGAAAAAATACATGGTGTACGTCAACTGAAAGTTTGTGGAAAAAGATTGTCGGCTGATGTATCTGCTGCAAAAAAATTTGCGGAGAATTTTGAGCAGCTTATGAAAGAACATGGTTTACAACCAGACCAAATCTATAATTGTGATGAAACAGGCTTGAACTACAAAATGTTGCCGTCAAATACCTTAGCTTCAAAAACAGAAGCTAGAGCACCTGGTTACAAACGTAGCAAAGAACGCATTACTGTTCTTGCATGCTTCTGAAAGACACAAACTCCCATTATTATGTATTGGTTAAGTCAGCACATCCACGAACCTTTAAGAATATTCGTCGCAATGCTTTTCCTGTTTTGTATAAAAATCAAAATAATGTTTGGATAAACGCGACTCTATTTAAAGACTGGTTTTTTGGAAATTTTGTTCCCAAAGTGGGACTTTTTTTAAAAGAACATGGCTATCCTAGAAAATGTATTCTGTTACTAGATAATACCCCCACTCACCCAAGTGCGGAGCAACTTGAAAGTGGAGAAATAAAAGCAATGTTTTTGCCTCCTGCTATAACTCTCATTCAGCCTATGGATCAGGGTGTTCTGGAAATTTTAAAACGCAATTACAGGCGTTTGTTATTGGAGCATATTTTAGAAGAAGCAGATGAAGGTGACAATCTTACTGATTGTCAAGAATATCAGGATGTGAAAGTGTTACGGAAACCGATGTTTGTGAATGGTTAAACAGTGACAGTGTGGAAGATGAAATGACTGACCAGGGATTAATTCAAAGTGTATGCAAAAATGCTAATAAAATAAACAGTGATGACGATGATGATAACGAAGTAGAAGCCACTGACAATATTCCAGTAAAAAATGTCACATTCAGAAGGACTAGACGCCCTAGAAAAAGCGTTAACTTATGTAGAACAACAAGAAAATGCAACCGCCGCGGAAGTTTTGCTTATCAAACGTTGGAGAGACATTGCAGCCAAAAACAGAACTAACGCAAAACGAGTGCAGTTAAAAATTACTCCATTTTTAAGACATTAAAGTTAAGAATGAAACTGTTTTATTTTCGATTTTCCGTACATATACATAAAATAAGTAAACTAATTGTTCTATTCTTTGTTTTAATAAATACTTATGTACGTAATAGCATATCGTATAAATGCTTTTAAGTCAATCTGCAATAAGTCTATTTTATAAAAAAAATCGGATTAACTGAAATTTCGATTATCTGAAATCACTTTGGTCCATATTATTTCGGATAATCGAGATTCCACTGTATATGCAAATCTGAAGTATCCAAAGTACACTAAATTGCAACGAGTAAATTTTGAATTATGCTTAGCGGGATAAACTATATACAAGGGCTACCTTTTAAGTTTTTACAAAAAATATGAAAAAAAAAAAAATCGGTACAAATCATTTTATTGTTTCTTAAAAGATTCACCTTTAAGATTCATACATTATTGCATGCGTTCGAACTAATTCTCGAAACATTTTTCCACTCTGAAGTTAGCACCTCAAAAACATGGTTTTGAACGAATTCAACAGCTTCTTGAGGTAATAAAAATCGCTGTCCACACATTTTTTTTTTGACATTCGGGAACAAAAAGAAGTCGTTAGGCGATAAATTAGGTAAATACGGGCAATGAGATATTAATTCGATGTTTTTCTCCGTCAAATTATCAATTGTTTGACATGCTGTGTGAGAGCTGGCATGATCATGATGAAGAATGATGCGAGGTTTTCGGTTGTTTTTTCTAATTTCATCGATGACTTCTGGCAAACAAATTGTTCTGTACCATTCGGCATTAACTGTTCTTCGATGTTCTAAAGCAATGGTTGCAACATGTCCAGTATAACCAAAGAAACAAGCGATCCTTTTCTTGGAAGTGCTTCGCGAACAAACCACTTGTGTTGGATTCGGTTCATCTTGGAACACTCTTGATTATTGCTTTGTTTTCGGCTCGTACGAATATATCCAAATTGCGTCTCCTGTTACGATGTTGTATACGGGTTTTGTATGTCCTCGCTCGAATTTTTTGTGCATTTCCTTACACCAATTGACACAAGCCTGTTTTTGCGTTTCGGTCAAATTATACGGAATCTTTTTCACAGCTAAATGTTCATGCAAAATCGAATATACTGCAGTCTTCGATATGTCTAAGGATGCCTCTATCTCATGGGAAGTCACATGCCGATCCTCTTCAATCATGTTGCACACAGCATCGATTTTTTGGAACAACTGATTCTGGTTGACCTTTACTGTATTTCGTTCAAATCATTTGTAAACAGTCTTTTCTGCTGGTGATTCATTACCAAACGTTGAAAGAAGCGATTCGAGTCATTTTGTTGCTGAGTTAGGCCTTTACTAAAATCGTAAAAAATCATTCAACGAAAACCTTCACGTAAAATTTCCATTTGTTCACAAACTGTTTTTTTTTTAACGCTCACTGTAAACGAATTACTTGGCCAATTTCTGAGCTGCCACTGTTTTAGCAATAACAAATATCAAATTTTACAACAGTGGCAATGTCATATCTCAATAGCGCCATCTAGTGGTCGTTTGTAAATATTTAAAACACGGCCCTCGTATGAACGAGAAGAATGCAATACAATTGAGTTGGTTAGATCAAAAAATAATGATTTGGAGAAATTTCTGCGGGCGCCTATGTTTTGAAGATTTGAGAAGAAAGATCTTACGTTGTTGGCCAGTCACATCCGTATCCGATAAAATATTAAATTATTTCTTCGATTTATTTAAACAAAAAATGGCTTTTATCGTTAGGAAACAATACTACTATAAATATGAGCCGATTTCACTATTCTTTTTTAGCCGAGATCAGTATAATTCTAGTGATCATAATTATATTGACATGTTTCACAATGTTGAAGGAACAATGAACAAAGGGTACTACTTTCCGGGTTTTAACTTTCATTTTACGATGCATAATGTAAATGCTATTGTACTATTTATTTAAAGCAAACTGAATTTCTATACACCTACGAGAGTATAAACAATGATCCCGCGCAAACTGGAGTAATTTCTTTTTAAGAGTATTTATAATATGTATAAGAAAATAATATGCAGGTCATATACGAGGCTGGTTTGAAGAGTCCGTGCAAAAATAAAAACTACTTATGTGTTTGGGGTAAACCTTTTTTATTTTTCGACATAGTCTCCTTTTAGGCTTATACACTTCGTCCAACGATGTTCTAATTTGTTGATCCCTTCCGAATAATAGGATTTGTCCAAGTCTGCAAAATATCCATTAGTGTCTGCAATCACCTCCTCGTTTGAATAAAATCTTTGTCCCGCCAGCTATTTCTTCAAATTGGGGAACAAATAGTAGTCCGAGGGAGCCAAGTCTGGAGAATAGGGGGGATGTGAAACGAGTTGGAATCCTATTTCCATTAATTTTGCGACCACAACTGCTGAGGTGTGTGCTGGTGCGTTATCGTGGTGGAAAAGGACTTTCTTGTGGGCCAATCGCGGGCGTTTTTCTTGCAGCTCGATTTTCAAACGGTCCAATAACGATGAATAATATTCACCTGTAATAGTTTTACCCTTTTCCAGATAGTCGATGAGGATTATCCCTTGCGAATCCCAAAAGACAGTCGCCATAACCTTTCCGGCCGAAGGAACGGTCTTCGCCTTTTTTTGGTGCAGATTCCCCCTTGGTAACCCATTGTTTAGATTGCTGTTTGGTGTCAGGAGTATAGTAATGTATCCATGTTTCATCCACAGTGACGAAACAACATTTAAAGTCCTCCGGATTCTTCTGGAACAGCTGCAAACCATCCTTGCAACACTTCACACGATTCCATTTTTGGTCAAGCGTGAGCAATCGCAGCACCCATCTTGCGGATATCTTTCTCATGTCCAAATGTTTATGCAAAATATTATGTACTCGTTCAGTCGAGATGCCCACAGCACTAGCAATCTCACGCACCTTAACTCTTCTGCCATCCATCACCATATCATGGATTTGATCAATGATTTCTGGAGTCGTAACCTCCACAGGCCGTCCAGAACGTTCAGCGTCACTTGTGCCCATGTGGCCAGTCCGAAAATTTTGAAACCACTTATAAACTGTTCTAATCGAAGGTGCAGAGTCACCATAATGTATATCAAGCTTCTCTTTAGTCTCCTGAGGCGTTTTGCCTTTCATAAAGTAATGTTTAATCACCACACGAAATTCTTTTTCGTCCATTTCTTGAAAATCACTCGACTTCCTTGATTCACACGAATGCCAAACACAAAGAAATAGACCAATATGGCGTTCATTCAAGAGATGCTACTAACTAAACATGACCTCGATACGCGCCGGTGGTGTCATCTCTCGGACTTTTCAAACCAGCCTCGTATAAGGTGTCCTATAACAAACGTTAAATTTTAAAATATTTATACTGCCACCTAAATCAGAATTATCAGTTCCTAGCGAGCCTGGAAACTATTGATCAGTACTCGGATCGCGGTTTTTGCCATTTCTTGACTGATATATTTTTTTTAGTTGTTGTGACAGACACTGGAGTTATCTTATAAGTGTTCCGCACGGAACACTAAAAATCGATCGACATCAAAACAGGGCTACGTGCAATCCAATTTACCTCGTTATCTCCACTGGAAATCGGTTTATTTGAGTAAAATTTGAGTAAATTACTCAAATTTCTAGCGAGGATATATTTGAACTGCAAATGCTTTTGATGCTTTAGTTTTGAATTTGTCGGACTCGGCAATTCTGTTTATTATCCTTACCGTTAAGATGAAAGTATGCCTTTTCGGAGAAAATCGTTGAAATATTTTATTAATGAACTTGAGTCTCCCGGCAGCATTAATTGTTACACCAGCAGAATTTCAAATTCGTTGTTTTCATAGTTATGTATCTCCTCTTTGTACGTCCTTTTTAGTGTTCCGTACGGAACACTTATAAGATCACTTCGGTGTCTGTCTGTCTGTCTGTCTGTCACTATTTGACATAGAAAGGTGAAATTTGGTAATAATATAGGAATTGATGGCCTCATCAGAGCCATGTAGTTTTGAGAATTAAATTTTGACTTAAGGGGTTAGTTTTGGGGGGTGAAGTCGGAAGTGAAAAAAAAATTTTTTTACTAGGTCATCGAGTGTGGTGTCAAACGAAAGCTTGTGAAAACACGAGTAAAAAAATATATATAATATTATACTTGCGCGCACTTTTCTTTGTGTTATTTTTAAAAATTCGCGAAAAATCGCTGTCCCGGGCCTTATCTGGAAAAGTACTTATCAAAAAATTTCGATAAAATTCTGGAATATTCTCCACGGGGTGTAGATTGAACGAAAATTATCACGAGTGCATTACCTTTAATAATTTATATGGTATATAAAAAAAACAAAAATTTCAAGGTCATCAGATTTCAGTAAAGATTGGAAACAAACTTTGTTGAAAACTCATTTAGGGTGTATTTTGTGAAGTCACTGATCATTTTATTCCTCTGTGACAATTTTTTTTTATTTTAAAAGCAATCAACGAACGGAACACTAATTGCGCAAGTTCAACTTGCACTTGACCGGTTATTTTTGTTTAAAAATTATTTCAGTTAAATGTTGGAATTTCGATTTGTGAAACGGAGAAAAATCGATTAATTTTTGAAGACTATCATTACGGGTGATGACAAGGGGATAATTGATAATAACCTTTGTTTAATCTTTATTCTGATGTTGTGTTTAGTGAAGCCATATAGGAACCATTGAGGACATAACAGTTAATGGGAATACACTGGATAACATACGGTATGCTGATGATACTGTTCTATTAGCAAACAATATTAAAAAACTCCAGCAACTAATGATCGAGTCGCATGAGCCAACAAAAGATTTGGATTAACTATGAATCTAAAAAAACCAAGTGGATGTTAAGAATAAAGAAAAGTCTACCACCAGAATCCTTCGAAATCAAGGACAGCACCGTAGAACAAGTCGGAGTGACATACATAAATATGAATAAATTTTTCCATTGAACAAGTCTAAGTCACGAACTCAGAATGAGATTGGTGAGAGCGCAGCTATTCTCCGTGCTATTGTGTGGAAGTGAGTGCTGAACCCTTGCTTAGAGGAACGTCTGGAAACATTTGAAATGTACCTTTTAGACGCCTTCTTCACGTCTCCTGGGCACAGAAAAGAAAAAACACAAAAGTACTAGTAACAATGAATAAGGCGAAAGAATGACTAACAATAAAAATAAGAAAAATTCAATACTTCGGACATATAATGAGGACTACTCAGTATATATCACCACTACACTAAACACTTTATTTTTGCACTCGACGCGCGTTTCGCTAACCATGTTAGTTTCATCAGGAGCGATGATTGAGTAAAGCTAAACTACAAATCTACCCTATTTATACTTAGCCTAACCCTTGAATTACTCAGGCGGAACTAATTGCATAGGCAAGGCCATCAGTTCCGGTCAAGTAACCAATAGAGGGGACTATAAGAAATAGGCGCTCTGTCTTTATTTAAACTACTTTTACATTTTATAATTTTCATACTTTCGTATGCGTTCAACAATCTCCTATCAGATACATTTTTTATTAATCTTAGATTATCTAATGTTACAATATGATCAGCTTCAAGGGCATGTTCGGCAATGCTAGACTTTTCTGTTCTACTGTATTTTAAGTGTGCTAAATGTTCTTTAAATCGTGTTTTAATTGACCTTTTAGTTTGCCCAACATACTTTTTGTCACAATCATTACAACTAATTTCATAAATTCGAATTTTCTCACAATTAGGAATATTTTCTTTGAGATTTCCTAAGATATTCAGACTTATAGACTAAAGTGAAGCCTACCTTATTAAATACCTTATTGAGTCTCTTGCTATATTTCGGATTATATACATACTTGGTGTTATTTTATTTGCGTGTAAAAAAGGTGGAATTCTGAATATTAAACCTAAACTTATGTCTATTTATTAGCTTATTTACTAAGTCATCGTTATAACCATTAACTTTAGTTATATTTCTAATACGATTCTTTTCTTTATTAAAGTTTACTCTATACAGAGGGAAAGTGACCAAATGATGAACTAAAAAATGTAATGAGGCTAATTTGTGTTGTTTGCAATGAAATGAATCTATGAAAATGAATATAATGAGGAGCCCAAAATATGAATTGCTACATTTACTAATTGAAGGAAAAATAAAGGGTAAGCGATCGATCGGAAGACGTCAAAATTCGTGGCTGAAGAACCTGCGAAGGTGGTTTGGATGTGCTTCGGTTGGTATTTTTCGAGCAGCGGTTTCTAAGGTTTGTGTAGCTTTATAGATGGCCAACCTTCAGCAGGAGACGGCGTAATAAGAAGACTATACACCACCAAATGACACTAAGAGAACTAACTTTAGCTCACTTTTCGCTTCTCTTGCAAACGCCATCCATTTTTTACAAATTAATCATCAAGTGCCGAAATTGCCATCCTGGACAACTTTAATGTCCACATCAACTATTGTTGGAACAATAAAACCATAAGGATTTAAAGTTTTTTAGGTCATTTTATGATTTAAAACGAATTTTCTGCATTAGACGAAAAGATTAGTTATTGTTGACGCTTAATTAAAGAAATTAAGGTCAAGTATTAATCAAAAGCATAAATTCGTAATCTGTTTTTCAATTATCGGTTAATTGAAGTATCTCCGTAAAATCTCGGGATAATCGAGCGGAGATTTAAGACTGAATAATCACTGTTACTAACATACATTCATTGTAAATAGAGTGCCCCATTTCAAGTAGAGGTCATTACATATGAGCGTTTTCATTTTTTGTTATTTCTTAAAGTCAATAACCAAGAACATATTTTTTTATTGTACCTACTTTTTACCGTTTGAATATTACAAACTACTCGTATTTAAAATTAAATAATTTAAAAATAAAATGTTCAGTATTATAATAATAATAATAACACACACTGGAAATGTCCTGGAATAGACAATATACAAAACTTCTGGTACAAACAGTTTACCACCACGCACGAAGCACTCACACACCAAATCAACAAAGCCATTCTACAACCACACACATTTCCCACTTTCCTTACACAAGGAATAACATACGTTAAACCCAAAAGCTCAGACACCACAAACCCGTCAAACTACCGACCTATCACCTGTCTTCCAACCCTATACAAGATCATCACAGCCGCAATTTCCAAGAAAATAGAACAACACCTAACAGACAACAATATTATCACAGAAGAGCAGAAGGGATGCAGGAAAAATAGTCGAGGATGCATAGATAGCGTGATTATGGGACAAACCAGAAAAGAACAAAGAAACCTTTACATCGGTTACATAGACTATAAAAAAGCCTTCGACTCCATACCCCACAGCTGGTTAATCAAAGCCCTAGAAATCTATAAAATCACCTCAGACAATTTCTAGCGCAAATTATGAAAATATGGAAAACCAAAATACGCCTAGAAACACAAACCGAACGCATCCAAACAGAAGAGCTGTACATCAGACGGGGTATATTTCAGGGAGACTCGCTCAGCGCTCTATGGTTTTGCCTCTATCTCAATCCACTCTCAAATAAACTAACAGAACAGAGCATGGCTTCAATATCAGACACCAAAAAGTGAATCAACATAAAATAAACCACCTCCTATATATGGATGATATAAAACTCTACGCTGCCACAAAAACACAGCTGAAAGAACTCCTCAAAATCACAGAAATATTCACCTTAGATGTCAATATGGAATTTGGTATAAGTAAATGCAAAGTGCTCCACATCAACAATGGCCAATGGACGTACCACCATGAGACAGAAACCATCAACAATGAAACACTCGATAACATGTTCGACAAAGAAACATTCCAACAAAGCACCAAACTCAACCACACTCACATCAAAACAGAGCTCAGAACCGAATTCAAAAACAGACTGACGAAACTTTTACAAACAAAACTCAACTCTAAGAATCTCACTAAAGCCATCAACACGTTCCCTATACCTATACTCACATATTCATTTGGTATCATCAAATGGTCACAAACAGACATAGAAAACATTCACATCCTTATACGTTCTTAATTCACCAAATACAGGAAATTACACCCCAACGCATGCAAAGAAAGACTTACCATCGAGAGGAAGGCAGGAGGAAGACATCAGATCATTACACACAAAACAAATACAAGCACTTAGGAAATTCTTTCACACCAAGCAAACCAGCCTCCACACAGCAACAGTTAAAGCAGACAAAAACTATACCCCACTCGACTTATCCCGGGTAGACCACCCAGCAGATACACACAGTCACACCCAATTACAACAGGAAAAGATGAAAACGTGGTCAGAAAAAACACTCCACGGAAAACACAGATACCACATAGAACAAGACCACGTAAATAAAAAACAATCATACACCTGGTTACGGGATGGGCAGCTATTCCCGGAAACAGAAGGCTTCTTACTTGCCATCCAGGATAAAGTCATATTAACCAGAAACTACTAAAAGCATATCATCAAAGACCCAACTATTACAGAAGACAGATGCAGAAAATGCCACCAGCAGAAAGAAACGATCGAACACATAACAAGCGGATGTAAAATATTAGCCGGAACGGAATACATAGCCAGACATGACTCAGCGGCAAAAGTAGTTCACCAAGCACTAGCCGCAACATACAAGCCCATAGAAAACACAGATCCCTACGACAAATACACACCAACATCCGTACTTCAAAATAAAGATTACAAACTCTACTGGGACATCAGTATCCATACAGATAAAACAGTCTCCGCCAATAGATCCGATATTACTTTTCAGTGTAAAAAAGAAAAAGTCACCTATCTAATTGACATAGCTGTCCCCAACGACACAAACATCCAAACGAAATACACAGAAAAAATTTCTAAATACACAGACCTTGCAACGGAAATAAAAAGGCTATGGAAACAAGAAAAAGTCATCATTGTCCCCCTCATTATATCAGCCACAGGCCTGACACCAACAACATTCACACCACACTTAGTATAATTAGGACTCAACACAAACATACACAAAAACATTCAGAAGTCAGTGATTTTGAAAACATGTAACATTGTCAGGTCATTCCTTAATACACAATGGTAATGCGTTTGTGCTGACTTGGTTTGCGCCCGTCAGCCAAACATGGAACCACATTGACCAAATGTGAGAAAGAAAAACGTGAACAGTCATAATAATAATCTTTATTGTTTAACAGATAGAATATCCATTTACAGGACAAATGTGTAAAATTAAAAAAAAATAAAGAGGAAAAAAAAAAGAAAACTACAATAATTGCATAAAATAAGTATAACCACATGTATAACTAGTACATACCACTCAAAAATGTGGACACGTCCATCGAGCACCGAGAACCTTCATCTTCATCAATTTAGTAAATTGAGCATGAGTTAAGTTGTGCATATCCAAACCGTATTGAAAATATTCATGGATTGATACAAAGGAGTCTTCATTAAAATATTGTGGTACCGAATTGGTAACGAAGTGGAAAAAAATATTCATTTTGATTAAAATTTGGAAAAGAAATTCTTAGTTGCCAAATTCAATAGGTTATCTATTATGTTCTAAATAAATAGCGATTACTCGTGGCTTTTGAAGCGGAGTTGCCCAGGCAGCCTGTCTCAACTACATTCTAGCTTAAAATAGAAACTGTATAGCCTGTCTCAAAATATAAGATCCTGATTTTTGCCGTTTTAAATGGGCAATATAAAACTTCTGACCTTTTGTTTATGATAGGTTGCAGAGATGGACTTAAGAATTTCATTCATTAATGCAAATAAATAAAATTATAAGTGTTTTTGGAGATGTTTATTTATAGATGCATGTAAAAACAAATGGATAAGAAGTACAAATATACAGTTTGAATGAATGGGGTTTACAAAAGGGGACATATTGTATAAATAAAAATATATTGTAACTTAAGCCTTATTCGGTTTCACTATCACTATTATCAGCTGAGGTAATTATCAGTGGTTTTATATTATTTACATAAATATATGAATCTTCAACTTTAACAACGTGTTGAATGGAATTCTTCCAGCTTTCACAAGGTATATCATTTATAACTTTTTTTACTAATTCAACCACTGACACGCCTAAAGTAGGAGAAACATTTTGTCCCCTTATTTTTGATTTAACTTGATGCCATATATGTTCAATTGAATTAAACACACAATAATACGGAGGAAGCCGCAAAACAGCGTGTCCCATTTTCTCAGTCATACTATCACAAACTTATTTCTTTTTCAGTTTATAGAATATAAACTCCTGGACAAAATTAAAGCAACAATCTGAAAATTAATTTAACTTTTTCTTATGTCAGTTTTAAAGTTTATCGAGTATTTGAATAGTAGTTGCATATTTTATTTCGTTGTTCATGACAGAAATCAAAAAAATTCGTTTAGATTTACAGTTTTAAAGATTTTTTTAGAAGATAAACAATTTTCTGTAATAATGCGATAGATTTTCTTTAAAAGTAAGCTTATAAATTGTTCCCTTTTTCAAAGTAATACGTTTTTGTGGTAGACTGTTTTATTTTTGACCCCGAACAATTAGGGAAATGAATCGAACAAGGAATTTAACTGAACACGAGGTAGTGCGAGCCTCAGTTTTATTGAACGAGGGATATTGTCAGAGTTATGTTGCCAATTTGTTAGGCAAACATCGTTCCACAATACGTCTTATGGTAAGACGCTTGAATGAAGTAGGAACTTATTCTAGAAGGCTAGGGCAAGGGCGAAAACGATGCACTAGCGACTTAGATGAACGTTTTATAAGACAATATGCTTTAAGAAACAGGACTGTCACTAGTTCTATAATAAGAAACAAACTCGTAGCTGTTCGCAATGTCATAATTTCTTCTAAAACAGTTAGAAGACGGTTAAATGAAGCTGGATTAAACAGTAGGAGACCAGTCACTGCGCCCTTGCTAACTAGAGAGAACAGAGTTGCTAGGTTACGTTTTGCTCGAAATCACGAAAACTGGTCTGTGGATGATTGGAAACAAGTTTTCTTCACAGATGAAACTAGGGTTAGTCTAAAACATCCAGATGGTCGTGAGCGAGTACGGCGAAGACCAGGAGAGAGGTTTGCTCCTTGCAATATCTCTGCAAGGATTCCATTCGGCGGTGGCTCTGTTATGTTCTGGGGTGGCATCTGCTTTGATGCTCGGACAGAGTTAGTTCCTGTCCGTACGAGATCCATGAATGCTGACTACTATCTTGAGAATATTGTAATAGAACATGTGATGCCTTTCGGTCATTTTGTGGGGCCCAATTTCCTGTTTGTGCAAGACAACGCTCGACCTCACGTGGCTAGGGAGGTACTCGATTATCTTAATCAAGTTGATATACCGATTATGCAATGGCCACCAAAAAGCCCGGATCTGAATCCGATAGAACATGTATGGGATTACCTTAAGAAAAATGTGAAACGTCATATACCTGCACCTAGAAACCTGAGGGAACTTGAAAATGCAGTTATCACAGAATGGGAGCAAATTCCTCAAGATTTTATCCAAAATTTAATTAGAAGCATGCCTAGGCGCATAAACGCTGTCATCCGAAGTAGAGGAGGCAACACACGCTACTACTGGTTACACCATTAATTTTGCTACTAGTGTCTCAGGTTATTTTTTTCATTATTACATAATTTCAACGATTTTGTTATTAGGTCTTAAGAATAATTTTAATTCGAATCTTATAGAGAAATTTGGTAGCTAATTCACTTTTAAAGTATCCGAATAAGTTTTTGCTAACTTTTAGTGTAACCAATGTTCATAAAAAATTATTAAAATTAATTCATTATAGAGATTTGTATGATTTAATATATTGTTGCGTTAATTTTGTCCAGGAGTGTATTTTTCTCCTGATGACGTTATTTTCACAATCGTCTACCTGATGCATTTGAAAATCTTTCCGTTTTTTCCTGTTCCTGTACAATACCCTTAATCGTAGAAATTGAGGTTTTTGTTAGTTCACTGGTTTCTTGCAAATCACTTTGTTTATTCAAATTTCTTTTTATCAAACTGTCGTAAACATTTTTCACTATTTTTTTAGCGTCCAGTGATAAATTTTTCTCTTGTGATAGGCACTATTGCAATTTTCCCCCGGACGCCACATAATTAAAATAGGACCGTTACGTTATAAGTAAAACTAAAAATAAAAATAATAAAAAGTATCTTTCGAATCTTAATGGGGACCTGTGGTCATTAGGCCAATATTATCAAATACTTAAAGGGCTCCAAACCGGGTACCAGGTAGTAAATATATAGGTAAAAATAGATCCAATATGATTGCAGGTGCAAGTGAGGGCGGTGTACAAAGCAGGTAAAATAAAAATACGTTTATCGCAATACCTGGCACCTATGCAGAAAACCCTAATAAGGTCGTTTATTGCCCCATTAAAAAAGCAAAAATGCAGGATCTTATATCTTGGGATTTACTATACAAAATTAACGTAACGACGAAAAACCGACTTTAAGTTACAATGTCTGAAAGTCTTCGTACATTAACGCATTTTAGCACAGCTAGGTTCAGCACCTTGCTGCCGTCCCTTTTCATATAACTACTGTTTGATTCTATCTGTCTATCTATTTATGGGACATAAACCTTCCCTTGCTTTTTTTTTTCATTTTTCTCGGTTTCTTATTCGTTATTAGTCGCCGCGTGCTTCTTAAGATGATCAGCCCATCTCTTCTGGGTATTTGAGTTAGATGCTACAGGGTGTTCAAAATACATTTCGACTATTTTAAATTGAAAAATCTCAAATTTTTTAAATTACACACATATTATTATTTTTTCTGATAGATTTTACAAAACCCTCCAACTTTATTGAGTATGTTATATGCCTATTTCTAATAGCTTTCGATTTATTTTGAATTTTTCAACTTTTACCCTTGTTTTTAATACACTTACGCTATTGTGAAAATATAAACAAATAATTAATAATAATTTTAATATAGTCTAACTTATCTAATGATTAATTATTATGACGTAATAAATGTTCAAAAATATGCCCGTCTACTTGAATACACATGTTTAGTCGTTTTACTATGTTTTCCTTCACTTTCCTTAGCATAAAGGGCGTTATTGTCCTGCACGTATCCCGTATCCTATTTTTCATCTCTCTGGTGTTGTAGGCGGATTCACATAAACACGATCTTCAATGTAGCCCCACAAAAAGAAGTCTAGAGGTGTTAAGTCACATGATTGAGGGGGCTATTGAATGAATCCATCCCTACCGATCCATTTTTGTGGGTAGCGATCGTTTAAAAATTCTCGAATTTCCCGGTGGTAATGAGCAGTAGCTCCGTCTTGTTGAATCCACATTTGTTCCCTTTCAAAGTTATCAACTTCTTCAAGAAGCTGGGGTAATTCGTTTTGCAAAAAATTTGGATATCTAGGCCCGTTAAGAGGTTCGCGGAAAAAATATGGAGGTTAAAAATTGAAAAATTCAAAATAAATCGAAAACTATTAGAAATAGGTATACAACATACTTAATAAAAGTTGAAGGGTTTTGTAAAATCTATCAGAAAAAATAATAATATACAGGGTGTGCCATTTAAAAAATTTGAGATTTTTCAATTTAAAAATAGTCGAAATGCATAAATTTATTTTAAACACCCTGTAGCATATAACTCAAATTTCTTTACATATATATTTTTTTTAATCTCTATAGAACGCTCGTACCACCTTTAAAAACAATGACGCTACTAGCAATTTTTTACAAAACTGAAAACTAGTATTTAAAAAAAAAAATTAAAATATTAGAAAAACTACTAGGTTTAGGTATATAACATTATTAATAAAGAAGTTATAACATTTTACGCAGAATTTAAAAATAAATTGAAAAATAGGATGTTCCATCCATTTGCTATATCGGCTACACTTTTTTGAAGTACCTTGTATACTCAAAAATAATTTTAAACTAGGCACTTTAATATTCTCTAAAACTATTGTATTTAAAATTTTTTCGTCATTCCCGAAATAAATGAGATAATGAACTTTACTCTATCGTTGACTCACCCTGTACAATAACACTAATTTTTTTCTTAAAGTATAATATCTTGAGAGTATCAGGTTAAAATTTTAGGTCAATATCTTGAAAACTGCATGAATTATGATTTTTTTTTTTAGTAAAAATAGCTTTTTGTCCCGTTTTTTTTTGCATTTAGGATTTTTTTTTGTATTCAAAATCATATTTCACCTTCTTTAAACAAATTCGTTGTTTAAAATAATAGTTCAAGGTTACTTGTATCAATTTTAAGTCAAAAAAATCCAATAATTTTGTTACAGCAGGCATTTTTGTCATTGGGGTTAGCTTGACCCCCCTGTGTACGTTATGTGATTCTGATGAAGTGTGCACGCTATGGGTTAAGTGCAACATGTTTAGTATTTTAATAAAAATGTGTATAACTAAGCAATTAAAGAGTTAATATTAATTTCTCATGTAATTAAATTTCATTTAAAATCGTTTGAACTTTCCACACATAATAAAAACGATTGTAAGCAGCCTAGGAAATGATTTATGTTAGATATTACAGTACACAATAAATCCACTTAGCGAAATTATCCTGTATTATAGGGATAGCCTTTAACCCGTCCAATTTACCTCATAATAAAATTTTTTTGGGTATTTTTAACTGAATTTTTCAGTGGCGTAGAGGAAATTCTTAAAATAATTGTTCATCTTACTTGGTCGTTCTTACTGGAATCCTCCAGGTTTCCATTGTATCATGTCTGCTTTTAGCATCTACATACACTATTGTCAAGTAAGAACGTGACCGCTCCTATTCTTGACAAAAGATAATTTTTGCCATCGATATATTCTTGGTGTGCTAACAACGGCACAATTATCTTAGTAAGTTGTCCAATCGTCTCCTGTATTAATAATCGCCTGGCATCTTCGAGGCATGCTGTCGACGAGATTTTCTGCAATGAACTCCAAATTTTTCGAATCTCGCGAGACAACTGAGTCAAAGTCCTCAGAGTCTTTCCTCTGGCGTCTGGCGATTGTGAGGGCGACTCTAGTATATTATCGTGAGCCCAAGCGAGCCGCTTCGCGACGAGATTTTCGTCCAACAAATGTTTCTGCAACGTGCTCCGGAATTTCACATGATGAGCACGAAGATGTTGTCGAATTGTTTCGTGGAACACATTCAAACCCGATTTTCTTATTTTTGCCGCTCCTTGACGTAGCGTCAATTTCGGGTCCCGTGAAAACAAAAACACGATTCGTTTTTCGACTTTCGAAGTGACTTTGCCTACCGAGCCACATTTTGGCAAGTCGTCGACATTTTTCATTTCGTTAACAAGATTTACCCACTTCTTCACAAACGACACCGACTTTTTAATATATTTAGCGGCCGCAGAATATATGATTTTAGGCTCCTTTGGATGGGAACAAAGAAAGACTGTCTCAAACTGACGCGTAAATAGGTGATTCATTTTGGATTTTACGTGATTTCGACGAACGTTTGGAATCGATTGATACTTTTACTAAAATGCATCGTAGGGAAAGGTCCCCTCTACCGATTTTTTGTTGAATTGCTAGAATCGCATCTACCAAAAATCAGTTATCACGGACACGTTCTTACTTGAGAGACTGTAGCTATGTTTTCAAGGTTTGAATCTTGTCAGCAGAACTATTATGGTGATGACGTCCAATTATATTTATTATTTAATCCCGTTTAATGTTCACAGGCTGTATCTGCACATAACTTAAATAATTTGGTTCAGTTTTCCACTAACCACTCCCTAAAAGTAAATCCAGATTACTGCCACATGCCGGAGGTATTTAATATTTCGAAAGAATATTTAAAAGAGTCTATTATTGTAAACTTTTTTAGTAAATAAAAACCTTTATTGTTATTATTATTATATGAAAAAAAAAACATTCGACGCGTTACATCCTGTGGCTCTGATACTCACAGTATACCACGCACTAAGGTCAGACAATGATGTAGTGATTATCAAGCAAATTCATCTGCCTGAACAGTCTAAAAGAATCAAAGATAACTGCCCTCTGCATCTTCATTGCAAGTAAATCAGCCGGGACACAGCAAACTGGTATGTTTTTCAGGTTTACTAGAAAATAAATGTCTTCTTAATTCCTTCTGAAACTCCGATGACTAGGACGACCATTGTTACTGAATGTCATTAGAATGTTTTTCCTCTCTTTGAATGAAATTTGTGTCTGCAGATGTCGAAACTCAATTTCATAAATTATTTTAAGAGGTACTGTAACAGATTTTTTGACTTGCAAACATTTTATGGTCGGAAACACGAAAATGCGACCCCTTTTGTATTTCACAATCGAGTCCATCTCCCTCGGCAGCGTGGGAATGTCATCGATACTCTGAGAGTGTCTAAGATGGGGTAGTATAGGACAAGCAACGCCACATTGTAACGATGGATGTTACGTTGTTATAGCGCTGAAAGTAAACGCATAAGTGATCCTGGTTATTTGTAGCATGCATTATACGTACTGTCCGCCAATTCCGTAAATCGACTACGACACACTAAGGTACTAGTCACATCATCCTGATAAGTTTATTGTTATTATTATTATATCTAAATTTGATTGTAACGAATGTTGTTAACACTTTAATGTAAAAAATTATTCTACTCAGTATATATATCACCACTACACCAAACACCATGTTAGCTTCATCAGGAGCGATGATCGACTAAAGCTAAACTACAAATCTACCCTATATACTTAGCCTAACCCTTGAATTACTCAGGCGGAACTAATGGCATAGTCAAAGCCATCAGTTCCGGTCAAGTAACGAGTAGAGGGGACTATAAGGAATAGGCCCTCTGTCTTTATTTAAACCACTTTTACATTTTATAATTTCCATACTTTCGTATACGTTCAACAATCTCCTATCAGATACATTTTTTATTAATCTTAGATTATCTAATGTTACAATATGATCAGCTTCAAGGGCATGTTCGGCAATGCTAGACTTTTCTGTTCTACTGTATTTTAAGTGTGCTAAATGTTCTTTAAATCGTGTTTTAATTGACCTTTTAGTTTGCCCAACATACTTTTTGTCACAATCATTACAACTAATTTCATAAATTTCACGTTTCTCACAATTAGGAATCTTATCTTTGGGATTTCCTAAGATATTCCTCAGATTGTCTGATGACTTATAGACTAAGGTGAGTATATCTTCATACCATATAATCCGAAATATAGCAAAGAATTTAATAAGGTAGGCCTCACTTTAGTCTATAAGTCATCAGACAATCTGAGGAATATCTTAGGAAATCCCAAAGATAATATTCCTAATTGTAAGAAAACTGGAATTTATGAAATTAGTTGTAATGATTGTGACAAAAAGTATGTTGGGCAAACTAGAAGGCTAATTAAAAAACAATTTAAAGAACATTTAACACTTAAAATACAGTAGAACAGAAAAGTCTAGCATTGCCGAACATGCCCTTGAAGCTGATCATAATATTGTAACATTAGATAATCTAAGATTAATAAAAAATGTATCTGATAGGAGATTGTTGAACGCATACGAAAGTATGGAAATCATAAAATGTAAAAGTAGTTTAAATAAAGACAGAGGGCCTATTCCTTATAGTCTCCTCTACTGGTTACTTGACCGGAACTGATGGCCTTGCCTATGCCATTAGTTCCGCCTGAGTAATTTAAGGGTTAGGCTAAGTATAAATAGGGTAGATTTGTAGTTTAGCTTTAGTCAATTATCGCTCCTGATGAAGCTAACATGGTTAGCGAAACGCGCGTTGAGCGCAAGAATAAAGTGTTTGGTGTAGTGGTGATATATACTGAGTAGTATCATTGTGCCAAAGATTCCACATTCCCAACTTAGTAAAAAATTATTGATGAATTTGTCCGTAACTTTGTGATAGAACATTATAAATATTGAATATGAACAATTTACTTTGATAACTTATCACAGTACAGTCTGTGAAGTAAGAACGTGACCGCGATAATTCATTTTTGATAGCTATTCAACAAAAAATCGGTATATGTCTACGACGCATTTTAGTAAAAGTATCAGTCGATTCCGAACTTCTCTCGAAATCACGTAAAATCCAAAATGAGTCACTGGTTTGCCCGTCGGTTCGAGGCAGCCTTTCTTTATTTCCATCCAAAGAGGCCTAAAATGACACATTCCGCGGCCGCTAAATATATTACAAAGTCGGTATCGTTTGTGAAGAAGTGGGTAAATTATTTTAACGAGACGAAAAATGTAGACGACTTGCCAAAACGTGGTCCGCTAAGTAAAGTCTCTCCGAAAGTCCAAAAACGAATTGTGTTTGTTTTCACGGGATCCTAAATTGACGCTGCGTCAAGGAGTGGCAAAATTAAGAAAATCGGAGTTGAATGTGTCCCATGAGACCATTCGACAACATTCTCGTGCTCATGATGTCAAATTCCGAAGCACGTTAAAGAAACCTTTGCTGGGTGAAAATCACGTCGCGAAGCGGCTCGCTTGGGCTCACGATAAGATACTAGAGTAGCCCTAACAATCGTCGGACCCCAACCTTATTGAAAACGTTTGGTGTGAAGAGAAACTCAGAGGAAAGACTCTGAGGACTTTGACTCAGTTGTCTCGCGAGATTCGAAAAATTTGTAGAGTATGTAGAAAATCTCGCCGACTTGAAAAAATGTTCTCGAAAAACATTTTTTCAAGAATACGAGCAACGTTCTTACGTGACAGATTGTATTAATAAATAGATTACGTTAACAAAATAAATTGTGCATATTCAATATAATCAGTGTAAAAACATGAAATAATTAACAAAAAAATTTCTCTACTTACTAATTACCGTCTTAATGGAGTATTAGGTTTTCGCTTTACCTTTCGGTACGCCATTGCGATTAACGATTAAATCCGCATTTGGCGCTATCAGGCAGTTACCTCAAACCAATAAATTTCAAATCGTGACCACTAAATCCGTGATATTGAAAGCAGAATTAATATTGACTTTATTTATTAAAATATAACCTGTTTTAAAGGAGATTCAATTTATGACGTCGGCCCGTAATTAGACGCCTAATAAGCTCCCATAGACCAGTTTGTGAGATATAATTATTGGTCGGCCTATAAGTTTTCGATTGTAAATAGGCAGAAACTGCCTACATATGTACACTTAGTTTAAAATTTATGACTTACTTGATTCTTACCCTTTCGTTGTGATATAATTTTGTATTGCTACTCGTTTTAAAGATGATTTACATTAATTTTAAGAGAGGCGCCTATTTTATTAGCACATCTTCTGGCAAATTCTACTATATATGTCGTCTTCGTACTGTCTCTGTTGTTACTGTTTACTCAGCACAAAATTAACAAGTTATCGACGATGTTTAAATTTAATTAAAAATTATTTAACATTTTTTAAAATTATTTAACATTTGTATTCTTGTACACGTAAACAATAAGGTATTGTTCCAAATGTTGGGTAGTAAGATTATGCCTCCGATCACTTAAAATATTTTTATAAGTGGAAAAAGATCGTTCCACATCCACTGAGGTAACTGGGCAGTATTTGAATTTGGGTGCTATGTTAGCACTTATTGTTTCTGGCAAAAGTTCACCCGTCCCATTAATAAAACTATCAATTTGTCACAAAGGTTCAAAGCCTGGGTTATTGCACAAAATGTTTTCAAACTTTTCTTTAACTCTATGCGGGAATACATCTGGCAGTGTGGAGTTTATTTGACGTATTTTATTTATTAACTGAATTGATTCGGTCAACGCCAAACCTCGAGTTTCAAGCTTTTTAATACCCGCAGGTATGTGGGAAAAGTGAGTGCTAATCAAAGCTATGTTTTTTTTAATATCAGAATCGTTAAATGCTTCCTTGGATTGACGAACTGCCATAGCCTCTGCACTATCGAAGTCATTTACTACACCTTTGATGGCCTCGAAATGTTCATTGTAAAATAGTACAGCTTCAATCCAGGTTCCCCATCGAGTTACCACTGGTTCGGGAGGTAAAGGCACATTTGGCAGTTTTTCTTTATAGACGTTATTGCGAGCAGGTGCCTGAAATCAGTTTATTTACATTTCCAAACGTGGATCGTGATTCTTTAGCGAGTCGATGGACTCCGTGAGCAAAGCACGTCACCTGAATTAAATTTGGATAAAATACTTGGAGGACTTTGGCTGCCTTGATCATATAGGGAGCAGCATCTAAGAGAAATATAAACACTCTTTCATCTGCAGAAGATTCAGGAAATATTTTTTTAATACCCTCATTCACAAAACTGGCGATCGTAGAATGATTTGTCTTGTCAAGTTCTTTGCAGGCCAGAAAATAGGAAGAAGAAGGCTCTAATTTTAATGCACCCACAATTAAATTCGCAATATAGCGACCACAACTGTCGGTAGTTTCATCAGCTGAAATTCAAATAATGTCATCCTTAAGTTCATTACGTATTTCTTCCAGAACATGTTGGTATGTAATTTTTACGCAGTGTTGATTCGTCTAATATTTTTTGATTCAAGCAATATTTTCGCAGAAAATCTTTGAATATAGGATTTGTAAGTTTGTGGAGAGGAATATTACTTGCAAGCAATACTTCACATAAATCCATGCTAAAGTGTTTTTTTTGTTTGCCTATAGAAGTGGAATCACTGCTACTTGCTGCTGTTATAAGTTGTTGTCGTAGGCCTTTTTTTTGCAATCCTTGGATATGAAGAGTTATCTTGACATGCTGGTCAATTTGAAACTTTTGTATACGAAACATTTATATTGAGTCATTATAATGAGATTTATACAACTCTGCATCATTTGAAGTAAATCCTTGTCGAGCCAGTCATTTTTTTAAGTTTGGTAACGAGCACTAATCGCTGGGAGCCCAATCTGGCAAATACGGTGGATGTGAAAGGACTTCGAAGCGAAGATCATTCAATTTTGCACCAAATCTCCGAGACGTGTGTGGAGCACATTATCTGTATAAAATTGCACAACACAACTAAACACACGTGTCTGAAATCTCACAACACGCCATCTAGTAGAAAACACTTAACAAATATCATGATAATTTGGTCATCTTGGCTCTATATCTGTGCTATAGCGAAAACTTTTGGAAGGATTCTCGTACATTAACGTTGCTGTTATGCATAAAGTAAGTCTTATAGACAATGACGATAAGATAACCTTTTTGACTTTTCTTGCTTAATTTGTAAAAAATTGACGTTTCGAAATTTCTGTAATTCTTTACGGTTTTGGGTTTCTAGTTGTAGATATCTTGCCGCGATAGCTCCCACAGGAAATAATATATTGATTTCCAATTTGAGACACATCTAATAGTTGAAGTAGGGAACAAATTAATAGTTTTTGAGCAGTGTCGTCTTAAGGGAAGGGGTAAAGGTTAGAGGAGTTAAAAATTTGCGCAAAAATACAATAGCATTATAGAAATCTTTCCTGATTTTTCTTTAAAAAGTGGAAAAAGGAATTAGAGAAGATAGTTTCTATTATAGCATATTATATGTCCTTTTCAGGGTTTTTGGTGTCGCGATATTTTTTCATTATTTCCAGTCTTATCAAAAACACTAGGTAGAAGGTACTGGGATGTGATTAGAGTAAATACAGAAATATTTTTACAACTTGTAATTGTGAGGGAACTTGACGAATATACTCGAACCCAAGTTAACAAGATACGGATTCGAGCACTTTGCCGCTGAGCTACGGCGCTCTTGAAACTAGTATTTCTAAGGGTTCTATTTGAACTTAAATAGGGTGGGAGCTTTTCTTGCCTTGAATTGCGTCTCGGAGTATTGCGCCTTGGTTATTACAGGCCTACAAAAAAAAGACAGATTTTGGCCGCACAGTCGCCTTGTCTCTTTCTAAAGAATGGTCAATTTTGTGAAGTTAATACTCGGTCCATTTTCTATGTCTATGACTTTAACATAAGGACGTCACAAACATGGCAGCCGATCGGGGCGCTTTCGTAGTCACGTATTTCTTTAAAAATTTTATAAAATTTAATTTAATTACAATTAAGTAAAGAAAATTAAAAAAAAAGTTTTTCGCATCGATTATTAATATTATTTATGATAAAGTTTTAAAATAAGGTAAAAAAATCGATAATTATTTTTTATTCAAAAATTCAGTTAGCTAAAATTTTATAACATATACAGTGCGCCCTCGGTAATCCGGACTAATTAAAACCGCGGTGATCCGAATTAGTAAATAATTCGAATTACTGAAGCAGGACATTATTTATATTAAAAAACGAATCATTTAATACGAAACAACTAAAAAATAGTACATAAATAGAATAATATTTAAAATAGAAGCATATCTTATCAAGTTTTATCTTTTTTGTAAAAAAAAAAATTGTAATTTTTGTTTGCTTGACCCTTCTCTGGTTCATCATAAAAGCAATTTCTTTTAATCTTTGAAGTACAAGAACATCACTTAGAGGGATATCATTTTCTTCTGCCCATCTCATGCACACATTGAAACTTTTTACTGCCTCATCATTCTTCATAGTGTTCTTAACAGTCTGGTTTGTATTAGTATTTAACTCTGAACCTTCATTATCACTCTCGTGTTGTCCATCTGTATCATCTATGTCTTCCAGTGGTAACAAATCTTCATCATTTTCAAGCCAATTACATATTTCCACGTTTATGAGATTCTGCTCAGTGAAAACATTCAGCATATCTGAAACATCTGTTAAATATTTACGAATTAACCAAAAAAATACTAAAAGAAAAATTTCAGGCTTTACCTTTCATTTCTTCATTCGTGGGAAGCAGATTGTGCCAAAGCAAATTGTGCCGCAATTCACTCAGAGGAATCAGATCTTCAGCATCATATTCAGTGTCTGGGTTGGTATCTGCCACATAAGCCATAATTTTGTGCCAGCACTTTTTCAAGGCTTCAGGGGAGACTTTTTCCCATGAATTGCATAGTAGACATACAGCATCTTTTAGGTTAATGCCTTTTAATAACCTAAGAAGGTTCTCTTCATTATTTGATAAAATATGGGCTAAAAGACTTTTCCGATAAAATAATTTTGTCCGTCTGACTGCATTCTGGTCCATAGGCTGCAAAAGGGCAGTACAATTTGGTAGAAGAAATAATGTTGTAAACTGTCCATCCTTACTAGTCAGCTCTTCTATAGTTCCATGGCTCAAAGCGTTATCAACGATTAGCAGTGCTCTTTTAGGCAAGTTGAGACTTCTTAAATGACTTTTGACTTGACGAATAAAAGAATACTGAAACCAGTCAAAGAAAATTGCGCTGTAGTCATCCATGCATTGGCAGATGATTTGTACTCAACAGGTATGTTCACATTTTTAAAAGCCCTCGGATTTTTTTGCCTTTCCTACCACTAACAACTTTAATTTTTGTGATCCATCAGCATTGCAACATGCTAGAAAGGTAACGCGTTATTTGTTTATTTTTCGACCTGGTGCGGTTTTTTCCTGAGAACGAACCAGCGTTTTTTCAGACAACATTTTCCAATACAGAGCTAATTCATCTGCATTATATATTTGAGTAGGTCCAAGGTTTAATTCTTTTATCTTATCTGCGAATAAAGTTAGGAAAGGATCGACGGCAGTTTCATCATTGGATAGTTTTTCGCCACAAACTTTTAAAGCACGCAGACCATTTCTTTTTCTGACGTTAGAAATCCAGCCTCTGCTAGCTCTAAAATTATCATTCCCGTAGGTTTCAGTGTAAAACTGTTTTGCTTTGCCTGATAAAATTTCGTAGGAAATTGGGACGTCCCTTGATCGGTGCGTACAAAACCATGTATACAAACGAGTTTCCATTTCTGGATATTCGGCTTTTCGTAAGGTTTTTCTGACGCCAGGACCGGAATCACATTTGGAAATAAATCTAAAAGAAGTTGCACGTCCATAGTGAGTGTCCAAAATTATCTTTAAAATAAATCATATATACATACCTTTTGATTTTTCCTTGCTTCTTTTTTATATCCGAAATTGTGGATGTTCCTACTCCGTATTCATTTGCCAACACTTTTCCGCTTTCACCAAGAACTAGTCTTTCTAATATATCGGACTTTTGTTTTATTGTTAGTGTAATATGTTTTCTTTTAGAAGGCATTTTAATATGTAGGTACATATACGTAAAAAAAAACGTTTACATACTTATATGAACCACATAAAGTAAAATAGACGGTGGTTTGTTGTACTTGTGACAATAAACAAACAACTACAAAGTCCTTAACCTTTAGACGCGATACGCGATGCGTTGTAGGCAAATCAAAGGCACCTACAGTTTGTGTGAATCCCAGATGTATTAGACTGGAAGTAAGGGAAATCCCCTCACTGTCGATTTCAGTTTTCCCATGTAGTTTAAATTAAGTAGATATCTAAAAACGCAGGTTCGGATTACGTAGTACCATCAAATCTGGATTATAAAGTACACAATGCAATAGAAATGTTTGTCCGGATTATTAAAGAATCCGATTTAATGGAGATCCGGATTATCGAGGTGGCACTGTATATAAAAAATGGCTAAAATTCTTATAATAATATTGAAATTACATAATATTTAATAATCGCCACACTTTTTAACCTCCTTCCCTGTTAACATTAAAAAGAACGAAAAAAATAATGTAATTTTTTAATCTCATGATTCAAAGAACCCTGAAAAAAAAGGCCGACAGCACAATAAATACGAAATCACCATTCTAACTTCCTTCTCTACCACTTATACGTAGCATAATTGTTTATAGTAAATAAGTAATTATGTTTAAAATCTGTTCATTATCGCAACTGAAAACCTGGAAAAAATCCCCTAATATTGTTAAAACTATTCCATATTTGACTACTCCACCTCTTTCACACCCTTCCCCCACTAAAATTGAAAGTAATGTAAAAATAAATTGATTTTCAGATTCCTCGACTTCAAATATCGTGACAAAAACCTATAATATCATATATAAGAAGCAACCTTTTTCACCCCCTACCCCACATATATTTTACTACAAATAATATGCTGAAAATTTGTCTAAAAAAACCTGTAAATATTTCAGAATGCTGTTTAAATTATCCAATATTAAACAACCCGCTCCCCTTTCTCCCTCTTCTTGGCTTAAAATTGAAAGCAATGAAAAAAATAACCTAATTTTTGAATTTCTCGACTTTAAAAACCCGGAGAAAGGCATATAACAGAATATATACGAATCAACCTCCCTAATCTCCTACCCTACCTTTTTGGTCCTTATATGTTTTACTATAAAGATTTAAGTATAAAATTATATATTATTTCAACAAAGAAAGACAGGAAAAGTGACAATATTACTAGTAAAACCGTATAAAACTTTTCGTCCCCACCTTTTTCACCCCTTTGGCCTAAAGCAACATCGTTCAAAAACTATAGGCTTCCTCTTTTCATTAGGTATGATGTTTACCAGGTGTACAAGTATAAAATGCGGATTGTTTTCTAAAAAAAATTCGGAAGAATGATAAAAAGTGCTTTATTCAAAGTATGCTCCATCGCTTGTTATACATTTTTTCCATCTTTCGGGCAATTTGTGAATACCATCCCAGTAAAAATCTTCCCCTTTTGCTGCGAACCATTCATCGAGCCATTTTTTCATATCTTCGGACGAACCAAAGCGTTGCTCAGCAAGTGCGTGACCCATCGATGCAAACAAGTGGTAATCGGAAGGAGCCAAGTCTGGTGAGTAAGCTGCATGGGGTAGAACTTCCCAGCTGAGTGCTTCCAACGTATCGCGAACTGGTTTTGCCGTATGTGATGGAGAATTATCATGAACAAAAATGACTTTGTGTTGCCTCTTTCGGTATTCTGGTCTTTTTTCAAACAGCGAACGGTTCAAATCGGTCAATTGTTGTTCGTAACGTTTAGTATTAACCGTTTCCCAGGTTTTAACAACTCATAATAGACCACGCCCCTCTGGTCCCACCAAACACAGACAAACGTCTTTCTCTCAAAGCGTTTCGGTCTTGCGGTCGATGTGGATGGTGCGCCTGGGTCTACCCATGATTTTTTGCGCTTGGGATTCTCAAAATAAATCCACTTTTCATCCCCTGTAACTATACGATGCAAAAACGACTTCCTTTTGTACCGAGCGAGCAAAATGTCACACGTGTTTTTGCGCTTTTCCATTTGCCTGTCGTTCAACTCATGTGTTACTCATCTACCGGTCTTCTGAATCTTTTCCATCTCTCATAGCCGATTGGAAACAGTTTGTTGACTAACGCCCAATTGCTCGGCGAGTTGTTTTTGTGTTTGCGAATCATCTTCGTCCAACAATGCTTGCAATTCCACATCTTCGTATTTTTTTGGCGGTTTTCCACGTTCCTTGTCTGCAACATCGAAGTCACCACTTTTGAAACGCCGAAACCATCGTTCACATGTATCTTGCGATGGAGCATGTTCACCATAAGCTTCTCGAAGTAATCAGTATGATCCAACAGCAGTTTTCTTCAAATGAAAACAAAAAATTAATGCTGCCCGCGAATGCTCTTTGTTCGGTATAAATTTCGACATATTGAACACAACACTATGCACACACTTTTCAAATTTATCACTCCTGCGCGTCTGACACTTGTTGATGACACAACAAAATGGCGCAGTGTCAAATCTTTATAGCACAAACTGCATTGGTACACCATCTGTTGTCTGAAATCCGTACTTGTACACCTGGTATATACTAAGTTTGAAATTGATACCCCATTTCGTTCAAGAGTTATCGTGCCAATAGACCGACGGACAGACAGATAGTCAGAAATATGTGATGTTTTTCGTAAATGGTTTAATGTAAAACTACTGAAAACTAAGTCGATTTTTCAGCAGTCGACCCACTATTCTCTTATTTGTCAAATCCATCCCGAGGCGCGTTTCGCCGTATAACGGCTCATCAGTCAGGTTAGGATCGACAAACAGAACGCCTTGGATTCAATAACAATGACCTTAATGAATTGTTCCATCAAAGAAACAAGGCGATTTAATTTGAAATAAAAACATAATAAATTTACCGGATCCGGTCGTCTTGGATGAGCTGTCTTCTGATCATCTCCCTTTGCTACTAGACTGGAAAGTCTCGGTGGCGAGGAGGGAGGACCGGGCGACATGGTCTTACAAGGAGACTATACAGAGAAATTTTAAGAAAAAAAGTACAAATTAACAACAAGATAAATTCTATTGAATAACTAGAGGAGAAAATAAAAAAGCTGTCTCCAGTTTGCACAAAACAGAACAGAATTTACTAGTTCTTATCCAGGTACTGACGGAACGTAATGGTAAGATACAACAAATTGTACCATGCGCACACCTGCGCACTCTTCAGGCATATGTGGTTTAGACCACATATGCCTGATGGGGTTCTCTCGAGCACCGGGCGGCCTGTATTGAAGTGTTGACTTTGTCAACCACTCTGTCGGCGCTTGTGGCTGGTGTGTAAGTCTACGATGGAGTATTAGGAGTGCGTACTTGGTACAGTTCGTTATATCTTAACATTATGTTATTCTTAAAGAAAAACAAAATCTCGGATCCTGATTTTTTTTACCAATACAGCACTTTCCTTTAGTAATTTCCTTTAGTAAGGTGTATGGATATGTGTTGTGTAAGGATTTTTCTGTAGTTTTCTATATATCTTTACATTATCATTTTTTTCTGTGAATAAGTAGACTCATACTTTATAAACTACAACGTGTTCAAGATTCGTTCACAATTTCATTAGATTCAGAGTCTCTGCTAAAGCCTGCTTACTCATAAAAATATTGTTTCATTGTGATTTTTAACGTGCCTTTCTTTTCTTTTTTTGCATATTACAGGCAATTTTGTGGCATTGTTTTTTAACTAAATTATTCTAAGCTGCGTAATTCCTGATTATATTGAATTTACAATAATGTAATTACCTACAGATGTAATTTTTCACACTCTTTTTTGTACTACTTACAACAAGGTCAGTAACTTGCCGTAAATTGAAAAATAATTGGTATTGTTTCTAATGATTGGATAAATTACAAAAATTCGTGAAAAAAAAAAAAAACTAAAATTTGTTCATACTTGACCAGTAACTATGTAATTATGGCTTCTTTTGCTTTTTCGAATACACTATAATAAAAAAAAAATCCGTTTATTACATTGTAAATCTTTTTTTGTTACAGTTACAACACCACAACCTCCACCAAGGCCATGGATACCTTTGGCGAGGCCCACAGCAAACCGACCAGCTTGTAAGTATCGGTTTATTAATCTATTAAGACCCTGATGCAGCAACGTATTCACCCTTTTGTTAAACGAATTTCGTGGTTGTTATCAAAGTAATAGTTTCAAAAATACAAGCAAAAAGTATCCAAATCGACGAAGCCAAGGAGGCACACAATTGAAGAATTAAAAATATACTTCTTGTCTGCCCCACCAATTCCAGGTTTTTTTTGGTCAGTCGCTTAGGCCATTAGTCAAAATTTCACTAAATCTACTATACCTCGACTCACACGGCCAGATATTACTATTGCAACTACACCAGTTAAGAAAGGCAACTTGTACGAGGCTGGTTTGAAAAGTCCGTGCAAAAATAAAAACTACTTATGTGTTTGGGGTAAACCTTTTTTATTTTTCGACATAGTCTCCTTTTAGGCTTATACACTTCGTCCAACGATGTTCTAGTTTGTTGATCCCTTTCGAATAATAGGATTTGTCCAAGTCTGCAAAATATCCATTAGTGTCTGCAATCACCTCCTCGTTTGAATAAAATATTTGTCCCGCCAGCCATTTCTTCAAATTGGGGAACAAATAGTAGTCCGAGGGAGCCAAGTCTGGAGAATAGGGGGGATGTGAAACGAGTTGGAATCCTATTTCCATTAATTTTGCGACCACAACTGCTGAGGTGTGTGCTGGTGCGTTGACGTGATGGAAAAGGACTTTCTTGTGGGCCAATCGCGGGCGTTTTTCTTGCAGCTCGGTTTTCAAACGGTCCAATAACGATGAATAATATTCACCTGTAATAGTTTTGCCCTTTTCCATATAGTCGATGAGGATTATCCCTTGCGAATCCCAAAGTCGCCATAACCTTTACGGCCGAAGGAACGGTCTTCGCCTTTTTTGGTGCAGATTCCCCCTTGGTAACCCATTGTTCAGATTGTTGTTTGGTCTCAGGAGTATAGTAATGTATCCATGTTTCATCCACAGTGACGAAACGACGCTTAAAGTCCTCCGGATTCTTCTGGAACAGCTGCAAACCATCCTTGCAACACTTCACACGATTCCGTTTTTGGTCAAGCGTGAGCAATCGCGGCACCCATCTTGCGGATAGCTTTGTCATGTCCAAATGTTTATGCAAAATATTATGTACCCGTTCAGTCGAGATGCCCACAGCACTAGCAATCTCACGCACCTTAACTCTTCTGTCATCCATCACCATATCATGGATTTGATCAATGATTTCTGGAGTCGTAACCTCCACAGGCCGTCCAGAACGTTCAGCGTCACTTATGCCCATATGGCCAGTCCGAAAATTTTGAAACCACTTATAAACTGTTCTAATCGAAGGTGCAGAGTCACCATAATGTTTATCAAGCTTCTCTTTAGTCTCCTGAGGCGTTTTGCCTAAAGTAATGTTTAATCACCACACGAAATTCTTTTTCGTCCATTTCTTGAAAATCACTCGACTTCCTTAATTCACACGAATGCCAAACACAAAGAAATAGACCAATATGGCTGAAACTTGGTGTGCGTTCATTCAAGAGATGCTACTAACTAAACATGACCTCGATACGCGCCGGTGGTGCCATCTCTCGGACTTTGCACGGACTTTTCAAACCAGCCTCGTACTTTCCATTTTCAAAGAAAAACACCACTAATCCTGTACCCAATATTATCTTCAGACAGCATATCATGAAACATATCTTCGTGAAGCTAGACACCAAAAAAAAGCTTCTGGCGCTGATGGAATATCTGTCATAGTATTCCAAAAATGGTCAAGCGAACCTAGACCAGTTGTCTGTAGACTTTTCAACCTATCCTACAGAAAGGGAATATTTCCTTCTTGCTGGAAATGCGCTAGAGTTCACCCGATACCCAAAAAACGCATAAAGACCTTACCAAAAAGCTAGCGACCAATCGCACTGCTTTCAGTAATATCGGAAGTTATAGAAAAGGCTAGCAATCAGCATCTTCTAAAATATCTAGGATTCAATATTATTAGTATAGTATTTTTTCACGATCTAAGAAAGAGACTTAGCTACCTATATCCATTCAAAATTCAACAAGATTCGAATGTGATTAATTTATGGCTGTTTAATGACAAGGCATCGTGCAGGGCCGCACTATACCTGATTATATAAATGTTGGGTTTAAAATTTTATTGTGGATAAGACAGTTGAATTTTAATGTTTTATGTACTGAATAATACACAATATAGTAATTACACAAATATATTAAAACCGTGTACAGTGTCCTTGCGTACATTTGTTACAATTTTAGTTATTAATTTATATCTAGTTCAATTTGGCTATCGCTACTATCTTGCAAATCAATAATAAGTTTTTTTACAAGTTCTAAACTATTTATATTTATGTACATACATCTATGAGTTTTCAATTTTTTGACGTGTTGAATACAGTTTTTCCAGTTTTCAACGGTTACATTTTTGACTTCTGTCTTTATCAACTCAATCACACTACTGTTTAAAGTGGGTATATTATTGTGAGCACGTATATTAGAGTTTATTTTATGCCATATCAACTCGTTCGCATTAAAGATACAATAATATGGTGGAAGCCGAAATATTTCGTGTCCTGCTTCCTTTGCAATTTTATCACAAACATATTCCTTTGAAAAATTGTAACTTTTTAAAACTTCTAACAATTGTTTAACTGTATAACTTTCATGGAAATATATGTCACGTTCGCACAAAAAAGGTTTGTACTCGTATTTCCCTTTTTCTACTGGTGGAACTTGGTGCCTTATTCATTTGGCGACTATGATAGGATGCATTATCCATCACAATACAGCTATTCGGTGGTATATTCGGCACTAATTTGCTTTGAAGCCAATTTTCAAAAACCTCAGCGGTTGTATCACAATGATAATCCAAGCTGGAATCTGAAATCTTCTTGGCTGCTAGAAATACACATTCTGGCACCCAGCCTTCTTCCGACCCTGCATGTAAAATAGTTATTCTTTTACCTTTATTTGATGGAGCTTTGGTGTGTCATTTTTTGGATTTATCAATCCATCCTTTACTGGGTGTGTCGTGGGTGTCATACCAAGTCTCATCTAGGTAGATTATTGTTCGATTTTCCGATCTAGCTGTATTTATTTTTTCAAGATATTCCATTCTGAGTTGTTGTACACGCCGTGATTCTATTATAACTTGCCTTCTGTCTATTTTTTTTAAAAAATACTCCAAACGACGTAAAATACGCCATAAAGTTGTAGTGGACCATTTTATGTCACAACTAGCTTCGGACAGCCTCCGTGAAAGGAACTTTTTGGTCTGCATACATTTCATAAATTTTGCGACCGATTAAGTCTTTTTGAACGAAATCAATACATTTAGGCATACCTTTGTCTTTTCGTGTTTTTTAGGCGCTATCGAATTATTTACAATTTTCCAAACTGTACTTTCAGGGATGCTTGTTAAAGCTGATGTCTCCATCAATGAAAAGTACTTTTCGTGGCCTTGCTCCACTAACTTTAAATAAATACTATCGCTTTTGCCTCAACGGGCAAACATTTGCGGCTTCTGATGGAAAAGGCTTCGGATATTTTAAGACACTATTGAACTTTATAATACACACTATTTCAGTATAATACTGCAGATAAACTGAAGAATATTCTTTATATTTATAAACACAAAGTAGCCAATAAAATGTTAGATTGAAAGGGAGGTATATGTATATATCAATTACGACCCTGTTACGGCCAGGTACGTGCGAATATCCTAACGGTCGTTTAATGTTTTTATTGCATCAATTTGCCAAATCACTTTCTTAGATCTTGAAAAATACTATACCATCAATGCACATGTTTGGAACAACGCAATTGAAGATTTTGGAGAATCTTAAGGGGTTACACTAGATATCTCCAGGGCATTGGACCATGTTTGGCATGACGAATTGTTGGTTCTCTTCGAGTGGCAGTTGACAGATTTCTTTCTGATATCTTCACTCTTAACGTGTGCCCCAATGCTTAACTGTCTCCTGCTTTATGTCTAACTGATATTAACGATCTGCTGGAAAAGCCAAGAATCCAATCTACAACTTTGCAAATGACAGTACGCTTATCTTTTCATTCTCTTTAAATGGTCAAACATCGGCTACTGATGCCAATATCCGTAGACAGCATGACGTCGTTCAACTTAATAAAGACCCGAAGGAAACTCTATCTTGGGGTGAGAGTAAACAAGTAGTAGAGTTATTTTTATGCTTTCGGGCATTTCCAGCCCAATTTTAACTTCCACTGATTGATTTCAGTACAGATTTTTAATATTCTTTAGATTTTTTTTTTTCTATGTTTGTTGTTTCTAGAAGTTTTATTAATTTCTCGTGCATCTCCCAGTCGAAAACTTTATTGTAATCTATAAAACATGCATATATATCTACATTCATATTTTTACAACGCTGGACAGGTACATTTAATAAGAATTTAAGCTTTTCGTGTACCCATGCCTTTTCGGAATCCGAATTGTATATTATCTATTTCTGCTTCACATTTCTATCTGATTCTCAGAAATATCTCGATAATCGCCACATTTCATTGATTTTGATTTTTTAAGAATAAATATCTATATAATATATATAAAGTGCAACGTCTCTCTGCCTGTCTGTCTGTCCGTTTGTGCGTTTATCACTAGAGAACCACTTACCCGATTTACGTGCTTTTTTTGTTAAAAACATACCTATGTTCTCTGGCCAGGTTATAGGATATATTTTATTACGTTAGGTAACAGGGAGTAAGCAGGGACAATAATAGTGAATTAAGTCGAAAAAAACTTTGCCGCTAGCGCATTTTCTTTCAATATGCTACCTAAATCATCAATATGGAACAATATATATATATATATATATATATATATATATATATATATATATATAAATATATATATATATATATATATATATATATATATATATATATATATATATATATATACAGTCGACACTGTTTATAGTGAAACTCTATATAGTGAAAAACTCTTTATAGTGCAATTTTTTCAAGACCTAGAATATTTTAATGAAATTTCATGTAAAAAGCTCTGCATATGTGAATCTGAATTTTATGTATAAATTTTTATGCATTTATTGAGATCTTGGCCATTTCGGGTTTCCCATTTTTATCTAACATTAGCACGAATTCCATTTTTATGACGCATTCTTTTGAAAAGGTTCTTAACGCGTTTATAACGCCTAATGGTTAGCAATAAATCAGGTAGATTTCTGTGAGAAACCCAGGGAATAATCCATTTTATAGAAACCCGGGGAAAAAACCCATTTTATAGTCGAGGCCTAGTAATTCGCAAATTCAGGTTCAGTTTCTTTTTGTTTAAGAATCAAGTAAGATGTCCAAGCGAGTGTGTTTAAGTTTAGCTGAGAAAATTAAAGTTTTGGAGGAAGTTGATAAAGGCTGCAAAAAAATTGATGTTGCTGCAAAATTTGGTGTTTCTCCAAGTTGCGTCTCTCTGATAATAAAAAGTCGCGACAGTATCATCAACAAACCTAGTGTTCCAAGCAGTCGAAAACGAGTACGGGTGAGGATGTAAATGAAGCAGTTTTACGATGGTTTCAAGTGGCCCGTACGCACATACGCAATATCGGGAAATTTAATAAAGCAAAGGCTCTACAATTTGCTAAAGAATTTAACTGCGTTAATTTTCAAGCTAGTGAAGTGTGGTTGCCTGCCTGGAAGACTCGCAATTTAATTGTTTTCAAGACGGTGTCTGGCGAGAGTGCAAGCGTCAGTCAGGAGGACTGTGACATTTGGACTGAAACTGTTTTAAAAAGTGCATTGAAAAAGTACGAGCCAAAAAACGTTTTCAATTGTGATGAAACCGGTTTCTTTTTTAAATGTTGCCAAATAAAACTTTTGCTTTTAAAAGTGATAAATGTTTTGGTGTTAAAACAAGTAAAGAAAGGGTGACACTTATGGTTGGAGCAAACATGGATGGCTCAGAAAAACTGAAATTACTGCTCATAGGTAAAAGCAAAAATCCCCGTTGTTTAAAAGGAGTTAAATCTCTGGAGTTAGATTACGCCAATAATAAAAGGCATGGATGACTTCTGAGATTTTCGAAAGATGGATCAAAGAACTGGACACGAAAATGAAAAGCCAAAAGCGAAAGATTGTGATGTTTATAGACAATTGTCCTGCACATCCAGTTACTGTAAGCAAAAAAATTAAGGAATATGGAATTGATCTTTTTTCCACCAAACATGACCTCTAAATTACAACCTATGGACCAGTGTATTATAAAAAACATAAAACATCATTACCGAAACAGAATTGTTCACAAAATTGTTAATGCGATTGATAACAACCTTCCAGTCCCAAAATTGATTACCCTTAAAGAGTGTATAACCGAAGTCGCTAAAGTATGGGGTGAAAATGTTTCTCAGAAAACTATCAAAAACTACTTTTCTAAAGCAGGTTTTACTGAAAAAATTGACGAATGGGAAGAAGAAGACGAAATGGATTTCGCTACCTTAAAAAGGCATTGGGGTATTCTACAAAAAACTGCCACCGTCGAGGCAGATTTTTTACTTGAAGATTTCTTAGAAATCGACAATGATGTTGGCACGATAGATCTTCCAACTGACC
>CM032454.1:206341923-206476923 GCA_019049505.1 Pachyrhynchus sulphureomaculatus | reverse complement strand
GTGCAGTCAAGGATGCCCGATATTGTTTTCAGGCAGCTTATCATAAAACATATTGTAATGAAGTTAGATACCAAAAAAGCTTCTGACGCTGACGGAATACGTAGTACTAAAAACTGCGCGAGACAACTAACATCAGTTTTCTGTAGACTTTTCAACCTATCCTACAGAAAAGGAATATTTCCTTCCTGCTGGAAATGCGCCACAGTTCAGCCGATACCCAAAAAATGCAAGAAGACCTTGCCAGTGGCACTGCTTTCGATAATATCCAAAGTCATGGAAAAGGTTATTAATCAGCATCTTCTAAAATATTTTGAAGGTTTCAATATTATTAACGACCATCAATATGGTTTTCGTAAACATAGATCAACAGGAGATCTTCTAACTTATGTAACACATGTTTGGAACAATGCAATTGAAGATTGTGGAGAATTTCGAACGGTTGCTTTTGATATATCCAAGGCATTCGACCGTGTTTGACACGATGTATTGTTGGCTAAGCTATGCTTTTCTGGTATGTCTGAAAAGTTCTGTTTATGGCTCTCAAGTTTCCTCAGAGAGCGTTCTTTATGAGTGGCAATCGACGAGTTTCTTTCTAACACCTTCACTATTAACGCCGGTGTGCCCCAAGGCTCCATACTGTCTCCTACTCTCTTTCTCATTTACATTAACGATCTGCTGGAAAAGACCAGGAATCCAGTCTACAGCTTTGCAGATGACAGTACGCTTATCTCATAATTCACTTTGAACGCTCGAACATTGGCTACTCATGCAAATATCCGCAGATAGCAGGAGACTGTTCAACTAAACAAAGATCTGGAAAAAATTCTGTCTTGAGGCGACAGTAACCAAGTGGAATTTAACGATAGAAAACCCAGGCGGTGTTTTTTTCTAAGAAAGTTAACGTTGCCGAACCCGACAAAATTATGTCGCTCAATTTGTTGGGCGTTAATTTGGGAGCAAATATGTCCTGGCATGAACATGTTGCAGGTATAGCAAGGAGAACTTCTCAAAAGTTAGGAATATTATTTCAAAATAGAAAGCTTTACACTCCACAACAACTGTTAGTCCTTTACAAAACTCAAATTCGACCAACGATGGAATACTGCTCCCATGTGTGGGGCTCTGCTCCTAAACATACACAGCATTTGTGGGATTCTATTCAGAAGCGAGCTGTTCGCCTGATTGCAGACCCGGAACTGGCCAGCAACCTTGATTCGCTGGAATATAGAAGAACGGTTGGCAACTTGAGTCTGTTCTACAAGTATTTTAATGGAAAGTGTTTGAAGGATGTAGCCCGCTTAATTCCTCCCAAAGCGGTGCATGTTAGAAATACATGTCGCGCTAATACTTCACATCGGTATGAGGTTCAGCTTGTTACTCCTCGTACAACGCTTTTTAAGCAATCTTTTATATGGAGAATCTCATCCCTTTGGAATAATTTGACCAGGACTGGGTTTCCGAACGAGTACAATTTACCGCGATTTACGACCAACGTAAGTTCGGCACATGTATCGCTCCTATAGCGCTTAAGGGTTTTCCCTGAAGCACCTGTGCTAGGCCCATAAAAAAGGCATACTTGCCTGTTCCGACTACACGTGAACTGTTCGCTGCAAATGCCAGACACTCCACTTTTCTGACACGATTCTCTAAAATTATCGGAATAATTGATCCATTAATTACTAATTTAGTTGATAATCCGATAATCGGTCGATACGTCTTTGAGAATGACAGAGGCCTCGTAACTGTTAATTCGGAGAGATATATGGAGATACAGTACACTTATTTCTTCATTCGCTTTGAACGCTCGAAGCTCGGCTACTCATGCAAATTGGATTAATGTCTGAAGAAGCAGCAGAAGCGCGAAACCAGCATTTTCGCCTGTACTGCCGAAACTTTGCTAGAAAATTCTCTAGAGAAGAATGGAATTTAGATGTCCTCAACAGATCATTGCTCAGCTCAGATCCCTTAATATCTAGTATAAGGCCAAAACCCAATAAAAGATCTATGTCGTTTAGTAAAGAAGCAATATAAATGCTTGTTTCTACTGAACCCAATATTAACGACGAAAATTCCGAAGAAGAAGAAAAATCCGCGGAGGAATCTGCAGAGGAAGCCGAGGAATGGAGCTTGGGTGCGGACGAAGAGGGGTGAGATTCTTCTATCTCCTGTTCTATCCGCAGACAGCAGGTAGTCGTTCAATTTAACAAAGATCTAAGGTGACAGTAACCAAGTAGAATTTAACGCTATAAAAATCCAGGCGGCAGTTTGTTTTTAAAAAAGTTAACGTTGCTGAACCCGACATCGAGAGGCTCCATTCCTCTAGCATCGTTACTCTATCTGTTGGGCGTTAATTTGGGAGCAAATATGTCTTGGTATGAACATGTTGCACGCAAGAGAATTTCTCGAAAGCTGGGAATATTATTTCGATGGATGTAGCCCGCTTAATTCCTCTCAGAGTGGTGCATGCTAGAAATACACTTTGCGCTAATACTTCACATCTGCATGAAATTCAGCTTGTCACTCCTCGTACAAGCCTTTTCGAGCAGTCATTTATATTAAGAACCTCATCCCTTTGGAATGATTTGAACCGTGATTCCCTCCAAGTACAATTTACAGCGATTCAAGACCAACGTGAATTGCTTTTTCCGCACACGCGTCACTCCTGTGGTACTTTAGGAATGTCCCTGCAGCACGTGCTAAGCCTATAAACAAAAGATGATTGAGGGCTTCTTCACTTTTGCTTTACAAATCGTTGCTGGTTATAACCATAGAGATATTAGAATAGAGGGGGTCAGTTCTCACGAGAAGCGTGGCGCTCACAGAAAGAGAAAGAAATAATATGTGTCATTCTGTCTTTCTTACTCGGCGTACGCCCACAACGTTAGGGTGCGTACCCGTGCGAGAATGTTATCCGTATTCTTTACTCGCTCTGATAAGAGAGACAGGACTTATATTATTTCTTTCTCTTTTTAACGACGCCACGCTTTCGCTTACAGCAGGCTCTATACTTCATCTCCTCTATTCTAATATCTCTATGGTTATAACCCAGAGAGCAGCACATTGAACACACATTTCAAACACATGTTTACCAGTCATGCAGAAAATTGTCATACAGTTTTTTTCCATTAATCAATAAAAACTTTTAATAGGATTAGTTTAAAATAAGAAAAATTGTTATGACACGTAAATTTACGACAAAAATCCACACAGAAAGAAACTGCATAGAATGATGTTAAGTTTCCAATCTTTTTTTTCTTTTTGTAATGTAATAATTTTGTGATATGGTTCTGTAGTGTTCATCGTTCACTGTATTGTGTAACTTTTGTTTCAGATTTACTTTAGTTAAAGAACATTTAGTAGAATTTAACCAATTAGCCATGGCGAATGCCGATGGTTTAGAACATATGTTAAATAGAGTAATGCCAAAGGACAATATTGGTTTAGCAGCGTTGCTACAGACAACAGAAAATGCATGGGATAACGGTAAATATTTAAAATAGTCTGATAGAAATCACTGTCCTCTAAGTACCCTATGGGTGTTTGTATTTAAGAAAAAACACCATTTTACAACACTGTAAAAGAGCGTTGGGAAGATGTTTATAGCAACCAGAATTTGGCGGAATTAACAATACCAATCAAAACAGACAAATATTTCCGGAAAATTTCTCCTGTCTATAGTGTTGTAAAATGGGCGTTTTTCTGAATTACAAAACAACCATATAATTGTCAAACAAATTTTTAATGTTACACCTGTGTTGTTTTAAACTAAATCAAAAAAATATTAGAACGCACCTTTTACTCCCATGGTGCTAATTTAAGTGGTGCTTTAAAGTCCACGATAACAGATGTCGTCACTTTCTTGACCTATCAAACTGCATAATTTTGGTCGGTCTTAAAAAAAATTAATTTTTAAGTCATATTTTAATTAAAATTTCTAAACTACTTATTAAATTTTAGAAAAATTATATATTAGGGCTCTTAAAAGTGTATAGGTTCTACATAATAGATGGCGTCACATGAAAACGCGCCACAATTTTTAGGCTGTTGAACAATCAAAGTATATCTGAATCTACTAGTAAACTAAATCCCTTGATAAACCCGAGGCATTCAACCAATTGATTGTTAAAGGGCACTGTACAGTCGGTCAAGTAAGAACGTACCGCCTGTATCCTGTTTTAATGAACAATACGTTCTTACTTGATTGTCTATTTATGCTAAATCTATTTTTCCAAAATGAAGCTAATACTATTTATTATTCGGTCGTTTAATATTACAATAAATTATTATTGCCTATTTCTTGTAATAATAAACAACCGAATATAAAATAAACTGTGCTTCATATTGAAAAATATGAGGAATTTTAGTATTATACAGTGTATGATACAATTTTTTCATTATTTTTAGCACCACCTGATGCGCCATTTATCAGCCAACCCATACTGGTTTGCACGGCGCATATTCACTGGGATCCAGAATTTTGTGATGTAAAGCTTATTCAAACCATGATGTTAAGCAACGAGCTCAAGGGCATCTTGGAAGAATCTGCTCAAACACTTAGGGCCAACAATGTCAATATAACAGATCCTAGCAATATCCAATTGGTAAGAAAATTGTTCAAGAATCGCTTTTTCCGCACACGCGTCGCTCCTGTAGGGCTTTAGAGATTTTCCTGGAGCACGTGTGCTATGCCCATAAAAAAAAAATTCCGTATGAGGAATATTTTCCCAAGTGTGAGAGAATTTAAACGCACTAACCACAAGCCATAACTAACCTTACCTATTTCCCTTGTTTTGTCAGGGAATTTTTGCATAAAATATCAAGGAAATTAAGGAAATCTCAGGAAATTCCCTTTTAGCAAGCCACTGGAAGCCCCGATATTTTAAAATTAATAAAGGGTGTTTTTTACTTGCTGTCAACATTTGCAAATGATATGATACTTTACTTTATGGCGCCAATGTTTGTTTGTTGCTTCAGTGCCCTCACTGACCTTACCTACTTAGTAGTGTTTGGGAAATCATCATACAGCGTTTAACTCTTGAACACATCTACGAAAAACACTTTGAAAAACGTAGTTTTCGTGTGCTTCGAGCAATATATTTTTAGTCGTTAAAAATGGTAAGGGGACCGACAAATGTATCAAATACTTCAGAATCTCTCTCTCTTTACGATAATTTGGGAACTAGAAAGACAGTTTTTCCTGAAATGGACGAAAACATCACTGCTGTTGAACAAAGTATTACTGATGATCCAAATTATCGATACTACGACATACCAAGAAATTAAATCTTGACATCGAATTGGCGAATTTTAAGTAAGACTTGAGTTTACGTCAATACAAGATTCAATTTATTCTGGTACTGAAGCCGCAAGATCGTCGATTTTGTCGAGAGTTTGCTAATTGTGCTTTAGAACAATTGAAAGCTGCGCCTCATTGTTATCGAAAAATTAAGATCAGTGGCAAAGCTCACTTTTGGTTACATGGCTTTGTCAGCAAGCAATATTATTAGATTTTGAAAGACAGCAATCTAAAAGTGATTTACCAAAGTCCATTGTTTCGAAAACGCAGATTACTAATGGTGTCATCAGACCAGACCTTATTTTTTCAAAATTTGTAAATTACCATCGATGGAATACATTATTAAGACAGCAATTTAGCAAAGTCTTAATCTAAACCAGTGTTAATTACACCAAGACGGCGCAATATGCCACACATCACGTGAAACAACCGTATCTAAAATTAAATTCAGTGATTTGATTAGAGAGAACCTTAGCTTCGTCTTGGAGGTGATTAGATTATTTTTTATGGGGATTTGTAAGGTACGAGTAACAGACCATCAATTACTCAAACATTGAAAACAAAGATTGTTTGTGCCATTGCCAGCTAATGTGGAAAAGTGACTCAAAATTGAGTTGAGAGGATGTACTATGTCAAACAAAGTTCAAGTGGCTTATTGAGTGATTTTATTTTTCATAAATAAGACCATCGACCATACTTCAATATGAAAAAATAGATGCTAAATCTGCCAAATTATTAATAGTTTAGTCGTTTTTTTACATTTAGTAGTATTGACACAACATCTAAAAAAGTCAATCAAGTTTTACGGTGATGTTGGGAAAGTAACTACAAATGTAATGAAAGACACTGATTTTGTCAAATTTCCACTTTGTTTAGTTTCACTGAAACTATATGACGCGTTTCGCTATACTATAGCTTCTTCTGATACAAAATAATATTTGAGTATTAGTGTTGTTACTTTTATATAAATACCCTAAGGTAGATGGGTAATAAAATTAATACTATATGCTAATGAATATTGCTGGGAAATCCATTCTGAATATTAATTGTATAAATTGAGTAAAGGTGAGTTACCATGGGCCAGACAGGTATCTTTTTGTTCGTTTAAGTTTATGTCTGAATTTTTAATTCTATTTATTTCTAAATTTTCTAATAGGTTTAATTTTACACCTTTGTTTTGTATGTGTAGAATTTTAAATTTATCGTCAAAAAGATGATTTGATTTTGTTAAATGATTACTGTACGCTGAGTCGTTTTTGTTTTTTAAATAGCTTCTTTTATGTTCCGAAATCCGAGTTTCGAATGAGCGACCTGTCTGACCTATGTAACTTTTATGACAAGAACCACAATTCAACTGATACACTCCAGATTTTTTTGATCTATTTTGTTTTCCCTTTGCGTTTTTAGTGAATTTTCCTAACGAGTTGTTTGTTCTAAAAGCTATGTTGATATTATATTTGTTTAAGTGGTTTTTAATTTTCTCTGACGTGTTACCAAAATAGGTTAAAACATTATATTTTTTCCATGTGTTTTCTTTCTTGGGGTATGCTAAAGAAATAGCTTATCTGTAGATGATTTTAATAAAGAATTCAATCTAATAAAACAAATTGCTGTTAACAACGGATATTCTCCTGACACCTTAGACTCAATTCTAAACAAAAAATAAAGCTATTCCTTTAGTATACCCCAAGAAAGAAAACACAAGGAAAAAATATAATGTTTTAACCTATTTTGGTAACATGTCAGAGAAAATTAAAAACCACTTAAACAAATATAATATCAACATAGCTTTTAGAACAAACAACTCGTTAGGAAAATTCATTAAAAACGGAAAGGGTAAACAAAATAGATCAAAAAAATCTGGAGTGTATCAGTTGAATTGTGGTTCTTGTCATAAAAGTTACATAGGTCAAACAGGTCGCTCATTCGAAGCTCGGATTTCGGAACATAAAAGAAGCTATTTAAAAAACAAAACGACTCAGCGTACAGTAATCATTTAACAGAATCAAATCATCTTTTTGACGATAAATTTAAAATTCTACACATACAAAACAAAGGCGTAAAATTAAACCTATTAGAAAATTTAGAAATAAATAGAATTAAAAATTCAGACATAATCTTAAACGAACAAAAAGATACCTGTCTGGCCCATGGTAACTCACCTTTACTCAATTTATACAATTAATATTCAGAATGGATTTCCCAGCAATATTCATTAGCATATAGTATTAATTTTATTACCTTAGGGTATCTGTATAAATGTAACAACACTAATATTCAAATATCATTTTGTATCAGAAGAAGCTATAGTACGAGGCTGGTTTGAAAAGTCCGTGCAAAAATAAAAACTACTTATGTGTTTGGGGTAAACCTTTTTTATTTTTCGACATAGTCTCCTTTTAGGCTTATACACTTCGTCCAACGATGTTCCCCCTTCCGAATAATAGGATTTGTCCAAGTCTGCAAAATATCCATTAGTGTCTGCAATCACCTCCTCGTTTGAATAAAATCTTTGTCCCGCCAGCCATTTCTTCAAATTGGGGAACAAATAGTAGTCCGAGGGAGCCAAGTCTGGAGAATAGGGGGGATGTGAAACGAGTTGGAATCCTATTTCCATTAATTTTGCGACCACAACTGCTGAGGTGTGTGCTGGGGCGTTGTCGTGATGGGAAAGGACTTTCTTGTGGGCCAATCGCGGGCGTTTTTCTTGCAGCTCGGTTTTCAAACGGTCCAATAACGATGAATAATATTCACCTGTAATAGTTTTACCCTTTTCCAGATAGTCGATGAGGATTATCCCTTGCGAATCCCAAAAGACAGTCGCCATAACCTTTCCGGCCGAAGGAACGGTCTTCGCTTTTTTTGGTGCAGATTCCCCCTTGATAACCAATTGTTTAGATTGTTGTTTGGTCTCAGGAGTATAGTAATGTATCCATGTTTCATCCACAGTGACGAAACGACGCTTAAAGTCCTCCGGATTCTTCTGGAACAGCTGCAAACCATCCTTGCAACACTTCACACGATTCCGTTTTTTGGTCAAGCGTGAGCAATCGCGGCACCCATCTTGCGGATAGCTTTCTCATGTCCAAATGTTTATGCAAAATATTATGTACCCGTTCAGTCGAGATGCCCACAGCACTAGCAATCTCACGCACCTTAACTCTTCTGTCATCCATCACCATATCATGGATTTGATCAATGATTTCTGGAGTCGTAACCTCCACAGGCCGTCCCCAACGTTTAGCGTCACTTGTGCATATATGGCCAGTCCGAAAATTTTGAAACCACTTATAAACTGTTCTAATCGAAGGTGCAGAGTCACCATAATGTTTATCAAGCTTCTCTTTAGTCTCCTGAGGCGTTTTGCCTTTCATAAATTAATGTTTAATCACCACACGAAATTCTTTTTCGTCGAGTGATTTTCAACTCGACTTCCTTGATTCACACGAATGCCAAACACAAAGAAATAGACCAATATGGCTGAAACTTGGTGTGCGTTCATTCAAGAGATGCTACTAACTAAACATGACCTCGATACCATGGTGCCATCTTTCGGACTTTGCACGGACTTTCCAAACCAGCCACGTATAGCGACACGCGTCATACAGTTTCAGTGAAACTAAATAAAGGGGAAATTTGACAAAATCAGTCTTTCATTACATTCGTTATGAATTTCCATCAAGTAACAACCACAACAATTCAAAGTAACCACAATACCGTAACCACCGTAAAATTTGTAGGTAAAGGAATTTATAGTCTTGACATCTATGTAGGGGAAAATAATTTTATGAACTTGTTTTTTTTTTAGGTTCTCTGTGGAGATTTTAACTCGTTACCTGATTCAGGAGTAATAGAATTTTTAAGTACTGGTAGGGTGTCGCAGGATCACAAAGATTTCAAGGCATTTAGCTATAAAACCTGCTTAGAAAAGACCCTCAGCTGTGATAAACCAAATGAATTTACGCATTCCTTCAAACTAGCATCTGCTTACAATGACGAAATTATGCCATTTACTAATTATACGTAAGTATCTATATCCGTTAATGTAAACAATCTAGTACCTATTCTTAAGAAGTCTAGCAAATTCATTGATTTTACATACATTTACTTTTTTACGTATTTTTTATGTACCTAGGCTGTCTGAAAAGTTTTCGGCCTGACACATAGATGCCTCTAGAAACTGTGAAACCATAATTGTAATGGGAAGTTTCATCCTTTATATAAACACACGTAATAAAATTTTATTTGGATCTGTGAATTCATTACTAGTAACAGCTGTATAATATTGACGTGTCATGCATTTCTTTAAAGTGTACCAGGTGTACAAATATGAAATGCGGATTTCAGACAACAGATGGTGCACCAATGCAGTTTGTGCTATAAAGATTTGACACTGCGCCATTTTGTTGTGTCATCAACAAGTGTCAGACGCGCACGAGTGATAAATTGGAAAAATGTGTGCATAGTGTTGTGTTATGTTCAATATGTCGAAATTTATACCGAACAAAGCATTCGCGGACAGCATTAATTTTTTGTTTTCATTTGAAGAAAATTGCTGTCGAATCATACAGATTACTTCGAAAAGCTTATGGTGAACATGCTCCATCAAAAGATACGTGTGAACGATGGTTTCGGCGTTTCAAAAGTGGTGACTTCGATGTTGCAGACAAGAAAAAATACGAAGATGTGGAATTGCAAGCACTGTTGGACGAAGATGATTAGCAAACACAAAAACAACTGGCCGAGAAATTGGGAGTTAGTCAACAAGCTGTTTCCAATCGGCTACGAGAGATGGGAAAGATTCAGAAGACCGGTAGATGGGTACTACATGAGTTGAACGACAGGCAAATGGAAAAGCGCAAACACACGTGTGATATTTTGCTCGCTCGGTACAAAAGGAAGTCGTTTTTGCATCGTATAGTTACAGGAGATGAAAAGTGGATTTATTTTGAGAATTCCAAGCGCAAAAAAATCGGGTAGACCCAGGCGCATCATCCACATCGACGGCAAAACCGAATCGCTTTGGCAGAAAGACGATGCTCTAGGTTTAGTGGGACCAGAGGAGCGTGGTCTATTATGAGCTGTTAAAACCTGGGGAAACGGTTAATACTAAACGTTACCAACAACAATTGACCGATTTGAACCGTTCACTGCTTGAAAAAAGGCCAGAATACCGAAAGAGGCAACATAAAGTCATTTTTCTTCATGACAATGCTCCATCACATACGGCAAAACCAGTTCGTGACACATTGGAAGCACTCAGCTGGGAAGTTCTACCCCATGCCAGACTTGGCTCCTTCCGATTACCACTTGTTTGCATCGATGGGTCACGCACTTGCTGAGCAGCGCTTTGGTTCGTACGAAGATATGAAAAAATGGCTCGATGAATGGTTCGCAGCAAAAGGGGAAGATTTTAAATGGCGTGGTATTCACAAATTGCCCAAAAGATGGGAAAAATGTATAACAAGCGATGGAGCATACTTTGAATAACGCACTTTTTATCATTCTTCCGAATTTAACATGTTTTTTAGAAAAAAAAATCCGTATTTCATACTTGTACACCTGGTATAAGGATAAGGACCTCCACTTTCACTGTGAAAAAATGGGCTGCTCTTTTTAAATCTGATCGTACAAGCCTCGAAGATGATCCACGCGCAGGTCGTCCAAAAACTGCTACAACACCACTAAGCATTCAACAAGTCCGTGATATGGTGTTAGATGATCAACGAGTGAAAGTGCGCGAAATAGCTGACGCCATAGGCATCTCAAAAGAACGAATTCGAAATATTTTGGATGAAGAATGACGTATGAAAAAGCTTGTGCAAGATGGGTGCCGCATTTGCTGACAACTAATCGAAAACGCATTCGAATCCGTATTTCTCAAGCGTGTTTGGATCGTTTTAAGCAAAGAAAATGGATTTCAAATGTCGTTTCATAATTGAGGCGTTGCGGATAGTAAGGGCGAACTCAACAAAATGAAGTTTCGAAAAAATTGAATTTATAGAAAAATCTAAATGGCGAACTCAACAAAATATTGGCAAAATTAGGTTTTTATTATTTATTTATAATTTATTAGCTTTTTATTATTTACTTAAGTAGAATAGTGTATTCCGTGAATTTTTAAATGTTTTTTAAATATTTATTTGTGTATTTTTTTTTTCATATTTTACTGTTCGTTTCTGATGCTACACTATCACCTAAAATTGGCAATACCTGGGAAAAAGTTGGACCGGTATTAAAACTTTTGAACACATTTTATTTAATTTTAAGGTTATTGTTTTAATTAAAGGTTTTGTTATTACAAAATAGTTACTTGATACAACATACAAAACAGTGGAAATATGGTATTGAAACTAACATAAAAAAAAAACTAAAAAAAAGAAACAAATAATTAGCCAAGTTCAGTTGTAATCTATTTGGTCATCGTCCATAACATCTTCATTTTCGGTGCTCTTATTCGTTGCTGCGTCTTGAGAGGTTATAATGTTAGTAAAGTACCGACTCCAAGGTAGGGGAACATACGGTAACAAGTCCTGAATGTCCTTTAATTTGGGGGCTGGTATTTTAATGGGAGCACTGTAAAGTCTCGTCAGTGTTTCACTGGCCAAATGAAAATGATCAGGATCATAGTTTTTCACCTTGCCTTTTTGTAGTTTGACTGCCGTTTTGACATCCAAATTGTAAGCAGAATGAATGTAGAAACCTTGCTTAAAGTTATTTGTAAATTCAAAGATCTTTCCATCTTTAAACTTAGCACCAGCCATCTGCATTTTAATAATTTTCTTTTGAAAATTAGAGAAATTGAAAATCATGTCCTGTCTAAGTTGGACAACGCAAAACTGGTTTTTTCGGCGACAGCTTTCAATCATTAACTTATACTTTTGAACTACATATATCACGATAATAGTGCTGATTTACCGGGCTGTAACCAGGGTAATTTTCCGTAAGCCATTCATTGTAAAGAGAATAGAGCTTTTTAATATTAAGTCCAACAGGTAAGTATTTTCGATGAGGGCTTTTGGCGCGACTGTAATGACTGGTGACAGTAGGTAGTGACATGATGTGTTCTTTTACTTTAGAAAGATCGTCATTTCCTATTTTCTTCGCGGGTTCACACCTCCCCCTTTGATCCGTTGTAACAGTTCCAGTTCTGCTGGTTTTGTCAAGTACGACTCGAACGCGCTTTTCAGAGATGCCATGAATGTTATAAAAACGCAGTACGACAAACTTCACGATTAGCGTGATCAACAGTCACATTATATTGAATGCGTCTCAGGGTACGACTTGGACGCCCCTTTACGTAAGATCTTTTTACATCATTGCAGATCAACAATTTTGATAAATAAGCATTCTGTAGATCATAGTTTCCAATTTGCCAAAAAGAGTCAAAAATATTGGTGACCAGTTCAGCGCCTATTTTCTCAAAACATCCACACTTGCAAGGAGGTCCAATTTTGCGGGCAACAACGTGCCTTTTGTTATTTCTTGAAATGTAAGCACTTCCTGAATTTCGTTTCAACTTACACTCGTTTTTTTTGCCAATCATTCATCTTAGCAGGTCTCTTTCGCGAATAACCCGACACAGCACTACCATATAAATGTTGTACACTTACTTCACTACTAGAAGGTCCAGGTTGCGCAATACTTTTCTTAAAAAAAGAAGCAACAAAACATAAACGTATTAACTTCAAAATTAACTTGAACTAACACGCAGAAAAGCGTAAAATTTCAAGTAAACCTCATTTAGTGACACAATACCGGCGGTTGCTCCGCGCGAAATTGTTGAGTTCGCCCTTACTACCCGCCCGGCTATCGCCTGTTCGAAATTTTTCATTTATTTGATACTGAAATTTGAAGGCGAAGCAAGGGCAAACTCAACAATTAGACCGGTATGTGATGTAGGAAAAGTACTATAAAATAGAATTATATAAAAAAAAAAATTTGACCCAATGTTGAGTTCGCCCTTACTATCCGCAACGCCTCAATTGTTGATGTGTTCTTTTTTGAACATTTAGTCTAATAATAAGGATCACTTTCTACTTGTTCGTTTGTATGTATATATAATTTTCATATAATAGTACTGATATAAAAGGATTACTTTCCAAAAGCAAAAAATGGGTGCAAAATGAGACTCCGTTAGAACTCTATGTGTGCGTCGCGCGCCATGTGTCGTGCGCACGAATTATTTAATATTTTCCGACCTAATAGAGACCCCACTATCGGTTTTTAGATTAAAATATAGCAAATATAAGGTATTTTTTTCGATTTTATAAGTTGTGGGGGCAAACACGAAAAAATTACACAGGCCAACGATGAAAAAACTTTTTAATAATTTTACTTGATTCCTATGTTTTTTGGGGTCCGAAAATAATAATAAAAAAGTCGTATCACCCACCAATTTTTCACATTTTAATATTCAAAATGTGAAAAGTTTATTTTTTATCATTCGAATGTTGTTAGGTCGGCAATAAAATCAGAATTTTTATAAGGTTGGTAGTAAAATCAAATGTTATTAGGTTGGCAGTTCCGATAAATGTCACAGCTGTTTGTTTTCTTCCAGTTAATATAACCTCGCATTGCAGTGTTTAACCCATGTGTTTTAATTCACACTCAAAGTATGGCTAATTGTGGTTATAAAAACTCTCCCAACACTTTTTGTTATATATGTGGTGAGTTTGTAGTTAAAAAAACATCAAAGAAACACTTTGTATATTTTGGTGTAGAAATCAGTAATCAAGAAAAATGTTGGGCTCCTCACAAAGTATGTTATGTTTGTGGCGAGGATCTTAGGAAATGGTATAAGAAAGAAAAGAAAGCTTTTAGATTTGTAGTACCCATGGTATGATGTTTCTGGATATAATTTCAAACATAAGAAAGTAATTGTATATCCTAACTTTACTTCAGCTAATCGGCCACCTCAGTCTATTGATGTTTTACAGTCCAGTCCCTAATTTAATGAAAGTCTACCGGATGATGATGAGTTTCAATGTTCTCTAGAAAATTTAAAACCATAGTTATTTACACAAGCTGAGTTAAATGATTTAGTGAGAGATTTGGGTCTGACTAAGGAAAAAGCAGAATTGCTTGATTCTAGGCTGAAAGAAAAACATTTATTGGAATCTGGAACATCTGTTTACCATTATAGAACAAGAGATCAACAGTTTGCTCAGTTTTCCAAACAGGAAAAGGATTTGGTTTACTGCCATGATATTGGTAGTCTAATGAACGAATTTAGCATTGAGTACAAGAAGGAAGATTGGAGGCTTTTTATGGACTCATCAAGAACTAGTTTAAAAGGTGTTCTGTTACACAACGGAAATACTTACGCTTCACTGCCTGTTGCTCATTCAGTCCATATGAAGGAAACTTACGAAAATCTTAACATGATTTTACAGAAAATTAAACTATCCAACTCACGATTGGATGCTATGTGGAGATTTAAAAGTTGTCTCCATAATCCTTAGTCAACAAAAGGGATTTACAAAGTTTCCATGTTTTTATATGTGAGTGGGACAGCAGAGCAAGGGATCAACATTGGTCCAAAAAACAATGGCCCGTAAGGAAAACTTTAACACCTGGCGAGAAGAACATTTTGCATAAAACTTTAGTAGACCCAAAAAGATTCTTCTACCACCTCTACACATCAAGTTAGGGTTAATGAAACAATTTGTGAAAGCCTTGCCTAAAGATGTTGAATGTTTTAAATATTTGTGTAAAAGATTTCCTCATTTATCAGAAGCCAAACTGAAAGAAGGAGTTTTCGTTGGGCCTGATATTCGTAAAATGATGTTCGATTCCAACTTTGAAGCAAGGATGATTACAAAGGAAAAGGAGGCTTGGATATCATTTAAATAACTTGTGTCTAACTTTTTGGGCAATGTGAAAGACCTTAACTATGAACTTATCGTAGCTAATATGATAGACAAGTTCAAAAATCTGGGTTGTCTGATGAGCCTAAAAGTCCACTTTTTGCACAACCATCTTGACTTTTTTCCTTAAAAACTTAGGCAGTGTCAGTGAAGAACAGGGGGGAACAGTTCCATCAGGACATAAAGGAGATGGAGAAACGGTACTAGGGACGGTGGAATATCAACATGATGGGTGATTACTGTTGGTCACTTCACAGAGAACAACCAAATGCATCACATCGGAGAAAAAGCTATACAAGAAACTTCACAGAGAAAAGGGAAAGGAAATACAAAAAAATAAGCACCTAAAATATTCGCATTGAAGTAAAATATATTATCGTGAGTAAAAATTGTAGCCTCATCAAATAAAAGTACGGTTTAAGTTTTTATTTTTTATGTATCAAATTTTCCCTATTTTGAAATTTAATCGATGTCATATTGTGAGTGAACTGTGGGTGATACAAAAAAACTGATACCTGATACGGTTTCAGCACCCAAAAATATATAACAGTTAGATGTATTGGTTTAAAAAGAGTTGATTGCTGTTACGTAGGCCAAACGGGACGGAATTTCAAGACAAGATTCGCAGAACACAATGCCTCTTATAGGCTAAAAAATGAAAAATCACACTTCGCTAAACACTTCTTAGAAACAGGCCATACTTTTCCCAATATCGATTGTTTACAAATACTCCATATGGCACCTAAAGGCTCAAAACTCAACTTCTTAGAATCTATAGAAATTTACAGACATTCAAAGGACCATAATATAAATTTACTGAATAGTCAATTAGACGTAGCAAATTCTCTTTTGTTCAAACTTTTTTAACATATAATAGACCCACATCTGTTCATCATATAAACATAAAATACCAAAAATCTGTTTGAGTCTTAGTTAAGCGTTTGACAATGTAGTTGTACTACGAAATCGCGATAACGCAATTGTAAAATCTTTACAAATATATTTAGTGACAACAAAGTAATTAAGTAGTTTTATTGGTTTAAAAAGTTTTTACAAATATTTTTTTGTTGGCCTGTGTTATTTAAACAATTTCATTGTTATTATATTTTATAAATAAACAATTAAAAAATTCCACTGTTATACTTTGCAAAAGCCAACATAAAGAGCGATAAAATGGCGAAAGAACGAAGTTTATATGTTAAATAGAACCGGAGGTATTGCTTTGTTAATATACCACCGATTAGTGGACTACGATAATCTATAACATCTATATTTTGCAAAATATACATTTGGAAAAAAAAAACCCCGATACACGTGTCGACTAATTTCATGTTTACAAAGACATAAAAAAAATTTTCAGGAAAAACAAAAATTTGAAGCCAAAGTAGGTGTACGGTTTGTAATGTTAGGAACTGGTTGTATATTAATACTCATTTCTCTTTCACTCTATTTATTTTAAGCTTTTCGTACTTATTTATTTCAGATTTGAATTTAAGGGTATAATAGACTATATTTTCTACGCTAAAAACACAATGACACCCCTCGGACTGCTCGGTCCAATATCGCAAGAGTGGATAACGCAAAATAAGGTCATCGGTTGTCCGCACCCGCACGTCTACTCCGATCATTTCGCCCTGCTGGTCGAGTTGGAAATGGTACCCACGTTAACTACGCCGATTAACGGAATCATCAGGTGAGTTTTGCACGTAACAACTTTCGCATGGTTTCGCCTAATAATGTTGTATCTGCAAAGTATTGGTGTGTCTGAATATTTTTGATTGAATAACTCTTTGGGTGTCCGAACTTGCAGAAATATATTAATAAATACTGCACTGACTTAGCCGTTACTTGATGGAGATCCATAATAACTAGGAATAAAATTTTTTAAACAAATGTTTATGATCACCACTTATGTTTATTATTGCTGACAATTGTTTCGACACACTGTGTCTTCTTCTGGAGCACGATGTAAATTAACTAACAAAGTATGTTTCAGAATACATAGTTTACCTAATTACAAGTACTAAATTCATTAACAATATTTACCTTAATACCTAGAATAAGTTCAATAAAGGAGACCCTCCCCCATCTAATTGATCCTTGAATAATAGACCTGAGGATTTTTTCTGATTAATTTCTACCTGTTCTAAACAATCCAGTAATTTTTCTTTCTTTACGTTATGCAAAATTTTGAAATCTTCATTGAATGTATGATTTTCCTCTGTTAAATGTTTGGCGTAATGAGATTTGTTATTTTTCATTCTAAAGCTATGTTTATGTTCGTTTATTCTTTTATAAAAAGGTCTGCCTGTTTGTCCTATATACGTTTTATTGCAACTGCCACAGCATAATTCGTAAACCCCCGATTTATTTTCGTTTTTTGTTTTGCTTTTATTATTTTTAATATATCGAGGTAATGTGTTATTTGTACGGAAAGCGATATTTACATGATTTCTATGGAAAAAATTTTGAATTTTATTAGTTAGTTTTCCGGTATAGGTAAGTGTATAAAATTTTTCTTTGTTTAGTTGTTTGTACGGGTACACCAGTCCTATTGCTCTTTTAAATTGTTTTTTCATTAAAATATTATCTACGAAATCGCTACTATATCCATTGTTTATACTAATTTGTTTTATAATATGTAATTCTTTCTGAAAATTTTCTTCCGTTAATGGTATAGTTATATCTGAGTATGTTGGTTTATAGAAGATTTCAAAATCGTGTTTATTCATTTTGTTTGATATTTTTAAATCTAGGAAATTAATCGATTGATTTGTTTCAATTTCTGTTGTAAAAGTAATATTATTATGAAGTTGGTTAATAAAATCTAGAAAAAGTTTTAATTGTCGATCTGTGCCTATAAAGCAAGTCAATATATCATCTACATACCGGTACCAATAAAAGAAATTTTTAAAAAGATGAGAATTACTGATTTGATCTTCTAAATGATCCATGAAAATTTCAGATAACATTGGACTAAGAGGGTTTCCCATTATTAAACCTTTCTTACTTACGTAAATGTTATCGTTAAATTCAAAATAATTCTGATCTAAACACAATGTTAAGATATCTAATATTTCTTGTTTAATTATTGGGTTAACATTATTTTTATTGAGTAATCTTTGGACCAAATTTATAGCGTCTGATGCTTGTGCTTAGATCCGAATTATTTTGAATTTAACGATAACATTTACGTAAGTAAGAAAGGTTTAATAATGAGAAGCCCTCAGTCCAATTTTATCTGAAATTTTCATGGACCATTTAGAAGAACAAATCAGTAATTCTCATCTTTTTAAAAATTTCTTTTATTGGTACCGGTATGTAGATGGCATGCTTTACCGACACAGATCGACAATTAGAACTATTTCTAGATTATATTAACTAACTTCATAATAATATTACTTTTACAACAGAAATAGAAACAAATAAATCGATTAATTACCTAGATTTAAAAATATCAAACAAAATGAATAAACACGATTTTGAAATCTTCCATAAACCAACATACTCAGATATAACTATACACGCTAATTCTAACCACCCGTGCACCCATAAAATCTCGGCTTATAATAGTTTCATCCATAGACTAATAAATACACCATTAACGGAAGAAAATTTTCAGAAAGAATTACATATTATAAAACATTAGTATAAACAATGGATATAGTAGCGATTTCATAAATAATATTTTAATAAAAAAAACAATTTAAAAGAGCAATAGGACTGGTGTGCCCGTACAAACAACTAAACAAAGAAAAATTTCATACACTCACCTATACCGGAAAACTAACTAATAAAATTCAAAATTTTTTCCATAGAAATCATGTAAATACTTTCCGTACAAATAACACATTATCTCGATATATTAAAAATAATAAAAGCAAAACAAAAAAAGAAAATAAATCGGGGGTTTACGAATTATGCTGTGGCAGTTGCAATAAAACGTATATAGGACAAACAGGCAAACCTTTTTATAAAAAAATAAACGAACATAAACATAGCTTTAGAATGAAAAATAACAAATCTCATTACGCCAAACATTTAACAGAGGAAAATCATACATTCAATGAAAATTTCAAAATTTTGCATAACGTAAAGAAAGGAAAATTACTGGATTGTTTAGAACAGGTAGACATTAATCAGAAAAAATTCTCAGGTCTATTACTCAACGATCAATTAGATGGGGGAGGGTCTCCTTTATTGAACTTATTCTAGGTATTAAGGTAAATATTGTTAATGAATTTAGTACTTGTAATTAGGTAAACTATGTATTCTGAAACATACTTTGTTAGTTAATTTACATCGTGAAGACACAGTGTGTCGAAACAATGGTCAGCAATAATAAACATAAGTGATGATCATAAATATTTGTTTAAAAATTTTTATTCCTAGTTATTAATAAATGGCGTCCCTTAATAATAAGCTGGAAAATCTAACTCCAAAAAGCATCAACTTTTGAGATAAAATTACCGTCGCCACAGGTCAAAGGGGCAATGTTTACCGATTTTAGTAGTCAACAGACGCATATTTTATTTGTAGGCATTAAAAGAAGTGAATAATTCAGGTATCTCTGCTCTAAAAGTCAAAAACTAGTTCTAAGATGTGCTGAGATTTAAAATATTGATTCATTTCATGTAGTTTATCGCCTGATCGAACACCAGACACACATAAACATACTTCCAGCATTTCTGAGTAATTAGACAAACACTTATTTCATTACTTTTTTAATTTTTGTTAATTTTAATTCGAAGAACACTTTTTTTAGTGTTCCGTACAGAACACTTATAAGATCACCTTTGTGTCTGTCTGTCTGTCTGTCTATCACAGCCGATTTTCTCCGAAACTATTTGACATAGAAAGTTCAAATTTGGCACTAATATAGGAATTGATGGCCTCATCAGAGCCGTGTAGTTTTGAAAGTTAAATTTTGAGTTAAGGGGTTAGTTTTGGGGGGTTAAATCGGAAATGAAAAAAAAAATTTATCAGGTCATTGAGTGAGGTGTGAAATGAAAACTTGTAAAAACATGAGTTCAAAAATATATAAAAACTAGCCGGGCCCGCGGCTCCGCTCGCGTGGACTTGATTCACTACTATCGTCACTGCTTATTCCTTATGTTACCCAACATAATAAAATATCTCCCATAAATTCTCCTTATCTCACAATATTTCTCCTTATTTCCCATTATCTCTACATAATTTCCATTATCTAGGGTTATCTCTGCTCATCGCCCATTATTTCTCCTTATCTCCCATTATTTCTCCTTATCTCCCATTATCTCACCTTATTTCCCATTATTTAGGCTTATCTCGACTTATCTCTCATTATTTCTCCTTATCTCCCATTATTTCTCCTTATCTCCCATTATCTCACCATAACTCCCATTATTTAGACTTATCTCTGCTTATCTCCCATTATCTCTCCTTATCTCCCATTATTTATACTTATCTCCCATTATCTCACCTTATCTCCCATTATCGAGGCTTATCTCGACTTATCTCCCATTATTTCTCCTTATCTCCCATTATCTCACCTTATCTCCCATTATCTAGGCTTATATCGAATTATATAGAACAGATGTATAAATTTATAAAAACACGTAAATCGGATAAGTGGTTCTAGAGTGATAAGCGCACTAACGGACAGACCAGAGAGACGTTGCATTTTATATATATTATATTCTTTGCTACATGATATTGTTCCATATTTAATGCTTTAGGGAGAGTATTGCAAGAGAACGCGCTAGCGGCAAACTTTTCTCCGACTTAATTCACTATTATCGTCACTGCTTATTCCTTATGTCACCTAATAAAATATATCCTATAACCCGGCCAGAGAACATACGTATGTTTAAAAAAAAGCACGTAAATCGGATAAGTGGTTCTCCAGTGATAAGCACACTAACGGACGGACAGACAAACAGAGAGACATTGCATTTTATATATATTATAGATATTCTCTGCTACATAAAATTGTTCCATATTTAATGGTTTGGACTGTGTATTGCAAGAGAACGCGCTAGCGGTAAACTTTATCCGTCTTCATTTACTATTATTGTCACTGCTCATTCCTTATGCTACCTATCGTAATAAAATATAGCCTATAACCTGGCCGGAGAACATATGTATGTTTTTTAAAAAAAAAGTACGAAAATCGGATAAGTGGTTCTGCAGTAATAAGCGCACTAACGGACAGACAGACAGACAGACAGACAGAGATACGTTGCATTATATATATATTATAAATGTAATAAAATATATACCTATAACCTGGTCAGAGAACGTATGAATTTAAAAAATCACGTAAATCGGATAAGTGGTTTTCGAGGGATAAGCGCATTAACGGACAGACAGACAGACAAACATTGCATTTTATATATATTATAGATATAGATTATTATTATTATTATATAACCTGGCCAAAGAATATATGTATGAATTTAAAAAAGACAGGTAAATCGGATAAGTGGTTCCCCCGTGATAAACGCACTAATGGACAGACAGACAGACAGAGAGACATTGCATTTTATATATATTATAGATTATACATTACAGATATTCTTTGCTACATAATATTGTTCCATATTTAATGGTTTAGGCTGTGTATTGCAAAGGCACGCGCTAGCGGCAAACTTATTTCCGACATCATACACTATTTTACGTCACTGCTCATTCCTTATGCTACCTATCGTAATAAAATATAGCCTATAACCTGGCTAGAGAACATATGTATGTTTAAAAAAAAAAGTACGTAAATCGGATAAGTGGTTCTTCAGTGATAGGCGCACTAACGGACAGACAGACAGACAGACAGAGAGACGTTGCATTTTATATATATTATAGATGTAATACTTGCGCACACTTTTATTTATATTATTTTTAAAAAATCGCGAAAAATTGCTCCCACCCCCTCTTATCTTGAAAAGTACTGATCAAAAAATTTTGAAAAAATTCTGGAATATTCTCCACAGGGTGTAGATTGAACGAAAATTATCACGATTGCATTACCTTTAATAATTCATCTGGTATGTAAAAAAAAACAAAAATTTCAAGATCATCAGTTTTGAGTAAAGATCAGAAAAAAAACTTTGTCGAAAACTCATTTGGGGAGTGTTTTGTGAAGTCACTGATTATTGTATACCTCCGTAACAAAAATTTTTATATTAAAAGCAATCAACGTAAGGTATGCAGATGTATATGCATGTTTTACAGATTACAATAAAGCTTTCGACTGTGTAATGCACGAAAAATTAATAAAAATTCTAGAAACAACAAATATAGACAAAAAAGGTCTAAATATTATTAAAATTCTGTACTGGAATCGATAAGTGGAAGTTAAAATTGAGCTGGATAAATCCGAAAGCATAAAAATAACCCAAGGTGTAGGACAGGGATGCGTTCTCTAGGCACTTTTGTTCAATCTTTATTCTGATGCTGTGTTTAATGAGGCCATCTATGAATCCATTGAAGAAATAACAGTTAATGGGAGTACATCGAACTACATACGGTATGCTGATGTCCAATGATATCAAAGATCTCCAGCAACTGATCAATCGAATCATAACAGCCAGAGAAAGATTTGGATTAACTATGAATATAAGAAAAACCAAGTGGATGGTAATAACAAAGAAAAATCTACCACCAGAATCCCTCGAAATTAGAGACAACATTGTAGAATAGGTCTCCACATTTATTATAAAATTTGGGAACCAATATTAGTGACAAGTGGGGCCCAAGAAAGGAAATACATTCCCGAATTGAACAGGCCCAAGTAACACATGAATATAAATAAATTTTTCCATCGCACAAGTCTCAGTCTCGAACTCCGAATGAAAATGGTGAAGAGGGTATCTATTCTCCATGCTATTATATTACCCTGGCTCGGAGAAACCACTGGAATATTTTGAAATATACATTTATAGACACAGAAGTACTGGAAAGAATGAATAAAATGAAGGAATTACTAACAACCATAAAAATAAGAAAAACTTAATACTTCGGACATATGAGGGGCCCAAAGTACGATTTACTACGTCTAATTATTGAAGGCAAAATAAAGGGCAAATGATCGATCGGAAGACAACAGAATTCTTGGCTGAAGGACATGAGAAGGTGGTTTGGATGTGCTTCGAGAGATATTTTTCGAGCAACATTTTCTAAGGTTCGTTTAGCTATATAGATCGCCAACCTTCGTGAGGAGACGGCGTCGTAAGAAGAAGAAAAGCAATAAAAACGTAACAAAATAGGAATCTGTTATAGAGATCAGATTTGCGACACAAAATAGGGAATTCTTCTATAATATATATAAAATGCAACGTCTCTCTGTCTGTCTGTCCGTTAGTGCGCTTATCACTGGAGAACCACTTATCCGATTTTAAGTACTTTTTTTTCAAAACATACATATGTTCTCTAGCCAGGTTATAGGCTATATTTTATTACGATAGGTAGCATAAGGAATGAGCAATGACGATAATAGTGAATGAAGCCACAAAAAAGTTTGCCGCTAGCGCGTTCCCTTGCAATACACAGCATAAACCATTAAATATCGAACAATATTATGCAGCAGAGAATATCTATAATCTATAATATATATATATATATATATATATATATATATATATATATATATATATATATATATATATATATATATAAATAAAATGCAATATCTCTCTGTCTGTCTGTCTGTCCATTAGTGCGTTTATCACGCGAGAACCACTTATCCGATTTACGTATCTTTTTTTAAATTCATACATGGTCAGGTTATATAATAATAATCTATATCTATAATATATATATAAAATGCAACATCTTTCTGTCTGTCTGTCCGTTAGCGGGCTTATCCCTCGAGAACTACTTATCCGATTTACGTGATTTTTTAAATTCATACATATCTTCTCTGACCAGGTTATAGATATATATATATATATATATATATATATATATATATATATATATAATGCAACATATATATCTCTGTCTGTCTGTCCGTCCGTTAGTGCGCTTATCACTGGAGAACCACTTATCCGATTCACGTACTTTTTTTTTAAGATATACATATGTTCTCTGGCCAGGTTATAGACTATATTTTATTACGATAGGTAGCATAAGGAATGAGTGACGATAATAGTGAATGAAGTCGGAAAAAAGTTTGTTGCTATCGCGTTCTCTTGCAATACACAGCCTAAACCATTAAATATGGAACAATATTATATAGCAGAGAATATCTATAATCTATAATATATATAAAATATAATGTCTCTCTGTCTGCCCATTAGTGCGTTCACGCGAGAACCACTTACCCGATTAAAGTGTTTTTTTTTTAATTCATACATTTGTTCTCTGGCCAGATTATCTATAATTTTCTATCTATAATATATATAAAAATGCAACGTCTCTCTGTCTGTCTGCCTGGTTATAGACTATATTTTATTACGATAGGTAGCATAAGGAATGAGTGACGATAATAGTGAATGAAGTCGGAAAAAAGTTTGTTGCTAGCGCGTTCTCTTGCAATACACAGCCTAAACCATTAAATATGGAACAATATTATATAGCAGAGAATATCTATAATCTATAATATATATAAAATATAATGTCTCTCTGTCTGCCCATTAGTGCGTTCACGCGAGAACCACTTACTCGATTAAAGTGTTTTTTTTTAATTCATACATTTGTTCTCTGGCCAGATTATCTATAATTTTCTGTCTATAATATATATAAAATGCAACGTCTCTCTGTCTGTCTGCCTGTCTCTCTGCCTGTGTGGCTGTTTGTTCGTTAGTGCGCTTATCACTGGAGAACCACTTCGATTTACGTGCTTTTTTTTAAAGCATACATATGTTCTCTGGCCAGGTTATCTATCTATAATATATATAAAATGTAACGTCTCTCTGTCTGTCTATCCGTTAGTGCGTTACGTGCTTTTTTTTTTTTAAATATACATATGTTCTCTGGCCAGGTTATAGGATATATTTTATTGCGTTAGGTAACATAAAGAAGAAGTAGTGACGATAATAGTGAATCAAGTCGGAAAAAAAAAAAAGGTTATCGTTAGCGCGTTCTTTTGCAATACACTGCCTAAACCATTAAATATGGAACAATATCATGTTGCAAAGAATATAATATATATAAAATGCAACATCTCTCTGTCTGTCTGTCTATACGTTAGTGCGCTTATCACTTGAGAACCACTTATCCGATTTACGTGTTTTTATAAATTTATACATATGTTCTATATAATTCGATATAAGCCTAGATAATGGGAGATAAGTATAAATAATGGGGGACATGGAGAAATGATGGGAGATAAGTCTAGATAAAGAGAGTTATGGTAAGATAATTGGAGATAAGGAGAAATAATGGGAGATAAGGAGAAATATTGCGAGATAAGCCTAGATAATGGGAGATAAGGTGAGATAATGGGAGATAATGTGAGATAAGGGGAAATAATGTAGAGATAATGGGAGATAAGGAGAAATAATGGGAGATAAGCAGAAATAATGGCAGATATTTTATTACGTTAGGTAACATAAGAAATAAACAGTGACGATAGTAGTGAATCATGTCCACGCGAGCAGAGCCGCGGGCACTGCTAGTATTCTAATAAAAGATTGTTTTGTTTTTGACATTTAGAAATTATTGAAGCAATACTTGTTCGATTTGAATTTAGTTTTTTTGTTGAAAATTTTTGCCTAAAAGTACACTTCCTAAAACCCCAGTTGGTGTATTATCTTTATATAAAACCCTTCCCAATACTTTGTAGATTTTTGACGAAAATATTTGCTTTTTTTATGCTTCAGTATATCAGGTTAGAGTATTTGTCCAATGCACTGCACACAATTTATTTTGAAGGTATCTTTTCTTTCTTTTTGTATTTTTTTTTCAAGTATTATTTTGGAATGATTTTAGTGCGTAGTGTTTGCTTACTTTATTAATTTTTATTTTTAGGGCGAAAAACCAAGCAAAAAAAGGTAGTAAAATACAAAAAAGACCATATAACAACTCTCCTAATTTTGGCACGAACCTTGAGCAGCAAAATAACCTTATGCTATACGATCAAATTTTATACCCGTCTGACGTTGTGTACTGCACACCGCTAATACCGTACTATACTGCATGACATTTGCTTTATTTTTGACAGTATTGTAAATAAATTTGTGTAAATAGCATTTAACCCCCCGAATTGTAGTGAGATGATTTTGTTGTTGTTAATTTAGTTTAAGAGTTAGACTGTGATCCAAGAGGAGACTGCTTTATACTGCTTTCCTGAACAGCTGCATTGTAAGTTACTATGTCTGTGTATGTCTATTATTTTGTATCATCATAAAAATTTTATTCTGACTGGTATGAGAAGTGTATAAAACGAAGTTATGAAAGAAAATGATGTCGGTTTAGGGTACTGAAACCATGAACAATCGAGAAAATACCTGACGGTAAAGACACAACCATAAGAGAACTAAAAAGTTTCTCGGATTCGATCCCACGATCTTCAGGTATACGCCCCCGAACTTTACTAACTAAGCCCCAGAACCAGCGTATCAGTGAACGGACGAAACAAAAATTAATTATTTTTTTATTTGCTAATGATGCCAATTCGCGTAACTCAAGGGAATTAAAATTGGCTCTCAACTGAGCTGAGAGAAACGACGAGACTTCAACTAGCAAGCCAACGTAAGCTGGAGCTGTGGCATAGTTGGTAAACTATAGGAGCTTATACTCTAAGATCGTAGAGAAATAAAAAGTTTCTCGGATTCGATCCCACGATCTTCAGGTATACACCCCCGAACTTTACTAACTAAGCCCTAGAACCAGCGTATCAGTAAACGGATGAAACAATAAAAACTATTTATTTTTTTATTTGCTAATGATGCCAATTCGCGTGACTCATGGGAATTAAAATTGGCTCTCAACTGAGGTGAGAGAAACGACGAGACTTCAACTAGCAAGCTAACGTAAGCTTAGGCTGTGGCATAGTCGGTAAACTGTAGGAGCTTACCCTGAGATCGTGGGTTCGATTCGCACTGGCACCGAGAAACTTTTTTAATTTCCTTGTGGCTTTGTTTTTACCTTCAAGTATTTTCGTGATGTATATAATGGGCTGTCGAAAAAATATTGAACCTTTTTTGTTAGATAACTTTAATGTCATATATCTCAGGTCAGGCATCGGGTCATACTTAGCATGAGTTGAAAGTTAACATTTGACAGTAGTAGACATGCAAAAATTGTTAGCATTCGTTTATTGAGACTGAATTTGAAGATGGATGAAAATTTCTGCAAAAGTTTGCTACATTTTACAATTTTATATTAATAAAATTTATGCTGTATATGTTGAAGCTACGTTATTACGAGGCTGGTTTGAAAAGTCCGTGCAAAAATAAAAACTACTTATGTGTTTGGGGTAAACCTACATAGTCTCCTTTTAGGCTTATACACTTCGTCCAACGATGTTCTAGTTTGTTGAACCCTTCCGAATAATAGGATTTGTCCAAGTCTGCAAAATATCCATTAGTGTCTGCAATCACCTCCTCGTTTGAATAAAATCTTTGTCCCGCTAGCCATTTCTTCAAATTGGGGAACAAATAGTAGTCCGAGGGAGCCAAGTCTGGAGAATAGGGGGGATGTGAAACGAGTTGGAATCCTATTTCCATTAATTTTACGACCACAACTGCTGAGGTGTGTGCTGGTGCGTTGTCGTGATGGAAAAGGACTTTCTTGTGGGGCAATCGCGGGCGTTTTTCTTGCAGCTCGGTTTTCAAACGGTCCAATAACGATGAATAATATTCACCTGTAATAGTTTTACCCTTTTCCAGATAGTCGATGAGGATTATCCCTTGCGAATCCCAAAAGACAGTCGCCATAACCTTTCCGGCCGAAGGAACGGTCTTCGCCTTTTTTGGTGAAGATTCCCCCTTGGTAACCCATTGTTTAGATTGTTGTTTGGTCTCAGGAGTATAGTAATGTATCCATGTTTCATCCACAGTGACGAAACGACGCTTAAAGTCCTCCGGGTTTTTCTGGAACAGCTGCAAACCATCCTTGCAACACTTCACACGATTCCGTTTTTGGTCAAGCGTGAACAATAGCGGCACCCATCTTGCGGATAGCTATCTCATGTCCAAATGTTTATGCAAAATATTATGTACCCGTTCAGTCGAGATGCCCACAGCACTAGCAATCTCACGCACCTTAACTCTTTTGTCATCCATCACCATATCATGGATTTGATCAATGATTTCTGGAGTCGTAACCTCCACAGGCCGTCCAGAACGTTCAGCGTCACTTGTGCCCATATGGCCAGTCCGAAAATTTTGAAACCACTTATAAACTGTTCTAATCGAAGGTGCAGAGTCACCATAATGTTTATCAAGCTTCTCTTTAGTCTCCTGAGGCGTTTTGCCTTTCATAAAGTAATGTTTAATCACCACACGAAATTCTTTTTCGTCCATTTCTTGAAAATCACTCGAGTTCCTTGATTCACACGAATGCCAAACACAAAGAAATAGACCAATATGGCTGAAACTTGGTGTGCGTTCATTCAAGAGATGCTACTAACTAAACATGACCTCGATACGCGCCGGTGGGCCATCTCTCGGACTTTGCACGGACTTTTCAAACCAGCCTCGTATATACATACAGTACCTGGCCAAATTATTAGACGCACTGCAAGATTTCATGTAAAATATTAATTACCGAGTGATATTGTACCGTTTTATTATTTTAAATTGATTTGTTTTTTATTTTTATATTATCCAATCAATTACCTATTTATTTGACATAAATAAAACAGCATTAATTTAGAAAAGCATAAGTTTATTAAGTTTTAAAGAAAAGTGAAATTACTGTTAGTAAAAGTCAATATTTAGTTGAGCCACCTTTAGCCGCTATCAAAGCTTTAATTCTGCGCGGCGTGCTATCAATGCAAGATTGTACTGTCTCCTGCATTTGAGGATGATGATTCCACACATGAATAATCTTTTCTAGGAGCTGGGTTTTGTTGGTAATCACATCTTTAGCCACTTCTCTTTTCATCAGCTCCCACACATTTTCAATGGGGTTCATATCAGGGCCAATTCAACAGAGGGATATTTTTTTTCTGCCAAAAAAGCTTTAACAGACCGAGCAGTGTGGCAGGGAGCTCCATCTTGCATGAAAGTGAATGGTTCCCCATTTGGAAACCATTCTCTGAGCTGCGGAATCAACCGATTTTGTAATACTTCTTTGTACTGATCTTGCCTCATTATTCCTTTGACGACGTACAGACGTCCAGTGCCCTTGCCGCTGATGACTGACCAAATCATCACTTTGGTGGGATGTTTAACCGTCGGGACGACACAATCAGGATGAAACTTTTCTCCATGACGACGACGCACATACTGAGCTTTATTCTGCAAAATTTCGAATGTGCTTTCGTCACTGAAGCAGACCTGTCAAAAATAGGAAAAATATATGAACTTCCATGTTTATTTGCTTCATTTAACTGAAAATGATAATAATGTATCAATTATTGATTAAATTGCTGTATCTTACCGATCTCCAGAAGTCCACATCTTTGTCTTGCCATTGTTTGGCCCACTTCAGGCGCTTTGCTTTCATTGCAGCTGTTAACTTGGGCTTCCTGGCGGGGCGACAGGCCTTAAAATCTAATTCTTTCAATTTTCTTCGAACAGTGCGCTCAGAAGCATTTACGCTAGCATCCTGGAGTTGTGATTTTATTACCTTTATGGTAGCAAATCTGTTTTCTACACAAATTTTCTTCAAACATCTCTCTGACCGTGGAGTGAAAATTGGTTTCTACCGCATCTTTTCTTTCTTTTCGGGCTTAATTCCTTCCCTGACTCAATTTTCTTTTTTATGCGTCGTACACTAGCTTCAGAAAACCTCCAATCTTCGTGATATTTCTCGGTTTGTAAATGTTTTCGCAATCACAAGGGCCTTCACTTCAGCTTTTTTACGTGGTGAAAGATCGCCTTTTCTACCCATAATGAAAATAGTCCAATTACTTTTTTAAAACACTGCATACAAAATAAACTAATAACTGAGTAGTATAAAACTGTTAAACAAACAATCACAGTCCATAAAGCCACAGAAACACGTCCGTACCTGACTCGATTCCGATCGCGACTGACACAGGTTTGTAGTTGTTTACGTTCATGTATCACAGTGTTTGCTTTATGTTAAAAATAAATACAAATATGTAGTCTACAACAAATTCTTTTAAATAAAAATCAATAATATTGTAGTTTAAATATACCATTATTGCATAAAAACTCTTAAGAAACATAAAATTACTAAAAAAAATACAGTGCGTCTAATAATTTGGCCAGAGACTGTACATATATACATATACACATACGGATACATTGAAATTTACATTAAATAAGCACGTACAGACTGTTATGGAAATAGTTTAGTAGTATCTAAAAAACGAATAAATTTTTGTATTAAACGGAATTGTAAAAAAATATTAATAAATAAAACCTCTGAATCGGAAAAAAGTCTTAATTCACACCTCAAAGTTTTATGCCAAAATCGTCACCTCCGCTGCCCGGCCGAACTTAAAGTTATCGTGTTGGAGAATCCAGTCAGCTATTTATTTCAATATATCACAATAAGTGGAAGAAGTCTTTCTTTTATAAAATTAGAGATTTCGTTCCAACATGCAAATATAGAGATATGTATTTGTTTGCTGCAGAGCACCCGCTATACAATATGGAATAAAAACTATTCGTAACTAATTTATTTTACTATAATTATTTCGCGACTACCTATTTATTTGTTTATATATTACATTTTTTATTAAATTATTATTACAAAAAAAGTTCTTTCCCATATATGGTCAATGTGGTTCCATGTTTGGCTGACGGGCCAAAGCCAAGTCAGCACAAACGCTATTACCATTATGTATTAAGGAATGACCTGACAGTGTTACATGTTTTCAAAATACTGACTTCTGCATGTTTCTGAGTATGTTTGTGTCGAGTCCTAATTGTACTAAGTGTGGTGTGAATGTTATTGGTGTAAGGCCTGTGGCTATTATAATGAGGGGGACAATGATGACTTTTTCTTGTTTCCATAGCCTTTTTATTTCCGTTGCAAGGTCTGTGTATTTGGAAATTCTTTCTGTTTATTTCGTTTGGATGTTTGTGTCGTTGGGGACAGCTATGTCAATTAGATAGGTGACTTTTCCTTTTTTGCACTGAAAAGTAATATCGGGTCTATTGGCGGAGACTGTTTTATCCATATGGATAATGATGTCCCAGTAGAGCTTGTAATCTTTATTTTCAAGTATGGATGTTGATGTGTATTTGTAGTAGGGATCTGTGTTTTCTATGAGTTTGTATGTTGTGGCTAGTGCTTGCTGAACTACTTTGGCAGCTGAGTCATGTCTGGCTGTGTATTCCGTTCCGGCTAATATTTTACATCCGCTTGTTATGTGTTCGATCGTTTCTTTCTGCTGGTGGCATTTCCTGCATCTGTCTTCTGTAATAGTTGAGTCTTTAATGATATACTTTTGGTAGTTTCTGGTTAATATGATTTTATCCTGGATGGCAAGTAAGAAGCCTTCTGTTTCAGGGAAGAGCTGTCCATCCTGTAACCAGGTGTATCATTGTTTTTTATTTACGTGGTCGTATTCTATGTGGTATCTGTGTTTTCCGTGGAGTGTTTTCTCTGACCACATTTTTCATCTTTTCCTATTGTAATTGGGTGTGACTGTGTGTATCTGCTGAGTGGTCTGCTCGGGATAAGTTGAGAGGTGTGTAGTTTTTGTCTGCTTTCACTGTCGCTGTGTAGAGGCTGGTTTGGTTGCTGTGGAAGAATTTCCTAAGTGCTTGTATTTGTTTTGTGTGTAGTGATATGATATCTATGATTCCTCTTCCTCCTGCCTTCCTCTCGATTTCTTAGCGTGCGTTGGGGTGTAATTTCCTGTATTTGGTGAATTGAGAACGTATAAGGGATGTGAATGTTTTCTATGTCTGTTCGTGACCATTTGATGATACCAAATGAATATGTGAATATAGGTATAGCGAACGTGTTGATGGCTTTAGTGAAATTCTTAGAGTTGAGTTTTGTTTGTAAAAGTTTCGCCAGTCTGTTTTTGAATTCGGTTATGAGCTCTGTTTTGATGTGAGTGTGGTTGAGTTTGGTCCTTTGTTATTAAATTATTATTATTATTATTGTGATGATACAAATATAGATTACCAAAGATACAGATATATTATAAAATGTTGGAAATGCATTTATCAGAAGTGGAGTATACAATTCTCGATGTACTAATATGTGGGCGGAAGAACCCCCCCCCATGATGTCACTAGTCAAGTTTTCGATAACGATTTTCAAGAAATTTTTGGACTAACAATGATAATGAAATGCCTCAGCGGATAACCTCATTTTAGGTGTGAATTATGGATTTTATTTTTCAAATAATAATGAAGAGATTTTGCAACGCCTATTTTCAGCAGGTCTTTATTGTTATCGCTATTAAAAGCATGCGCAATATAAACGTGAAGGATTGTGGATCTTGCAACATGATTAAAGAGGATCGGCATGTGACTTACTGTGAGATAGAGACATCCTTAGTTTTATCGAAGACTGCAGTACATTCGATTTTGCATGAACTTTAGACGTGAAAAAGATCTGTTCTCGATGGATTCCACATAATTTGACCGAAACTCAAAAACAGGCTCGTATCAATTGGTGTAAGGAAACGAAATCTGGATATATTCATACAAGCCGGGAACTAAGCAACAGTCAACTATTTAGGTGTTCCAAGATGAGCTGAATCCAGCAAAAGTGGTTCGTTCGCGAAGCATTTCCAAGAAAATGATCGCTTGTTTCTTTAGTTATACTGGACATGTTGCAACCACTGCTTTAGAGGATCGAAGAACAGATAGTGAAATTGGTACCTCAAAAAATGGTTTGGAAAGATTAAACAGCTTCTTGAGACGATGAAAATCGCTTTCCACGCATTTTTTTTCACATTCGGGAACAAAAAGAAGTCGTTAGGCGATAAATTAGGTAAATACGAGCAATGAGATATTAATTCGATAGTTTTCTCCGTCAATAATCAATTGTTTGGCGTGCTGTGTGAAGGCTAGCGTTGTCATGATGAAGAATGATGCGGGGTTTTCGGTTGTTTTTCCTGATTTCATCAATGACTTCTGGCAAACAAATTGTTGTATACCATTCAGTATTAACTGTTCTTTGATCCTCTAAAGCAGCGGTCGGCAACCTTTTAGCAGGCAAGGGCCACATAGGGGCAAAATGAAATAAAGGGCATCGCGTTCACAGCCGGTGGAGTAAAGTGTTCTGTGGGCTGGCTTTCGCGGATGTCACAGATTTCAGTTTTGGCGCGAAATTAAAATAATTCCGGATGATAAGACCTTTATTTACAAAACTTCGGGTGGTTGTTTGTAAAAACTGAAAAGGCGCCCCACCGTACTTACCGTCAAAAATATGCAAAATATCTTAAATTTAAACTTTTAATTATGTGACATTGTATTAAGAAAAAAAAAAAATATGATAGATCAACAGAAAAAACTTTGTAAATTGAAGCTGTATCTACCAGCTTTCTATCCCTTCCTTCAATAATTCCAAGATAATACAAATGTGCGATGATAAAAAATAAATTGAAATTAGCATTTTTAGTGTTCCGTACGGAACACTTATAAGATCACTTCGGTGTCTGTCTGTCTGTCTGTCTCTCTGTCTGTCTGTCTGTCACACCCGATTTTCTCCGAAACTATTTGACATAGAAAGGTGAAATTTGGCAATAATATAGGAATTGATGGCCTCATCAGAGCCATGTAGTTTCGAGAATTAAATTTTGACTTAAGGAGTTAGTTTTGGGGGGTGAAGTCGGAAGTGAAAAAAAAATTTTTTTACTAGGTCATCGAGTGTGGTGTCAAATGAAAGCTTGTGAAAACACAAGTAAAAAATATATATATAATATTATACTTGCGCGCACTTTTCTTTGTATTATTTTTAAAAAATTCGCGAAAAATCGCTGTCCCGGGCCTTATCTCGAAAAGTACTTATCAAAAAATTTCGAAAAAATTCTGGAATATCCTCCACGGGGTGTAGATTGAACCAAAATTATCACGAGTGCATTACCTTTAATAATTTATATGGTATGTAAAAAAAACAAAAATTTCAAGGTCATCAGATTTCAGTAAAGATTGGAAACAAACTTTGTTGAAAACTCATTTGAGGTGTTTTTGTGAAGTCACTGATCATTTTATACCACCGTAACATAAATTTTGACTTAAGGGGTTCGTTTTGAGGAGTGAAATCGGAAGTGAAAAAAAAAAATTTTTTTACTAGGTCATCGAGTGTGGTGTCAAATGAAAGCTTGTGAAAACACGAGTAAAAAATATATATATAATGTAATACTTGCGCACACTTTTCTTCGTATTACTTTTAAAAAATCGCTGTCCCCTACCTTATCTCGAAAAGGACTGATCAAAAAATTTTGAAAAAATTCTGGAATATTCTCCACGGGGTCTAAATTGAACGAAAATTATCACCTTTAATAATTTATTTGGTATATAAAAAAAAAACAAAATTTCAAGGTCACCAGTTTTCAGTAAAGATTGGAAACAAACTTTGTTGAAAACTCATTTGGGGTGTGTTTTGTGAAGTCACTGATCATTTTATACCACCCTAACAAAAAATTTTATTTTAAAAACAATCAACGTACGGAACACTAATTGTGCAAGTTCAACTTGCACTTGACCGGTTTTTTGCACTAAATTAGAAACCTCTATAACTAACATCTAAATTTACATACATACATAGTATTTCATTACATTTGAGTTGAAACTGAACGCTGAGATTAGACATATGATGCTTTACTCTACCACCCCTACAGTATAATTTTACTTCACTTCCAAAATCATATATGCTGATAAGAATAATATTATCTTACACACTATACACAACAGGATTAGATTAACTCGACACGAGTTAATCTAATTATGTTAGCTTCACCGGGAGCGGTTCATGAGCCTACAGTCAGTCATCGCTTCTGATGATGCCAACATGGTTAGACAGACACGTGCCGAGTACAAAAATAAAGTATTGTGCCAAAGTTGATATATTCTCTCAACATAACCCTAATAGTAATTGATTATTGTTAAAATTGTTTGTAACAAAATATTATAATTTTAATTTTTGTGTGTGTTTTTAGTACCTTGTATACATAAATAGAAAAAAAAAAGGCCGTACCATAATAGCGATAAGAATAACGAACCTTTCAAATAAGCTTTCTTATACTTTGTTAATAAGGGGGGACTGTTACGTTAATAAAGGGATTCTTATTTTAACTAAGTTAGGGATGTGGAATCTTTGGCACAATGATACTACTCAGTATATATCACCACTACACCAAACACTTTATTTTTTCACTCGACGCGCGTTTCGCTAACCATGTTAGCTTCATCAGGAGCGATGATTGACTAAAGCTAAACTACAAATCTACCCTATTTATACTTAGCCTAACCCTTGAATTACTCAAGCGGAACTAATGACATAGGCAAGGCCATCAGTTCCGGTCAAGTAACCAGTAGAGGGGACTATAAGGAATAGGCCCTCTGTCTTTATTTAAACTACTTTTACATTTTATGATTTCCATACTTTCGTATGCGTTCAATAATCTCCTATCAGATACATTTTTTATTAATCTTAGATTATCTAATGTTACAGTATAATCAGCTTCAAGGGCATGTTCGGCAATGCTAGACTTTTCTGTTCTATTGTATCTTAAGTGTGTTAAATGTTCTTTAAATCGTGTTTTAATTGACCTTTTAGTTTCCCCAACATACTTTTTGTCACAATCATTCCAACTAATTTCATAAATTCCACTTTTCTCACAATTAGGAATCTTATCTTTGGGATTTCCTAAGATATTCCTCAGATTTTCTGATGACTTATAGACTAAGGTGAGGCCTACCTTATTAAATACCTTATCGAGTCCCTTGCTATATTTCGGATTATATGGTATGGAGACATACTTGGTGTTATTTTCTTCGCGTGTAAAAAAGGTGGAATTCTGAATATTAAACCTAAACTTATGTCTATTTATTAGCTTATTTACTAAGTCATCGTCATAACCATTAACTCTAGTTATATTTCTAATACGATTCCTTTCTTTATTAAAGTTTACTCTATTCAGAGGGAAAGTGACCAAACGACGAACTAAAAAATGTAATGAGGCTAATTTATGTTGTTTGCAATGAAATGAATCATTAGGAATATATCTATCTGTTACTGTGTCCTTCCGATAGATATCAAATTCTAATCTATTATTATTTTTAATAATTAAAATATCTAGAAAAGGCAATTGTCCTTTGTTCTCAACTTCGTAAGTGAATTTAATGGAATCATACCGGCTATTTAATTTTGAAACAAAATCATCAATATTTTCTTTCTTTGTATCAAAAATCGCGAAAATATTATCCACATAGCTATACCATACCCTTGGGAAATATTCGAATTCTTGACTGGCTTCGATTTCAAACTTACTCATGAATAAATTGGCTATGAAAGGGGATAAGCAATTACCCATAGCTGTTCCTTCTTTCTGAACATAAAATTGATTGTTATATTGGAAATAATTTTGTTCCATAGATTAGAATTTGATATCTATAGGAAGGACACAGTATAGATATATTCCTAATGATTCATTTCATTGCAAACAACATAAATTAGCCTCATTACATTTTTTAGTTCATCGTTTGGTCACTTTCCCTCTGAATAGAGTAAACTTTAATAAAGAAAGGAATCGTATTAGAAATATAACTAGAGTTAATGGTTATGACGATGACTTAGTAAATAAGCTAATAAATAGACATAAGTTTAGGTTTAATATTCAGAATTCCACCTTTTTTACACGCGAAGAAAATAACACCAAGTATGTCTCCATACCATATAATCCGAAATATAGCAAGGGACTCGATAAGGTATTTAATAAGGTAGGCCTCACCTTAGTCTATAAGTCATCAGACAATCTGAGGAATATCTTAGGAAATCCCAAAGATAAGATTCCTAATTGTGAGAAAAGTGGAATTTATGAAATTAGTTGTAATGATTGTGACAAAAAGTATGTTGGGCAAACTAAAAGGTCAATTAAAACAAGATTTAAAGAACACTTAGCACACCTAAAATACAATAGAACAGAAAAGTCTGGCATTGCCGAACATGCCCTTGAAGCTGATCATACTGTAACATTAGATAATCTAAGATTAATAAAAAAATGTATCTGATAGGAGATTATTGAACGCATACGAAAGTATGGAAATCATAAAATGAAAAAGTAGTTTAAATAAAGACAGAGGGCCTATTCCTTATAGTCCCCTCTACTGGTTACTTGACCGGAACTGATGGCCTTGCTTATGTCATTAGTTCCGCTTGAGTAATTCAAGGGTTAGGCTAAGTATAAATAGGGGTAGGTTTGTAGTTTAGCTTTAGTCAATCATCGCTCCTGATGAAGCTAACATGGTTAGCGAAACGCGCGTCGAGTGCAAAAATAAAGTGTTTGGTGTAGTGGTGATATATACTGAGTAGGATTCTTATTTTGTTCTAATACTGCCCAAGCTTCAAGCGATAAGTTCCAATTATATGTGATTGTAATCTTTTAAATTACAGCATTCAATTGTAATAAACAGAGGAACAATTCCATCATTTTACGACTGCGCCTGCTTCAAATAACGATAATAACACGGTCTTGATATTTAATTTGTTCCAAATTCCAAATAGACGTTGCAAAATCTCTCTAATAATGTTTAACAGAAATGTTATTTTTCCTTAAGCTGTGATGCAATTTATAAACATATTTTGTAGAAAGGTAAGTAGAGGAGATATTTGCAATAAAACTCTTTTTCTTGAGTTTTAAGGATAAAAATTATTTGATTGAATTGTAGTTTCTTGACTGGGAACTAGACCATCATTCAATATTAATAAATCTGGTAAATATTGCTGGTCTTCCAGTAATGCATGAATGTATTCATGCGTGTGTGAAATCATTTTAATTGCCATTAGTGCCCAAATATCAACAGGATGTTTTTTAATCTTCCTGTTTGGTTTTTTTTTTTTTTCAAAGTTTCAGCATGAGATAGATTGCATGTATTGTGATTCATTTTTATAGGTCAACGTTTCCTATTTACTACCTGACCATGCATTAGATTGGTTTAAATTGCTTTGTAGGCTTGGGTTGGTTAATATCAAATATCCTGTTAAATTTTAATAAAAAAAGATGTAAATATATTTTTTTTACAATATAATAACGGACTAGAGACTTTTTATTATTTTTGCTTGTAATTATCATTTAACAGGAAGTAATGTGAAAAATCAAAAATCGCTTTTTTGATTTTTCACATCGTGATTTTTTTTAGTGGTAATGATTTATCAAAGATGAAACTGTACTAAAATTTAACTAAACAAGCCAACCTAAACTTTTTACTAAGACTTTGTGTACAAGCGATTCGCTCATAATATCCCTATGTATTTTTCGACCCTGAAACCGAATCTCAGGTTAAAATTACTCAATCTTGTCGGGATTCTTCCCTAACCTAAAAAATACGTAAAAAATGACGAAAATCTCTTAAAATTAGCAAAGTAAAGATGGAAACTTCATATACCCATGTTTTTTTATGACTTTGGATCCGGTAGGTAAATTATTGTTTTTACTTCTTTTGTTAAAGGAAGTATTGTATGCCTAAAAAAATTACCCTCCGCAACTTTTTTTTACCTTTTATAATAGTTAGATCACGAAAACCATATTTTCCAATTCCGTCGGTGTGTTTATCTGACTGTCGGCACTTTTGGCACCACAATTTTTAACAAAATAATATAATACTTGAAACAGAAATGAAAACTAGAGTTTTTGAGCTATCTCGTTTTAGGGGAAGGGTGTGAAAGAGGTGGGTGGGTGAGATTTTAATTATATTGTGTAAGTTTTCTTCCCCCTCACTTGAGAAAGTCAAATTCGCTACTTATTTTAGTACTGGGCAAATTACTTTTTTGGATAAAGAACACCACTGAAAATTATATAACAAGAACTTTCCGATTAAGTCATTTCCTCGACGCTTACTTTTGTTGTTTTTTTTTTCTGTATAATTTTAAATATAAAGTGTCCCCGGAAGAAATCACCATTTAAAATAACTCGAAAATAGAGTTCGTTTTCACGAAAAAACGTAAAACCATGACCATCAGCCATATTATGAAATTGTTGTCCTGCAGTTGCCTACTTTTAGGTTCATAAAGCTTTGTATGTCACTCTTTGAAAACAGTGCCACACTTTGATACTCTATACCATATGTTAGTAGTACTTCTGAAAGAGATGTTTTCTTTTAATTAATGTCTTAATCCATTAACAAAATTATAAAAGTTAAGATATTGAAGAATAGTTAAAAACTATGTAAATATTCTACTACTTACTAAATACATACATACACACGCATATATCTAGTACTCCCATAAATACCGTTACAAACTTTCACGTACGCCCTTTATAAACATTAACACTTTTTTGGTGAAATTATTTATAGGTTATATTACTCAGTTGTTATACAGTTGTTGTTATTCACAATTTGAACTCTTTAAACAATGCTTAAGTGCGGTATGGACAAAAGCGACATTTTTAAGACCTTAAAACTGATGAAAATAAGTCGTATGTTTGTTTACCGGCGATAAAATTATTTATTGAGACGGGAAACAAAAAAGGCAAAAAGTGTTCAGTAAAACCAAGGACAGTTCGAATGCCACAAGGTGTTAAAGTTGTAATGGTAGCTCCACATGCTTGCCAAACCTTGACGAGCGTTCACAAACTTCAACATGTGGATCGGGCGTTTCGCTTGGCTTGCGTAGGTTTGCGAGCACTCGCCACCGCTCGGGCGGAGTGTCGCTATTTTGTGCACAAGTCAAAAGAAGCTTAGGGCAAGAGGAAGGAAGGAAGGAAGCATCCACACGCTTGTGAGGCATTAGTACAGATTCTGAACTCGTGATGGACGTACCTCGTTTTCTCTCTGCTCGCGTCATTAAAATAAGCAAACATTTTTTTTTTTTGGAATGCTATCAAGCAAGGTCCTGCATATGGAATCCTACGGAAAAAATTATAAGGACAAGAAAAAAGTTGCCAATGCATGATATCGGTAAGACACTCTTTTGAATAAGCCCGTAAAGGACCTAAAATTAAAAAAAGAAATTTTGATGACAACGTTTCGAAAACGCTTAAAAAATAAAACAAGAGTCAACACGGTCTGGCGCAGGTACTGAAGACATTTATGAACCGATTTGGCTTGCATACGAAGTCATGGAATAGTTTCTCCTGCCAGTTTAAACGTGTAATATTTTTATCACCCACCATCTTATTTTTTACTAATTCTTCGTTTTTTCCTACATTGCTTCATTTTAAAATAAAAATAGGTTTGCGCGCACATAACAGCCGCCGTAGTTACTTCGACGTCCACCATCCTTGGAGGCTTTTGTTATATATATATATATATGTATATATATATATATATATATATATATATATATATATATATATATATATATATATATATATATATTGAATTTTCATCACCATCCAAAATTTGACAGAAATCCTTTACGCAAACAAAAAATTTTATCTCGTGAGATGAATATTTCGAAAAATTCTGTCTTGTATCATTATAGAAGGCCTAAGACTTGGCGCTTATAAGAGACACACTGGTCATTTGCTAACGGAAGACTTGAAGCAAAAACGGTGGCAAAAATCTAAAAGCTTGTTGAAGGAATACGATAATGATAAACACAGAAAAATTTTGTTTACCGACGAAAAATTTTTTACTGTGGAACAATCTTTTAATAAGCAAAATGATAGGATTTATGCCAGATCTTCGGCTTGTTCCAAAAGTTCAGAGGGATCATTATCCAGCATTAGTTATAGTTTGATGGGTTTACCAGTATTAATTTTTGTGAAAACTTCGGCTAAAATATATCAAGGCACTATTTTAGAGATCTTTGTGAAACCTCTAAACCGTACTCTTTTTAAAAATAAGAATTAGGTCGCCACCAGATTCTGCACCAGGACACAAAGCATGGAGTCAACGAAAATATGCCTTTAATTATTACTATAGAAGATTGGCCTTTTGCAAGTCCTGTTCCAAATCCTTTAGATTTTGTCATTATGAATACGAGTATATGAATTAATTCCATAATAATTTGTTTTAATTTTCATAGAAATTAAACGTTTAGGCAATGTTTTCATTGTAACAGTATTTATGGGAGCACTAAGTATATATATATATATATATATATATATATATATATATATATATATATATATATATATATATATATAATTTATTTAGGATTGATTGGTCAATATGATTTACTTTTCAGGTAGCAACCGACGGTGTGATACTAGAAAATAGCCATTGTCGCCTTTGCATCGCTGTACCTGTTGGATGAGACTTTGTTACACCACACACACACACTCACGCCATCAGATGGAACTGTTGTCTCGATTAACATTATTAATTCAATCGCCCTCCGTGTACATTTCGAATGTACGTAAACCAATGTATTCGTAAATTTATTAAAAACAAAAAAATGGTACCTGACGGCCTCATTCTTAGCTGGGTTTTTATGTGTGCACTTTATGATGGAAGCGTGAAAAACTCGTGTGAATGTTGTTAATAAGACAGCCATTTCGCGAATGTTCTCGACACTCATTTTAGAATCAAAAGTTGTAAAGAATAAAACAGTACAGAGTATTTTTACTGTGTCTACAGGGTGTCTAGTAAGAATGGCATGTATAGAGATAAATACTATATCTACAGGATGTATAGTAAGAATGGAATCTATAGAGATGAACAAAATAATACTTGAGAGATACTTAGGTGCGGCGAAAATTTGATTAGAATCTACTCGATTATTCGTATTACGTAGTAACAAAAAGTGTTTAGAGGTTAAGTTCTAGAATAATAAAATACAATATGTAGGCCCCAGTTTTATGCTTTTGTCTTAAAGTGTACAATTATTTGACATAATTGCCCAGTTATCTAAATAAAGATTCAAAAGTCTACATTTAGGCGGCCGGCGGCGGTCCAGCCAAATTAGACACGAGATTAATATTTTTGTATAACTTAATAATTTTAAGGCAATCTAAAGCTAAGACAGTTTACTTTTAAAGATTTCTTTTCCGGTCATCTCGACCAATTTAATCTTTAAAAAATTAGTCTCGTCAAAAATAAATAGTGCAGTAAAAAAAGTATTTGAAATTGTACAGTCTAGGTAAAGCAATATTATGATTTTGTCTTCTCTGGAGTATCACCAGAAGTATTGTCTAAGTTTTGAACCTCGAAAAGCTTGTGCTCTTTTGTTTATAAACAATTGTAATTTTTCCAAACGCGTTTTTTTGAGCTTGCCAATAACTCCGGTTATATAAGTAGGATTGAGACACAAAAAAAAACAAACTCTTCGTAATAAAATTTCCAATAAATCCTGGTTGGGTTTAAGTCGCTAAACTGCGTACATAACCTACAGAATTGAAATTTTTTTTTTTTTTCATTTTATTGTACGACTAAGTGAACTGATCTACTTGAAACTTTGAGCAAATATGCCTTTTCTTATAGCAAAAATACCCTGAAATTTTGGTGCAGAAATATTAAACACAGCACCCTTGAATTTGTTATTTAAAATTTGGATCTTTTTTTCAAAATTTAGATCTCGACGCCCGCTTTCCGATGCCATGCCTCCAAAAAATTTTTTTTAGGGTCATTTTAACCGTTTTTTTTTTTTTTTACATTTTGTTTATTAATCAAATAACAAATTTATTAAAAAAAAAAATAACTGAAAAACGCATTTGTTGTTATTTGATTGCCATTAAAAAAAAATTTTAAGTGGCATCGGAAAGCTGGCGTCGAAACCTAAATTTTGAAAAAATAAGATCCATTTTGGATGGCATAAAATGGCGGGCAATTCAAATTTTAAATAACAAATTCAATTGTGTCTACTAGGTTCAGCATTTTTGTACCAAAATTTCAAGGTATTTTTGCTATAACAAAAGGCATATTTTCTGAAAGTTTCAAGCCGATCGGTTCACTTAGTCGACCTGTACAATAAAATGAAAAAAAAAAACAGTTTTTGCCTGTTTTTTCAATTTTGTAGATTATGTACCCACTTGAGCGACGAACGAGGATTTGCTGGAAATTTCACTACGAAGAGTTTGTTTTTTTTTGTCTCGATCCGACTTATATAACCCAGTTTTAAGCTAAAAAACGAGTTTTGAAAACTGTTTATAAACAAAAAAGAACAAGTTTTTCGAGGTCCAAAACTCAGGAAAATACTCCTGGTGATACACCAGAGAGGATAAAAACATAATATTGCTGTAACTAAACTATGCCTATCTCATCATTATTTTGACCTTTTTTTAATGCACTTTTGCCTATTTTGTTAGTCTATAAACCTAACCTAGATACAAGCCCAATGTATACTTGTTAAATTTCATATCAGTTGATAAAAGAATACCCCTTCCAAGCATCTCTTTCCTGAGGCCGATTTTTAAAAATAAAATTGGTTCGACTGGAAAAAAAAAAAATATCAAATTGCGAGATGACCGACAATGAAATTTTTAATTTGTCACATTTAAGCTTCAAATTGACGCTAAATTAACTAAGTTGTTCGAATATATTAGGTTGGTTCTAAAAACGACGGCTTTTTCAGGATCAGCCACCAGCCGACTTATACAAATCAAAGATTTTTTATAACAATCAATCGATATTGTAGAAAGTGTGTATAGGAAACTCAGAACGCGCACATTTACTGATCATTATGTTTTATCATGTCTCTTTTTGAGGTTTCTGTGATCCTTAACTTTTAATTTATTATTGTTTTTAGAATATAAAGATACATCGTGTTATCCTAATAGGAAAATAACCAATTGTTGAATGAAGTATAACACATAACATAACGAAGGTATTCGCTGCAACATTTTTTAATGTTATTACAACCTTTAAACGTTTATTGTATGTAATTGGAAAATACTACCTGATTAATAGGTAATAATAATTATATCTTTAGTCGGGGGAGAAAGCTCTAGCATAAAGATTAAAGTAATGACAAAAAGTAAAGAAGAAAATATATATTTATCATTTTTTGACAACTACCATTGGTTCCAGTAAAATTTTTTACACATTTGTTTTACTCTTTATATTAAAACAACTTGTTTACTTTTACTTTTTTATCGCCTTTATAATTATTTGTTTTGAAAAACTAATGAAAAGAATAGTTTTACAGCAGGGACTGTAAAATAAGTTTCATTATTCTGACACAAAGAAATATGCATTACCTAGAAACTACACTTCCATTTTGCCCCCATTGCGCCAGTTCAAGTGGTGGTTTAAAATCCACGATAACAGATGGCATCCAGTTCTTGATCAACTCAGTGCATAAGTCATGTCATGTTAAGAGGGCCAACCCCTGTATGAGCACGCTTTACGTGAAAAAAATTAAAGTTCATCGATATATAATGCGCGACTTACGAAATTAATTTTTAAGTCGTAGTGTAATTAAAATTACGTTCTAACCACGTTTCTAAACTACCTTCTGAATATGTTTACTTATGAAAAAAATATAGGTGAGCTATATTCAGGTTCTACATAATCAGATGAGAAAGAAGTAAAATTTTTGAAGCTGTTGAAGGATCTATGTATATTTAAATCTATGACTGAAGACAATTTTTATAATATAATATTATGAGGATCCTATAGCTTCTGCTGCCATGTTTTTTTGTACTTCCAATCATTCTCGTGGATAGCTCTGTCTCTCATTTTGTCCATTATTCCGTTGATCCATGTTTGTGCTGGTCTTCCTTTCTTTTTTCTATTGGACAGAATATATTCAAAAGCTCTTTTAGGTCATCTAGTATCGAGCATTCTTTTCACTGTCCGTACCAAATTAACTGTCTAGTTTCTATTCTTTCTTCTATTGTATGTATCTTTCCTGTCCGCCTTCTGATTTCTTCATTTTGGACTTGCTCCTGTGAAGATATTTGATATGATCTTAAACAATCCATTTCCCCCGCGTCAATCCTTTGCTTATCTTTTTTTTTTGTCATTTGCTAGCATTCCGATCCGTACTTCAATATCGGCTCTACAATTAGCTTGTAAATTGTCAATTTTATCCGGTTTGACGAAAGTAAAAAGGTTAGAACTTTATGTCTCTCTCTGATGATCCTTTGTTGGAAATTACGCTTCCCAGGTATTTAAACTCATCACATCTTGTTATTTTCCTTAATTTCAAATTTGATTTTTCTTCCCCATCCTCACCCACTCTAAGATGATACTCTGTCTTCTTTATGTTTATGTTCAAACCCCACGTTTTCTATTCTTTTTTCGGCTTTCTCATCATATAGTCTAGATAATAGAGAATTTTTATACTGTCTCAAAATAAAAATAACAACACACATACTGCACTCAACTGCACCTATCTCTTATATGACGGCATCTGCATCTGAACACTCTGTCTATGTTTTTTTTTTCAATGTAAGATGTAGTAGTTTAGAAACTTGATGAGAATGTAATTTTAATTAAAATTTTATTTAAAAATGAATTTCAAAAGTTGCCCATCACAAAGCGTGTTAAGCCTGTTTAAACGGGCTCTGATCCTGTCAAGACTCTCTTAAATTATGCCCTTTGATTAGTTTAGAACATGACATTATCTCTCTTTAAACCATCACTTAAGCAATATATTGTAAGCATGAAACGAAAGAAATGAGTAAATTGTACTCACTACTTAAAAAATGAGTCTTTTTCGTACTTTTACTACGTCTGATTGCATGTTGTCATCCCCACAGACGATAGAAAGGATTTCATTTCAGACACATTACTTAAAGTTTAATTTTTAGTTACCTAAATAGAAAAAAAAACAAATATGTCTATGTCCCATGATTGTATTCCATATACAATCATGGGACATAGAAAACTACAAGGAATTTAAACTATATAATAATGAAACAACTCGAACAGACTTATGTAAATCACAGAACGTTCAATTTTATACTTATGTATATACGTTATGTTTTTAATATTAGAAACAAAGCGAAAAAAAAACAACAAAAAAACAGCTACATAGATGAGTAAAATCACTCGCCGATCTTGAAAAGAGTCCGGATGTTCTTGTAGCACAACTGACTAAAAAGAACCTTCTAAGAGCAAATCGTGCGAGACATAGCAGAGGGGGGACGCCTCGCCCCAGGAGTACAATTTACTCATTTCTTCCATTCTTCCATTCTAGGGTTAAATTGGCGCTCAAGGAGAGTAAATGGGATCGTAGGTGTTTTGTATGCATATTTCTATGGTTATAACACATAAATTGTTTTTTCTCAAATATAATAAAATATTATATATTTTAAAAAGGGTCTATTTAGTTATGTTTACGATGTTTAGAATATTGTTTTGTCTAGAAATTGATGTTTATAAGTTAGAATCTTTAGTTACACTTAAACTAAAAATTTAACAAAACGGTTAATTCTTACTTTGCGCTTAGGTTTCATGAGCAACACATGTCAAAGTTTAACAAATATTTACGGGTGGTATTTCATATACCAACGATTTCGACATTTAATAGATATAAGGGAAAACATTCTATCTAAATTGACAGTTCAAATGGCTCAATAAAATTTTGAATCTCTTATTAAATTCGTATTCGTATAAAAATCGTTTTGTGTTATAGTTCATTTTGGTTTCATTGTGAGCATAAATGCTTGAAAGTCTGAGGTTTACATTTCATGTAGGGGGTCAAATTAACCAGTTAATTTTATCACATAATATATGTCTGTGCAGGGTATCAGTTTAGTTTCATTATTGACATTGTTACCGGCGATCTAGCTTTTTTCTTAAAACTTACTCTCTTAAAGATCTTTTTATTTTAGACAAGAATATTATTTTAATATTAGTAAATTTTTAAAAGTCATATTATCTAGTGTTATAGTCTTAACTAGTTTTGAAGAAACTCCTTTTAAAGTCTCATCGAAACTGTAGTTTTTGACTAAATAAATAGAAGTTAGCTAATTACTAACTGAAAGTTCATCCAGTGTTAAGTTTTGAGGATGTCGATGGATGCCAACTTTGCCAGTCGAGCTGCTCATTGCATCCAAGTGTCAGCGAAATAGCTCTCATTTTTAAAGTTGATGTGGTTTACAAATAATAAAATAAATTGCAACTTAATTTTTGGTTTGAAAACTTGGCGTTCATTGGCATTAACAAAATAGCTTTTGAATAATTTCTGGCATTTACTTGTTTGCTTTTATTTATTAAGAGTCCAAAATAGGAGATAATTTTCCCCAATTTTGGAGAACACCATTGACGTCTTTATTATTTTAGTGAAGTAAATTAATACCCTGATATAATATTTTATTGAAGCCTTATAGAGCTTTTACACTTTTTTAATGTAACCTTTTCATCTAGGATAGGCAAGTCTAGTTATCAGTTTTATTTGAGCTTTTATCCAGTAAATTATTAGTGTATTAGTTTATAAGGCTTTACAGTGTACGTGATTTTTCTGGAAAAGTTTAGGGCAGCTGAATCTGGTCTATATTGAAACATAATCACGATCATATTTGTACTTATTTTAGTAGGACGTCGGAGAAGGATATATTTTGTTTATTAAATTTGGTTTATGTGGTTTACAAATAATAAAATAATTTAGCGATAACACTATTATTTCTTTTTATTAAAGAACTCGACATCAAATACACAAAAAATTGCATTTTTTCGGGTTACACGTGCAATTTCAACATAAAATATGAAAACTTGCATAAAATATACGGGTAAAAAAAATCTAATGAAGTTAGTTGATTTAAGTTGCATTAAAATTTTTAAATATCTTCAGACATTAACGTGATAAGTTACAGCAACTAATACAATTGTTCAATTAATATGTGAAATGTGAAGAAATAATAAAACAATTATTTACACAAACTTTTCACTATATTTGTAATACACCGTAACATGTTTCGCTATCACAGTAGCTTCTTCAGACGTTACATTCTGAGTTACTGGACATTAAAGAGTAAAGGTGTTAATATATCGCACATCGGCAAGAAAACCGGCATAACTCAAAAAAACCAAATTTTACAGGAGAGACAAATTAATGAAAATTGCTTTTTTTTTCCTTTATGTCATACTCACGTGGAAGTATAGTAATCATTTTAAAAACTGCCATGTTTCATCCATGTGGGTTCATATTATTTAAGTCTTAAAGTAAAATTAAAAAAATTTATTTAACAACCCTTATACCCTTAAAAAACTACCCTATTTTCGTGTTGTCACTTTTCTCGCTTGAATTGACTGCACTCGTTTGACTTATGCCTTTTCTAAATACTGTGAATTTGTGGCAGTTAATATCCCGATAAGGGAAAAGAGGCTATTATATCCCATAATAATTTTTTATGAATTAAAAAAGATTCTTTTTAATTAATTTTTTTCTACATTGTCAAAATTCCATGCCTAGAAGAGTCAGGATTAAATAAAAACAAAATATTTTAAATAAAATTTTTATTTAGGATTTCAAATAAAAATTAAAAAGTCATGCCTATTATTATTACCAACATAAAACAGTTTCTATTTTTCAAAACAAATAGTTAGGATAAATAAAATTATTATAAACACAAAATATTATACTTAAATAAAGAATTAAAAAGTCTAAAAAAGTTTCTATTTTTCAAGACAAATAGAATCAGCATTAATTATTATAAACACAAAATATTTTAAATATAAGGATTAAAAAGTCTTTAAAAAAGTAATAATAATATTATTATTACCAAGATGAAATAGTTCTTAATTTGTTTTTACAATGATTCGAAAAAATAAGAATAACATCGTGGAATGATCTTTGCCTCTATTAAAGACTGACAATCTTCTTTTTTTCTTTGGCTGATTGGAAATTTTCTTCCATAGGCTTTGTGTAACTTAGTCTCCTCTGTTTTATTCCGCACACGTTTTCCACTTCTGAAACCTAGTTCGGTGAAGGTTTCTTGGTTGTAAGAGTACTTCACGCCAACGCGGTTTTGATTTTTCATATGAAAATTTTTTTATTTTATTGAAATTGATTGCATCATCATCTTGATCTTCTAAGTAGAACTTGTTATTTCCGCATAATCGTTTCATGTCATAAAAGTCTTGGTGATCCAACTCAATAACTTTATAAAGTTTGCCTGTTTTCTTTGCCGCCCTTATTATTGCAGCATATTGTGCGGGGATGTAAATGGGACCGCCCTTTTTCGCTTTTTTTACTTGCTTTTCAATAACTGAATGAGCCGTGTCACCCTCATTTTGGGTATGCCCACAGATCAAAAATTTATGTGTTATTTTTTTAATTTTTAAAAAACGTACAGCATACAAAAATAATGCAACGATATATTTATTTTTATTTTGCCCCCCGCAATTATCTGAATAAAATGTAAACTCAAGATCGTCATCATTCATTTGTGAAGCTATTTTTTCCATAAACTTAAACACACAAGTCCCAATTTCATTTGATCCTCTATCCCCTTCACCTTCATGCCAGAAGTAACATTCCACATTGTCTACTCCAAGTTGACAAATTGTAAAATTGTAGGAATTTATTTTTGACTTGTAATAAAAAAGTGACACTTCTCCTGTAGGGCTTGGTAAAACGGCCTGAAGATCAAACGTTGCTACTATGAAGCTAGGTCCAATCTTTTCTTTATCTTCATCTTTGGACAATCTCCTTATTTTTTTTTCCTTTTCGTGTTCATCGTATTTTTCTTTAATTTGATCATCTTTATGAGAATTTTTGTAAGACTCACATAAATTACATAAATCTTTTTTTGGTACAAAAAACGAAATATTAAATTCTGTGTTGAAAAATTCGAGAATACATAGTAATATTGCCTGCTGGTTCTCCTTTATTCTTTTGGATTTCTAAATAGTCCCGATGTAAATCAGCTAGGCTTCTATCGCCAGTAATAAATTCCCGTGAAGTATTTGCTCGAATATAATGGCTTTCTACCCTTGGGATACTGTTTATGTGGTCCCTAATTGATTGTTTTATTTTTTCATCCACCCGCTTGTGATTATCATGTTTTCCCCTTTTTTCATTTTCTGTCAAGCCATTTTTGGTTTTGCTTATAACGGTTCTGATTACTCTGTTACTGATTCCCAATGTATTACGAAAAAATAGTTTACAAACCCTTAGTTTATTTATTCCATTATAAAGGTAAAATGCATGATTTTCTTTGCGAAACTTATTAGGATTGTTATACCTATATTTTGAATTTATGGGTTCAATTTTTCCTCCGATGAAAGCTCTTTGTTTTTCTAAGCTGCTCATATTCCAATAGGATTTAAAAATTTGTTGTCGCTCCTCTTCAATGAACTTATCAAAACAACTAAATTTGCAAGATACGCAAGGAGGAAGCATTTTTCTTTCTGCAATAATCTTTTTCGACTTAGTCGAAACATATTCTTTACCCATGTTTCGCAGACGCTTAGCTTTTTCTTTAATCCATTCTGATTGATTTAATATTTTCTTTTTGCTATTTGTTGAAGATTCTTCAATTATTGGGGGAGCAGGGTCAGGCACCAATTGTTCTGTCGGATTTTCAGGCAGATCAGAATGTAAATCAGTCTCAATTTCGCTAGACAGACTGTCACTGTCTGACATTTCAAGGTCGTTGGCTAGGGTTTCATAATTAGGATCATTAAAGTCATCATTTGATGAGAAATCGCCATTAGATTCTGATGATGTGTCAGTGCGTTGTTGTTGTGAATTTATAGAACAATTACGTCGTAGATAGGGCTTCAATATTATAAGTTTTGTATCATAGGCACTATCAATATGGCTAGAATAAGTTTGTGATTTGTCAGTACTTACAATATTTTGAACTTCAGGCACACTGTCAATCATAGAATTAGATACACCATTGAAGTTTGAAGAAGTCCCACAAATGGATTTTGTGAGGATTTTTTCATCATTGGTTGATTCTTCTTTGTTTGTAGCCAATATATTTCGTATTTTTTCTAGACGTGATTTAAATGCCATTTTAAAAAAGATTTGCTATCTGAAACAACACAAATACAAAAAATCATAATAAAAAAAAGATAAAAATTAAAGTACTTTTAAATTAAAAAAGTACAAGAATGTATTCAAAATACCATAGAGACAAACAGAATTAGTGACATATTTCAAAGATGTGACGGTTAGTTTAACAACATAACAAATAAAATTGTTCTTACCTTCAAAAAGAAAAGTGACATAACTAAAGATGTGACACTGGAACAAACCAAATGCTTGCCAAAAACAACAAGGAAACTGACGTATTTCGAGATGAGTCAGTATTGCTGATTAAATAGGTACACTGCCACTCTGCAGGTTGACACAAGACTGAGATATGACGCTCTTCTTGATTATGGACGACTCCTTCCCGCCAATTCAATAATGACACATTGCGCCATCTAAGTGTTTTCTAGTTGAACTAAACTTATGACACTATTCCTGCGGCAGCACACCCCCAAATGATTCAAGGAACCGAGATAAAACGAAATTTGAATTTTTTTGAGTTATGCCGGTTTTCTTGCCGATGTGCGATATAAGTAGAAGCAAGAAAAGAAAATTTATTTTTACCATAAACTAATTAACTATAAATAGAAAATATTTAACAAAGGTGAATTATTAAGGTCTACCCGATCGTTCAATAGACGGTTGGAATTTTTAAGTTTATGTATCTCTAGAGACTCAATTAGGTTTAGTCTCTGACTTTTGTTCTCATTGTGTAGAATTTTGAAATTATTATTACCATTCTCGATTAGATGTTTTGCATAATTGGATTCGATTTTTCCTTTGATAAAACATTTATAGTGTTCATCTAATCTTTTACCAAAATATCTACCAGTCTGGCTATATATGTTTTGTCACAATCTCCGCAATTTAGTTGATAAATTCCTGATTTTTTTAAGTTTATCCATTTTAGTTTTACTATTTTTAATAAATTTGCCTAAAGAATTGTTAGTTTTGTAAGCTACTTTAATGTCTATACTATTGAGGATTTTACCTATTTTTGAAGTCGAGTGACCTATATATGATATAACTTTGTAATTGTTTGCTTTTTCTTTGCTATTAGGATAAATCATATCAATGGCTTTTTTTATATAACTTTTTTTTGTAGGATTTTATCGACTAAATTTAATGAATAACCATTATTAAGTGCGATTTGTTTGATGATGTTAAGTTCTACCTGAAAATTCTTTTTATTAAGGGGGAGAGATACTAGCCTATGAATCATACTGTGAAAAGCTGCCAATTTATGTTGAATTGGGTGACAGAAAGAATTGTTTATGGTTGTGTCAGTATGAGACGTTTTATGGAATACTGAAAATTGATGTTTATTATTCTCTCTCTGAATTGTTAGATCTAAAAAGTTTATGCTATTGTTCGATTCTAGTTCAATTGTAAAATTTATATTTGTGTGAAGGTTATTAATAAATTCAGGAAAAATGTGTAACTGCCTTTCTGTACTGTCACACAGATAAATACCATATTCTAAATCATAATTATACAGACCAATTTCAACAAAAAATTAAAAATTGTATTAAAAATTGTAAAAGTTCGTTTAATGACAGAGACGTAATTGGCACCGATATGTTGATGATGTTTTAGCTTGTTTTACGGGTACAGAAAGGCAATTACACATTTTTCCTGAATTTATATTTTTAATAACCTTCGTGCAAATATAAATTTTACAATTGAATCAGAATCTAACTAAGCATAAACTTTTTAGATCTAACAATACAGAGAGAATATTAAACATCAATTTTCAGTATTCCATAAACCGTCTCATACTGACAATACCATAAACAAATCTTCCTGTCACCCAATTCAACATAAATTGGCAGCTTTTCACAGTATGATTCGTAGGCTAGTATCTCTCCCCCTTAATAAAAAGAATTTTCAGATAGAACTTAACATCATGAAATAAATCGCTCTTAATAATGGGTATTCATTAAATTTAGTCGATAAAATCCTACAAAAAAATTTATATAAAAAAACCATCGATATGATTTATCCTAATAGCAAAGAAAAAGCAAACAATTACAAAGTTATATCATATATAGGTCACTCGACTTCAAGAATAGGTAAAATCCTCAACAGTATAGACATTAAAGTAGCTTACAAAACAAACAATTCTTTAGGCAAATTTATTAAAAATAGTAAAACTAAAACGGATAATCTTAAAAAACCAGGAGTTTATCAACTAAATTGCGGAAATGTGACAAAACACACATAGGTCAGACTGGTAAGTATTTTGGTAAAAGATTAGATGAACACTATAAATGTTTTATCAAGGGAACAACCGAATCCAATCAGGCAAAACATCTAATCGAGAATGTTCACACCTTTAATAATAATTTCAAAATTCTACACAATGAGAACAAAAGCCAGAGATTAAATCTAATTGAGTCTCTAGAGATAAACAAACTTAAAAATTCCAACCGTCTATTGAACGATCAGGTAGACCCTAATAATTCACCTTTGTTAAATATTTTTCTATTAATAGTTAATTAGTTTATGGTAAAAATAAATTTTCTTTTCTTGCTTCTACTTATATATTAACACCTTTACTCTTTAATGTTCAGTAACTCAGAATGTAACGTCTGAAGAAGCTACTGTGATAATGAAACACGTTACGGTGTATTAGAAATATAGTGGAAAGTTTGTGTAAATAATTGTTTTATCATTTTTTCACATTTCACATAATAATTATTATGGATTTCCATCGAGTATCGGCTGAAACAATTGTATTTACAGCAACTAATTTCGTGCGATTTTAGGTAATTTTTTTTTTCATTGCTTGTGAACCTCGAAGATTTTATATCCAACATTGCTTGTGCAACCTAAAAAAGAACGTTTTTTTCTGGAACATATAAGGTGTAAAAATTAATTGAGTACCTTTGAAAATGATTAGCTAAAAAATCAGTTTCAAATTCAAACTATTTCTTGGAACTTTTATGTACTAATCCTAAAAAAGCAAAATTACCATTTTATGTGATGCAACGACATTCGAGAAGTAGCATTTGAGGTACTGCATTTCAGATACAAAAAATGTGACTGAAGTTGCGGCATGGTTTGTTCAACTTTAGGAAAAGGTTTTATGGCGCACGAAATGTATAAAGTATAGTACCAGCAATTTTTAAATGGTGATTTTGATCTTTCGAATCTCTGTCCTTTCTTGTCCACTCTCTGTTATTGTTTTCCCAGATAATTATATTTATCTACTTTCTCAAACATGTATTTTTTTTCGCTAAGTTGTTTATTATACTTAAACTTTTGTTGTTTTTATTATCCTTCTTCTTTGTAATTTCCATGTATTTTGTTTTTTCCTCATTTATCTTTAGTGCTCTCATCCTTCCCCTTTCTTCTATCCTACTTATGGCTTTTTTGAGGTTCTCTTTTGTTCTTGCAATGACTGCCACATCATCCACATAGGCCAAGCAATGGCAGGTTTGTTGGTATATCGTTCCATTTGTTTTTATTCCTGACTCCCGGATTATCTTTTCTAGTACTAGTACTTAACTGTCTCTTCACCTTAAACTTGTCTGATACTTTTCCCTCAACCAACACTCTATTTTCTGTGTCATTCTCACTATACGAATCAAGAATCAGCTTACTTGGAATGTTTACTTCTTTCATTATCTTGTAGAGTTCTTCTCTATTTACAGAGTCGTATGCTTGTCTGAAATCCACAAAGGCCAAGTGTAGTGCCAAATTTTGTTCTAAGCTATTCTTTGGATTTGCTTAATCGAAAATATTTGGTCCGTAGCCGATCTATTTTTCCTGAATCCACACTGGTACTCTCCCAGAATAGACTCGGCTTTCTCTTCTAGTCTGTTTTTAATAGTCACCGCTACTATCTTGTATACGACATCCAGTAAGGTCTATAATTAGCACAGTTTTTTCTCCTTTTTTGTATACTGGACAAATGAGCGACTCTCTCCAGCTCACTGGCATTTTTTCTGTTTCCCATATTTCTTGCACCAAACGGCATATTTCATTTTCCAGATCTACTCCTCCAGCTTTTATCATTTCTGCTGTTATACCATTTCCACCCGGAGCCTTATTTTTTTTAGGTTCTAAGTATTTCCCTTATATCTTCTTTGCAGGGTTTGTTTGTCCCTCCTGCCCTTCGATTAATTTTGCTTCATATTTCTCATTCAACTCCTCATTTTCATCTCCATTGAATGTTTCTTTAAAGTATTCCGCCCATCTATTTAGTCTTTCTGCCAAGCTTACTACTAAATTTCCATATTTCTTCCTACACATTAGCATTTTGTCTCTGTTTATTCTCTTTGTTTTCCTCACCTCTCTATAGAATTATCTAACTTGTTTCCTTTTGTGATTATCCTCCATTTCTTACAATTTTCTTTTCTCTCATTGTTTGTTTTGCTATTCTGCGGCATCTTTTGTACTCTTCAACATTTTCTTTTGTTTGTACACTTAGTGCCTTAGGGTGATTTAATCGACTCAAAAATATCATCTTTTTTCACAGAGAGAATCTGTCAGTTACCTGAAAAGTGGGCAACATGTATGAAGAATAATGGGAAATACTTTTCTTGCTCGAGTTGCATTCTGTTCGTAAATAAATAAACATTTTTTTAACATAAAAAATACCCAATTAATTTGAACCTAACAAAAATAGAGCTAAGTTTCAATAATTACATCTATTTATATGTTATGTCTCTTCTGGTGCCTACATGTAAAAATTTCTAAAGAGTTTCAGAAACTATTTGTTACCATTAAACGCGTCGAGTGGTTTTAATTTCCAAACACCCTTATCGTGCTATATTTGTTGATTTTCATCAGTGTGAAGTGTTTTACTAAACAACGTGTTCCGGTGGTATTTTTTGTTGTCACGGGAATTTCAGAGTTCTGAGATTTTACAGACAAATCACGTATTATAATTTTTGTTTAAACATTCAACAGAAATATTTTTTCATTATAGTAGTAAGTACTGTATTTTAGTTAATCATGTTAAGTGATAATTTGTGATTGGAAATGCCATTTCTATTTTGTCTTTTAGTAATTTTAGAATCCTTTTTATTTCTGGTCACTTCTTTTTTTGTTATTTTTATATGATAATTAACCTGCCAATGTGCATTAAGAATTACTTTTATACAGTTCTTTTCAAAAGATTTAGATTATTTAGAATTTTTTATACCAGTATGATTCGACGACATTGTTGTCTACATTCACCGACAGGCCAACGACTACTGAATCAAAACAATAACTTCAGTGGCTTCGGAAACAATCAATAGACGTCGCTACATCTGTACAACTTTGTTGAAACCAGCCAATATTTAAATATAAGCAAACGACTCTTACTTTTGAAATACGCCTCGTACTAAATAAATGTTACAAGATGTAAGAAAAAGATATTATATATACGTAGTCGTTGGTTATAAAATTATTTCTTTAATCTCCACAAATTTGGCACCTATATTATTAACTAATTGCTATCTCATTTAAGAAAAGAAAGGATTAAAGATAAACCCCAATGATTTGTTACTAGTCAAATTTAATTATTTTTCTGTAAAAGTCGACTCAAAACGAAATCTAAAGCTCTGTGAATTTAGCGGGTAAATCCATCACTCTAAAAATTCTTTTTTAAGTAACGTAAAATTAATCTATTAAAATAGACTTGGCGATTACTAGTTATAAGATTTATTTTGTAATAAAATACAATCTTTAGGCCAGGACATGCCATCCTTTGTTGAATATGATATTTAGGTTGTAAGCACAGAAATTTATAAAAGTAATTTAGGCAGTGTAAGTTTTATTTTAGATCACGATTTGTTTTATAAGGTTTAGTTCGTGAGGGTTATGTGTTTTTAACCACAGTTATCACACGAACCGGTTTTATTATTATTTTGTGCAAGGGCAACTCTTTAGAGAAATTTTCATTACGAACGTAATTATTTCGTGTTTAAACACAACTAATCATATATCATCGGTAATAATAAAATAAAAATGTCATTTACATCAGTTACAAATACGGTTTCTGGAAAGCATTGATACAGGTGAACCATATTCAGTTCGACTTCGAACCTGCGTTTTATTCAAGAGGGCAGTATCTACTTCATCCACCTTCCGGCTTAAGTGACCCTGCATCGACCACATGCCGTCGGTGGCTTTTCTGTCGGGGTAGGCTCCCAGTCCGTGAAGGCCATGTTTAGGTATCCGCCGTACTCATACGGAGGATCAGTGCCTTTATCATCAATTCATAATCTGAACAATCCCCTAACACCAACATGTCTGGTAAGTTTTCCGTTGGGGATGATACTCAGTTCTTGAATGCCGTGTGCCCGTATCCGCTCCTCCAGCGAGGGGCAGTGCCTTCATCGTTAGCCTTTGCCTGTCTGAGCGGCTTCCCATCAACAATTAACTGCTCTTTTTACAGCATGCGGTATCTTGAGAGTTGGCCGTTGCCTGCTGACAAGCAGCCTGACGTGGAATGTAGATTAGTCAAAAACACTGTAAAATTAAAGAATACTGACCTGCCGGGATCAAACCTGAGAATAGAAAACACAAGCGGCTGTTGTCATCATTTATGTGTACGGATTATATGTATTTTATATTATAGCGTTTTCTTCTACTAAGTGGCCTTAGTCATTAGTAAAGCAAAACGTCATTAACTTGGTGTGACAAGTTAGTGGCTTCTTTTCTGTTGTGGTTTGAACAAGATATACTTTCGTTCGTCAGGAAAATTCGTAAATTCGTTGTTTATCAATTTTTTATGTATTCTTTTTTTTCGTTACAAAGATTGTATATAGCTAAGTTAAAAAAGCTAGAATATTGTTTTTCTAATAGCTTTATATTGGATTTTATTATAGGGAACTTAATATTCTATTATATTTCAGATTTATTTAGGAATGAACTGTGATACTGTGATATGTGCTTTTTATTTTATTTATTGACTTGATTTTGTTTTTATATATTATAGACTTCTTACTGCCTTGAAAATTTTTACTGTAAAAAAATTCTTAGCGAATATTAGGTTTCCGGTATCAAAATCCAAATATGGGCCTAATAAGCTAAACCTCTGCTTTTTGGTATTTATGAGATTTTATAGTTGTTTCTCTCTTCTCCGTTAGGTACTTAAAATGATTAAGAAATTTCAATGTTGTCACATTATCAGCAATCATTAACTAAATTTATTAGGGCATTTAACTATTCTTTGGCAAGTTTCGGGAAGGTTAACATGGTGCGCATCATTTTTATAGAAAAAAAATTAAAATCCTTAACAATTACGTGTTTAACAAATATATTTTACTTTTAATATTTTTTTTGTAATTTAAAACTAAATATTTGGTTGTTAATATTTTATATATATATATATATATATATATATATATATATATATATATATATATATATATATATATATATATATTATCGAAACCAGAATCATCATAATCATACTAGTAATATTATAAACTTACATATTATTGTCAAATGACTCCAATGCCTACAACAACCATGCTTCAGCATTGTTATAATTTTACTGGATACACTCAGGAAAATTATAATATCCCTAAGAAGATCATGAGTTTACATGTTGTTTTGAGAAGATAACTGATTGAAGTATCATAGTGAGATTGTGAAACTGTCGTTGATTGGTTCACTTTCAATGGCGTTTTGGTTGTAAAGTTGATTCACAGAGTTAGGACAGGCGCACACTGTGAGCAAAACAGTCTGGCGACTGTCTGGCGAATATCTACTAGTGTGGAGGGCACTTGGAGGGCACGACGGTTTTGTCGCCACGCCTCCGCACACTAGAAACAAGACAGTCCTGTATTTGGTAGGTAGCAAGATGGATCTTGCTACCTACCAATTGCAATTACTGCAATTGCTATAGTTGTTCACCGAAAAAGGAGATTGACGTATAGAAATAGACAGTATTGGGTACATCCTATTTACAGCACCAGATTGCTAAAAGGAAAATTTTACACTTTTGATGATAATTTACGAGAGCATCCAGCTAAGTTTTTTTCTTACTTTCGGAGGAGTGTAACATCGTTTAAGAATTAATAGCTAAAGTGGGGAGAGGATAATGTACCAGAATACAACCTTCCGATTGTGTATACCTGTAGAAGAGATAGTTGCAGTGAGATTAAGTTAAATGAGTAAAATGAATATTCCTTCCATAAAAAATGTTTTATTATTGCAAAGGTAGTAATTCAGAATTATCAGACTCGTCAGTAAAACTGCTGATTAATGACTATCCTGATTCTTCATCTTGTGGCGACACTGCAGACATGGATATCTGGCTGGGACTTCTCCTTTGGTAACCATGTGATCCAGGCTGGTGTGGAATTGAAGTCGTAGAAAAGTGGTCTGGTATGTATCTAGGTGGAGGTGGTTGAGTCTTAAAATAAGGTGTCATTTCTGGAATACTCAGTGGGTTGTGACATGGTCACTTTATGAACTTTAAAACAGTGATAATTTAAATTTTTGCATCCGTTTTTTCATAATCACTTAGTAACTGCAACACGGTGTGTTCACGGTCCTTTTCTCTTTTAATATTGTGAGGAGTGACTCCTCAAATGAATTATTTGTCGGAGCACAACGTCGCTTTCTGTCTACTCTGACACGCTCTTCTCTACAGGGCTCAGAAGTAGGAACTCCTACATCATTATCAGCATCTGACGTATTCGCTTTATCATCAAAGTTACTATTGGTGTCTCTGTTCTCAATGAATGGGAAAAGAAACAACAGCCGATCAAAATATATATATTTCCTTCTTTTGCTAGACAGGGATATACAAGATGGTACACAGTTTGACTGAGAGAATATTTGATAGAAGACTGTTTTGCCCCCAGTCTGCGCAGGCACATGCACCTCCATTGTCCTATCTTAAGCCGGCCGACAGTCTGCAGATAGAAAAGTCGCCGGGTGTCTGCCGGGTTCGACGACATTTTTGTTTTGCCCCTGTCTTGTCTTCTAGTGTGCGCACTCTCATATGCTGTATAAGCTCTCGGCATGGCGACAAAAGCGTGCAAAAGGACTCCAGTGTGCGCTCGGCGTTAGTAAGTAAAAGACGGGGTTTTTAAATGTAATCAAATAAGTTTAATAAGAATTTTTGGGCATACTTTTTTTAATGCTAATGCCGACAAAAGGCATATAGGTTATAAAAAAATATTTATTCTCGTCGATGTCCATTCTGGTTTTTTAGTTTTATCAGACTGACCTTTGTAGTAATTTTTTAGCTGTATGTAGAATTCTTTTGTTGCCACAATCTCATACTTACTCGATATCGATGTATCTGGGCTTTGTAACACTTCTGAATTTCAACATCACTCACGGTAAAGAAATCAGTTCGAATAATTCACAAAATATCACTTAAATATAAAATAAACACTAAAATTTGTGAATATGCTTCAATGTTTACGTGTTTTCTTTTACAAATGGCTGACAGTACGGTCAGCTGGCGGCAGCGCGTGCGTACGTCGGAGAATTAGCCAATCAAGGCACGCGTCGCCCCTATCGACACCCTACATACGATCAAGTAAGTTCGTTCAACTAGTTTGTCATGCAAGTTGGTCAAGTAAGCTTGACGGTACAGGTTGGGCATACACTTTCAAGTAAAATGTAGAAATATCTAATCAGTGTGCTCCGGTTGCTAGTGAAGTGTGGACTACGCCAGACATTGTGATTTGTTATTGCAATATTATTTTTTGTTTTCGTTGCATTTCCATGTACTGCCTTTTACTGAAAGAGGAGAAAGTTAAAAAAAAAATTATACGATCAAAGTGGAGCTGAGCATAAACACTGAATGATAACAACAAATGTGAGTGATTACAAAACTACTTGTATCGGACATGGCGGGAACTGCAAGTTGGTGAGATAGATAGTTTGAAGGCTGGACAAACGTCCTACAGGATCAAACTCAAGTTGTCAGTTCTAAGAAATCTAGAAAACCGTACAAACTCGTCATCAAATCATCCAACTCACCAATTTCGTGCCTACACCATCTAACTTACTTGACCAACTTGGCTTGATAAGCCAAGTTGGACCAATTTACTTGATCGTGTGTAGGGGCCATTAGGTGCTATTTATAATCTTCCTAGAATTATTATAATTTTCCTGAGTTGTCCAATAAAATTATAATAATACCGAAACTAGTCCGTAATATTGTAGGAATTGGAGTCGATTGACAATAATCCGTAAATTTATAATGTTATTTACTAGTATAATTATAATATTTCGGTTTTAATGATAGTTCTACATTTTATATATATATATATATATATATATATATATATATATATATATATATATATATATATATATATGTATATATATATATATATATATATATATATATATATATATATATATATATATATATATATATATATATATATCGTAAGGGAAACTTGACTAGAATTCGTTTTATAGCCCTTAAGATGTTTGGAATGTATGCTGAGCGAGTCCAGGTTAATAAAAACAGTTCTTAATAAAAAAAGACGAAGTATTTTACTCTCTAAAACAGTATCAGGACTAGTGTAATTTTTAATGCGTGACACACAGTTTTATCTAGACATAAACCAAGAAAAGCCATCAAATTAGTTTGAGCAAAAAAACATGCGGTACCTTCAACATTCATAACTAGTTTTTACTTGAACTCATATTTTGCAACGCGCACAACAGGAGGATCCTCAATACATAAAAATTACACTAACTCTGTATATGCCAAACTCTGATATATGCGTTGGTGCTGGTATTTTATTGATATTAACGACCGATGTCCAAAATTGTTATTTCTATATAGTTTTGTTAAGTGTAAGGCACACACAGACGACTTTATCACGCTACAAAGTGACGGCGCGTCTTCACTGGTAGTTGTCTCATTTAAAATCTTGTCATTCAGACGAATGACCAGCTCACTCATGCGAAAGCCTTCCGGTTACAGTAATGGGACGACTCTCATTGACCGTGCGCCAGTGAGTGGCGTGACGGAGTGGTCTTCGCATTTAATTTTGTCCAATATTTTATATTACAGCTTTTACTAGTATGGTTATGACTGTCGTGGGAATTACTTCTTATTAGTGGCCGCAATGATGCTTTTTTCTTAGTAATAATAACTATTAAACAGACTTAAAACTTTAAAATATTTAATTTCTTAATAATGAAGGGAGGGTATGATCGGAAAATAGCCAAAAGGGTCAGTAATGACAGGTCATAGGATTATAGTTAAAACGTATGGGAAACATATTATGTTACTAGTGCCACTCTTCTTATTTTTTTTTGTCATACATTTATGATAAATAAGATTCCTAAGATCATATTTATCCAGTCATGAATTATACTAATGCTGAGGCATACTTCACAGCTTGGCGTAGACACTTACAGTATGTTTTCCTTACCCATGGTATTGGAAGTTTTTTTAAACTTTCTTCAGGAAGTATAAAAGTACAAAATATTTTTAAGAGTGACATCTTAGGTCATATGAAAAGTTCTATAACATTTAGGAAGCCATTTATAAAACAAATTTTACAAAAATAATAAAGATTTTTTATAGAATTGCTATAATTATGTTTAGCGATTTAAAATAATTCACAAAAAAATATAGAACAGAACATCATATTTCGATTAAGAATCTTTGTAAACCCAGTTCTCTTGGGTTCCAATATTTCTTCAAATTACACAGGCCGACAAAATTCGATTAAACTCCAGACCCTGAAACCAGAGTATACTTCCCCCCCAGAGGTTTTTGATGCGCTGAATCCGAATTCGAACTCAGATTGCTCCATCACATTAGGTTTTCGAGATATCCTAACCTAAAAATGCAAAAACACGGTGTTTTTCGCGAATTAATTTTTCAAAATACATTTTGAATTTTTCGGATATCTTATTTCGTCTCGAAGAAATCGTCCGTGGAAATTAGTTTGGCGCTTTGGTTACAACTATACCAAAAAAAGTTGATCCGTGAACTTTTTCATAAGAAAAAAGAAGTAATTTCATTCTAACTTTCGCGTCCGTATTTACTTCACGGCGGAATACGAAAAGCTCAGCTCACCCTCCATGTCTATGGCTCGTCGGATTTGGACTCGGTGCACCAAAAACTTTCGAAAAAGTATAGGCAAGTCTCAGATTTGGAAAAATGTTAGCCTATGTTATTTGCAAATTGAATTTGAACTCTACCGAGTTTGCGTAGTACTAAACGAGGAGGTATTATTAAAAACTGCTTAAACTTACTTAAAACTTATATTTGCTTCAGACTTGGTGCGATATCAGGTTGAAATTGATCTAATTATGTTAACTTTCTGGCCTTCGATTTTAGTCATTTCACTATCTACTTACACTGTATCCTGCGTGAACAATTATCACGAGCCACACAACTAAAGGGGGGAGAAAATCAAAACAATACAACTGACTTTAAGTGAGGGAATACAAAGATTCATAGACTGATTGCATTCATAACATGAATTCGAATTATTCAAATCAAGCATTGACAAAGGCAATAAGCAATATTTTTATATATACACATATAAAAAGAATATTAGTAATGAGATTAACTGTTCCTGAAGGAAGTACCAATTCACTTGTTAATTGACGTGTCGTATATCATGTTTCCCGATCTCAGACTTAAAATTGTCTTAATGTTATTTTTTTCAGTAGTGCTTATGGTATCGGACAATGGTTTTAATAATTTTAAGTTAATATTAGATCTTAACAGATATTTATGTATAGAGAATAAAGAAGTAAACTTGGACCACACATTTTGATTTTATTTTTTCTAGCGTCGCTACCTAAAAAGCAAAATTGGAGAGTATCCGAGTACTTGTGTATTCGAATTACTCGCGGTTGTCGCCTACGTAGACACAGCTTTAGGGTAACTTTTTGAAAATTTCTGGGTAAGCTAACTACCACTATAACCAACTACACTACCGTCAGAAAGTATTTGCCCACCTAGTTATTTCAGTCCCAAGACAACAAAAACCCAAATAATACATATATTTTTTAATTTTAATGGATTATTATTTATTTTCACATTATTTACAGTCTAGAAAATCAGAAAATACTCATGATTTTCCAGGATTTTTCTCATCTATGTAACCTCCTTTGTTTTTAATTACCGCTTTACAGTTTCGGCATTCTGTCTAGTAGTTTCTTCAAAGTTTCTTCGGTTATTTTAACCCATTCTGCTTGTAAAAGTTCCCACAAGTGATTTTCTGATGTTGGATTGAGTTTTCGAACACACCTGTCCAAATGGTCCCATAGCAATTCGATGGGGTTCAAGTCGGGTGATTGTGGAGGCCAAGTCATCACTTTCAGGACGTCATCGGATTCACATTGGTCCAAAAGTTCTCCAATTTGTTTAGTAGAATCGTCTCAAAACGATTATCATGCAAAACTTGGAAATTTCTTCTAACTGGTTTTTAATTTATGATTTCACCAAAAAGGCTTATCTAAACAATTTTATGATGACACTGTTAAGAACAATTAAATTTACTTAATATAATAAAAGAGTTTAATTAGGTATTAAATTTTGGCAGTTACATTGAAATTCCTAGGTGGGGAAATATTTTCTGACGGTAGTGTATAATAATCTCGCTCAACTCCGAGTTTTTGTCGTAAATATTTTGAGACTTTACCAACTAGACTCGTCAACTTTAGTCTATGTCAATTTTTATTAAAAAAGCAAGATTTGAGAGTATTGATTAGTGTATATTTAACATATTTTGAACTCTGCTGTAGTCGAACTAGCACTAGTTCGGCAGCTGTCGATAATTTTTCTTGTATCTGTTACTGTTTATCATATTACAGCTCTTACTGGTGTGTTTAATATCATACCACAGGCAATAATTTTTTCGCGGGCATTTAGGTGACATTAACAAGATCACACAACTATCCCGCCTCGGTAACGTAATGGGTTAAGAGCCTGCATATGAAAACCGATGGTCGCCAGATGGATTCCAGCAATCGGCCTGGATCTGCACATGTGTCTGTGTGTATTTTTAGGTAATAGATATTATGACATCCTCGTCAATATAATTCTTTAGAGATATCGCCAGGAAAAGGGTAAAAATCTATAGTGCAGGGAGGTGGACAAAAAAAAAAAAAAAAAAAAAAAAAAATGGCCAAGTGCAAGTCGGAATTGCGCAATTAGTGTTTCGTACGGTGATTGCTTTTAAGATAAAATAAAGTCCTCACCTAGGCTAAGTTAATTAGGTCACCGACGTGTATATATCTTAAGATCCAATATGTACTCTCACATTTTTCCTTAATCAATAATGCATAAAAATTATAGCATTTTAGCTAGCTAATAGCCAATAAATCAATCTAGTAATAAAAAGTGTAAAATATTTAATGAAACGTAATGCACTCGTGATAATTTTCGCTCAATCTACACTTTACGAAGAATATTTCACAATTTTTTTTAAATCCTCTGATCAGAACTTTTCGAGATAGGGAGGGGGACAGGGATTTTTGGCCATTTTTTTAAAAATAATACAAAGAAAAGTGCGTGCAATTATTACATCATATATATTTTTGAACTCGTGGTTTCACAAGCTGTCATTTTTACTAGGTCATCAAGTGGCGTGTACTCGATGACCTAGTAAAAAAAAAATTTTTCACTTTCGATTCCAAAACTACACGACTCCAATTCTCAACTTTCTATATCAAATACTTTTGGAGAAAATCGGGTGTGACAGACAGACAGACACGCGGACACCGAAGTAATCCCATAAGTGTTCCGTACGGAACACTAAAAATATATCTATGACATATTTGTATCAGTTCATGTGGCCATTTATTAGTGTTATGTGAACACTCGCCACGGAGTTACAACTTCTCATCATCATATTCACAAACATTTCTCCTAAATAGGGAAGCTAAGTGTTCTTTAAGTTGGTATATCCAATAATTTAATTGGTTGATGTCAAAGACTAACTGGATTTGTCAACTTTAAAACTTACGTATTCTCTATCTAAGAGAAGTGTTGTATAATTGTTCACAAGAAGTTTAGTGTCAATCATATAAGTGTATCAACACACTGTAAGGTAAATTAAAAATATATAAATTTTTCCTAATAAAAATGTTTATTGATAACCCTAATATATAAATGAATAAGTAAACTGCTATAAAACTACCCAGAATAAAATAAATCCAAGTAGTTTCATATGATTGATTAGGGAAACTAACCATTAAAATAAAAGATTCATTATTCGACTTAATAAAGAACAAAAAAAAAAATGGAGGGTTTAAGTGGGATAGGATCCTTAACCTTACAAGTAGTACCATTAAAAACTTAATAAAAATATCAAAAAAATCTCTTACATTGTAGAAAGGCAACATGGTATAGATTTTCTATATACATTAGTCCATTAATATAGTGAAAAACAGAGACTTTAGAAAAATAGTTTTTAAATTTAAAAAAAAAATCCTATTTACATAGTGTTCTGCATCAGTATAGGATGTGATCGTTTAAAAATCCTATTAAAAATGGCAGTAAAGGAAGCACCAAGCTAATATTTTATGAAAATATATTAACGTTACTCTTTTAAGAAATATTACAAATTTAAAAAAATATGATCGATTAACATATACTTAGTAACAATTGACCTTTAGGTAAATGTCACATGCATGAAAAACTGTGTCAAATAATTCATATTAAGTATATTATTCTTGTAGTAGTATCAAGTACAAAAAACACATTTTTGTAAAACTTATTGCCTATCCTTAATATCAATTACACCTTCGGTTTATCCAGGCTTTAAATTTCAATACTTCCTGGAGGTAATTAAAAATTATTAAGAGCAGTTTTAATTTAGCATATATAAATTATTTCTCACAATTTTTCAGATTTTCAATATAAACTGACCTTTCACGTGCTTTAGCACTCTTAAATTTTCCATAAGAGTTAAAACCCAAAAACTAAAAAAAAATCCCTATACCAACATAAATTAGACCTTTTGAAATACTGTCTAAATACAAAATAAATATATCTTGATGATCTAATACTTTTCCTCGCTATCGAGAGACATACCATAAAAAATGCTATTGTATGGATAACTTTTCAACGCCCTTTTACCAAAATGGCACTAAACTTAAAATGAAAACTACCATTAAATGGAATGCGTTCATATTAAAATGTAAAACTCAAAAGTACTTTAGTAATAAAAAAAAAATTAGTAAGTAGCGCAGATCTAAGCATTTCCAGAAGTGTATATTATCACAATAAAAACTAACATGGGGAAAAAAAGAAAACAAGATTATATAAAATATATAAAAGAGCTGTAAAATACTTTAACAAAGCAACGTTTTGAAATTCTAAGGCCACCTGTTGACGAGCTATTTGTATAGCTCATCTCACTTGCAAAATCAAATTTAATAACTGTTGGTAGGTAATAAACTTCATTAAACCGGTATAAAGCACACATTTTCTTTACTAAAAAACAAATTGGAATAAGTCCTTAACTAGCTGCTTATGTAACTGCCAAAAGTTCATTGCAAACAATTCCTATAAAATAAAGAAAATATGAAACGCGTCGAATGAAAGTACAGCTACTTCTGGCCATCATAGTCTAGCTATTTTTATATTAAAAAGTCGGATTATGAAACAAAACGTTGACAGGTGGCATTTCTAAATAACATTTCAAAATAACTGTACATAAAAATCAATTTGCTTTCCTGTTTCGAAGTAAATTCTGCACCTCACTTGCATTTGCAAGTTAAGAGAATCAGTTGTAATAATGAAATCTCTAACTGCAACAAAATCCAAGTGTATATTTATATTTCACACATGTGTAACTGTCACAGGTCATAAACATAACGGAAGCATAGCAAAATGTCAGGTGCTGTGAACCACTGTGAAACTGACGTCATCAATTTGTTTAGAAAAGAAAATGGTTTACAGTTGCTGTTAGCAACTTACAAGGAAAATATGACTCAGATAACCCTTCAACTTTTTTGTTTCCACTGTTTTTCATATACTAAATATTTCTTCTATTAATGTTTTTCGTTCGCTTGATGTCAGGCAAAAATATAACTAAATTATTTAATTAATTAAAAAGACTAACCAAATCGCGAAGTGGAGAAATCAACTAAATCACTAGGGCTAAGTCAGGGAAAAGCTACCACCAGGCAGCGAACAGCCCCACACAGTGTGGAAAAAATAGAATGAGAGCAGGTATGCTCTTGCAGAAATAGGGGCTGCTACCAGCTGGAGCAGACGTCCTGTGCAAGTCCACAACATCTTTTGACTTGTTCAAATTTGGACCAACTTTGCACAGAGGAATACATTATACTAGCGAAGGACTAGAAATACACGGCACGCTAATCGTTTTTTTTTAAAAGCTTCGCACAAATTTCGCCAGCTGTGGCAGCATCTTCAGGGCAGCATTATTAAGAACCATGTCAAAAGGAAACAATCGGGTTTCGGAAATAGTAGAACTGTACTATTATTTTCGAAAATACATAGCTTGAATGATAGAGCTTCCTTTTTTTTATTACCTACCACAGTCCGATTCAAATGAGCTTATCCTTAAATAACCGCTTACGAACTAAAATTTGTTTAAATTTTTCCTTAAAAACTTGAGCATTTTAAGTTTTTATTATACTATCGCCACCAAAGTTTGCAGAACTGTTGTTAATTTTTCAAAATGTGTTATTCTTAACCCAATTACAGAGAGAAAAATATGCTCACTTTTCGGTCTCCGTTTATTTATTGTTTAAATAAAATAACGAGCATTTTAGGGTATTACTAAAACTATGGAAATTATTTCCAGGAAATAATTGCATCAAAATATCCCACTAAGCTTTTAGATTTGCAGAACGATATCAACAAAGAGGAGAATTTTTCTCTCTGAAATCAAGTGAATTCCCAAAATTACGGTGACTCGTAAAATAGTTACTCTTTACAGGTAAATATATAACTAAGTCAAGAATCCATCCCATGGATTTACATGTTCTCGAATTGATCGACGCGACGCTTGGTGTTACCTTTGCGGATTTCACGAAGGGTCTTGTATTTGTCGCGACCTTGACGGACGTTTTCCCGGTGGATCTTGTCCATGGCGGTTTCCTTGGTGTCGTCACGGGAGAGGGCGAGATCCTTCTTCAAAGCCTGAAATAGAAGAGCAAAGTTAAAGTATTTATCGGTTTTTGGTTCAGATGATCGAAAAAAAACGCGTAAAGAGTTAAAATCGGGTTAAATTAAAAAATGGTAAATGCAGAAGATTTTTCTATATTTTGCGACCTCACATGCGGTGAAAACAAACATACGATTTTCAGGTATATTACAACTTCATTATCTATACCCTTTTCAAAAATATGCAACATGATATTGTTATGTTGAAAAATAAGCGCTGTGTATGTTAATCTTAAAATTTGTCAAAAATAAACTGTGTGTATTAAAATTATACATTTTGATATATTTTACTTCAACAAGTTCAGATACGGAATATTTTGATATGATATTTTCTTCGTTTCAGCCCTGATGCGATAAAAAAGCTTTGATGTTCAGGGGGTAGAGTCCCCAGTTCGATACCCGACAGGGGAACATACTCTTTTATTTCAGTACATATGACTGGGCGATTTCACGTCATGCTGCCAAGCAGCAGACAACGGCAAAATCTTAAACCGACATTATTATAAAAAGCTACAACTTTCGTCGACGTCCGTGGCCGAGCCTTGATAATGGTATATCCTTGAGTACGACATGTTGTTAATGGGGGCCACTTGGACTAAAAAAAAGTGACTATATAGATAGTGTGGCTTCTGTTCGCGACTTGAATGCATATCTGAAGTCGTACTGAAAAAATGGACGGCCGACTTTGGCAAAACATTTTTTGACAACGCCACGAAGGTAGTAGGTTGTCCCAGTTAAGGTTTAAGGTGAGTAAAAAGTACAGAATAAAACCGTAAAACATCTGACATTACCATCCGCTAATGGTGTATTTCGGATACTACGTTAAACGGTAAATCCAGCCTGATTGACATTGCACACTTAAAAATAGACCCGATCAAACAAATCTCTCTGATCGATTTGCCAGGCTAATAACTTCCGTAAGGACGTTGAATACGAGCTAGGAAACATACAACTTATGATATTTATAACATAATTTCGAATACGCCCATTCTGTTTGGAATTGGGATATCATTTTCAAATTTAGAATACCTAAAGTAGTATAGTTCTTATGCTATATTGCTTTGGATGCATTGGGATGAATAAATTTTGTTTAAGATGAAAATTTTTTCCTGTTTTTGGTTGCTATATTGAATAAAATTGGAAGTAAAGATTAATATATACATATATATATATATATATATATATATATATATATATATATATATATATATATATATATATATATATATATATATAAGGAGGAAGTTAAAAGAGAGAGTTGTAGCATAGAAATATACCAGGTGTTATGGAATTGACTGCATATATTGGAACTGACGCCTCCTTATAGCAAGACCGATTGCAGAAAGTTCACCTTAAATAGCGGATCTGAATAATAAAGGAGAAAATCGACCCTAAAGAAATAATGACATGAATATTTTTTTCACGTCGCCACTGGTGAATCATACAAGTGCACAATAATATCGCCAATATTGTTCGTTGATGGCATACTCGGAGTTATATTTCCACTATCAACGCACAAAAATTTCTATAAAACCCCAGTAATTGATTCCTTAAATTTATGCGATATTAGTATCTTAAACAACACACGTTTCAAACAACTTATAGGTTTTTATATCTGTTGGAGTTATTTTAGTAGGATTCGGATTTTTAATATAGTTCGTATTCTCGAACAAGGCTTATAAGGCGAAACAAATATCTAGCTACATTCGAAAAAAAAAATTAAACATTAAAAGGATTAAACGAAGATATGGGTGATTTTGGGTCTTTAAGGTCTCAAGTAATATAATAAAATAACCCGTCAAGTGCAAGTTGAACTTGCGCAATTAGTGTTCTGTACGTTGCTTTTAAAATAAAAAATTTTGTTACGGAGGTATAAAATGATCAGTGACTTTACAAAACACACCCCAAATGAGTTTTCAACAAAGTTTTTTCCTAATCTTTACTGAAAACTGATGACCTTGAACTTTTTTTTTTTTTAATATACCAGATAAATTATTAAAGGTAATGCACTCATTACTCACGTTTTCATAAGCTTTCATTTGACACCACACTCGATGATCTAGTAAAAAAATTTTTTTTTCACTTCCGATGTCACCCCCCAAAACTAACCCCTTAAGTCAAAATTTAACTTCCAAAACTACATGGCTCCGATGAGGTCATCAATTCCTATATTATTACCAAGTTTCAACTTTCTATGACAAATAGTTTCGGAGAAAATCGGGTGTGACAGGCAGACGGACAGACACTGAAGTCATCTTATAAGTGTTCCGTACGGAACACTAAAAATATTATGCCATTGAAATATTATAAATCGGGAGTATGGCAAGAAGTTATTAAAAAAAGAGATAGGCATATTATAATTTGTATGTAAATCTTCTATTGTTTTGCAATTTAACTGCAAATTTAGGTCCTTTTTACAATTTAGTCGGTATATACTAATTAGCAATCCTATTCTAATCTAAAATACTAATCGCGTGTTATTCAGATTTGACTAGACTTTTTCCAAACAAATTTAATAAAAAAAAAATATATAAAAATTGTTCCCCTTAACACAGGTAATTCACTAAAATTCTATTTCCCGAAGCACAATAAAGAACTTTTGAGATAGGTGGTAAAGTCGTGGACTTTATTGTGATTGACTTTACTACTTCAAAGAATTTCCGACGTCGACAAAGCATTTTATGTGTGCTGGCCTAGGAATAAAAAGGATTTATTGTCGGCTGCCTTCGTCTTTTTTTTTTGTCGCTCTCTCTCTCGAGCTAGTTCGTACAATGGTGGCCCTTCATGGGCGGTTGATTTTGTAAATGATTTGATAAAATGCAGTTTCCTTTGTCTTTAAACTTTTCAAAAACTTTTGAATTTGAAAAAAGGTATTTCACCCGTTTCAATATATGCAGTGAATTTCATAACACCCTATATATATATATATATATATATATATATATATATATATAAATAAATATATATATGTATGTATGTGATGACGGTTGGCAAAGGCAATCTACAGTTCTAAGAGTGTTTTCGGTTAATGTGGTACAAAAAATTTCATGCAGAAATATTAGTTTTGTGTAACAGAATAATTACAGAAACTATATTTTGACATGAAATTAATGTACTAGATAAAATCAATGGACGTATTCTGTCTAGAGATTTAAAAAGTGATATACAGTTTTCACAAATTATAAGTTTCGATATTTTTAATGTCCTCTTGAATACACCCATCCTGTTTGTCAAGACTTACCAAGTACGCCAATGTTTTAAAATGGACAGAATACCACTGTGCATAATATATTACATATTTTAGTGAAAAATCATGAAAAAATATAGTTTTTTTGAAAAGGAAACTCTAAAACACTCAGACAAAAACACTAAGATACCTCGTAGCGCATTCTCTTATCTCTACAAAGTCTGCAACATATTGGTATCTGAAAAAGTTATGTGAATTTAAACTTTCTATGGTTAATCTCACATTATTTCTAAATATACTAAGGATTCCGTAGTACCTATCAATTATATTAGCGATGCCAGCCACAGACGTAGCGTATAATGCTCAAAGTTGTTCAGAAATGTAACCACAAACAAATTATTAGTGGATCTCAAATTTTAGGAGCGGTTACCCGTCCAAACTCACAATTTCTCTCAATATAACACTGAACTGTCGTTGTCGGAGGTTCTCTATAATTTTCCGTAATCTTTATGAATCTCTACATATGGTTATTATAGTTAATTATTGTCAGCAATAAAGGCGGTCATTTTTAAAGAAACCCTTCTAAATATCCAGATAAAAATTAAGGTTTATAACTTACAAAGTTCAAATTAAGCTGCTTAAACAGACATTGTACTCGCTAGGATCAGATAAAAAATCTTGGTACCTATATCTGTATGCTAAACAGCTTTTGAGACGTGGCTTAATATACTGGACCAATGTTTCAAATTTCAGATTAACGGAGGTTTTTCGCGCCTAAGGTATAGAACCCTAAACATCAAAGTTAATCGAGAACACACAAAATACTACTGTCCTCAATACTATTTTCATTCACATCTTGAGAGGTTGTCCAAAAAGTTGATATCCATTCTGCCATAATCAATTCGTTCTAGCTAGCAAAACGAAATTGATAAAATCGTAAAGAGAAACATACTTTTGCATTTGAAAATGGAACAGACCGATTCTCACCTGCAACTGATCCTGTAAACGTTCATTACGTTCAGCCAAAGTACGTCTATCTTCAATAGGATCGACAATATTCTCGTCAGTGCTTAGATCTTTGCTGACGTCACCATTGACCATTTCGTCATCTTCGTCGTGGTGATTTTCTTCCAAGTGGCCCTTGGTGGCGTTGGCCAACTGTTGTTGTTTGAGTTCTTCTTCTTTGCGACGAGCTGCTTCGACTTCTTCCTGGAGACGTTTGGTTTCGGAATCTTTAGCTTCAACCTAGAAAATAATGTTGATACATTATATACTTTCGTGTCAAATTGTTTGCATACCATAATAAGTGTTCAAAACATTATTCGACGAGCACACTTAACTACCGAGCAAGTTTGATCGAATCGACTCGATTACTGGGCGTTCAAAGTACGAATTACTTTCTGCCAGTTTCGTAATTTTTATTATATCAAAAAGTCACATTTTCACAAAAAGATAACTTAAACACTGTATATAATTTTCATTAAATTAATACTACATTCGCAATAAAAAGGAAACAAGTAAACCGGTACATACTTCTTCTCTAATACGTTGCACTTCAGCCTGTTTGGTCTGGATCTCATCCTCCAATTTTTGCCGTTCGGCGGCTTCCATGTTCTTGCTCTCCTCAAGACGTTCCATCATTTGTTGCAATTCGTTCTGCCTCTTTTCAAGTTCGTCTTTAGCGGCTTGAAGCTGCTTAAGCTGCTCTTCCAGTCTTCGAATCATCTCTTGGGCTTCCATAAGGTTAGCCTGGCTGCGTTCCATTTCTTCTTGCATGGCTGAAATTAAATATTATGACTAGAAAACTAAAATACTGATTTCTGGAAGAATACTATAAAGTTTAAAATAACTGACGAAATGGTTCACCATTAGTCACTGCTATAGTCAAAATAAGAGTCGTAGCAGTTTGTTTATATTGTATACTACTTATTCAATTTTTTTGTTATTCATGCCTGTATATTTTTTAATGTCTTATACACCTAACATATATATGTACACTACCGTCAGAAAGTATTGGCCCACCTAGAAATTTCAATGTTAACTGCGAAAATTTAATACCTAATTAAACCCTTTTATTACATTAGGCAAATTTAATTGTTCTTAACAAGTGTCCATCATAAAATTGTTTAGATAAGCCTTTTTGGTGAAATCACAAATTAAAAACCAATTAGAACAAATTTCCACGTTTTGCATGATAATCGTTTTGAGGCGATTTCTGAGAATTCCAGTTGAAGTAAGAACTCATTTCAAGTTTCTAGGGATTATGGAAATTCCTAATAAAATTTTATGACAAAAACTATGCTATAAATACCATTGCCCTTTTGGAAATTAACCATTCGCAAACGGTACTTTGTCATTAATACAGGCTCAATTGTTTTGTGAAAATGCCAAAAATGAAAGAAGTATCCGTTGAAAATCGGAGACATCAAAATGGTCACTCGAGTCAACAAATCGCGAGTGATATGCGGATGCCAAGGAGAACGGTAGACTACATCTGCGGGACATGGAATTCCCAACCAAAAACGTTCAGGAAGGCCTCGAAAAACGACTCCCGCTGAAGACAGAGCTATAACAATGTCCAGCAGACATAATCGCTGCCTAACCGCACCAGAAATGACGGCTCAAGTAAACTTGGAGAAGCCCATCCCCATCAGCGTGACAACCGTGAAGAACAGGTCAGCAGAAGGTGGACTATACGGGACAGTTGCAGTGAGGAAACCACTTCTTAGGCAAGTGAATAAACGTAAATGATTAGAATGGGCCCAAGAACATAAAAATTGGGGATTCCGTCCTTTGGAGCGACGAATCTAAATTCGAAATTTTCGATTCAAATCGTCGAGTTTACGTGCGGTAGTCAGCTGGAAAGAGGATGTTGGAAGCCTGTCAGTTTCCTACAGTAAAACATGGTGGAGGTTCAGTAATGATTTGGGGTTGTTTTGGCAACGGTAAAGTGGGAAAAATTTTTAGAATATAGAATCATGCAACAAGAACAGTATCAAGAAATTTTGCTAACTCAAATGCTTCCTTCTGGAAGAGATATTTTTCAGGGGAAGTTTATTTTTCAGCATAACAACGACCCTAAACATTCTGCTAAACAAATTAGAGAACTTTTGGGCCAATGGAAATCCCGATGACGTCCTAGAAGTGATGACTTGGCCTTCACAATCACCCGACTTGAACCCCATCGAATTGCTGTGGGACCATTTTGACAAGTGTGTTCGAAACCTCAATCCAACATCAGAAAATCATTTGTGGGAACTTTTACAAGCAGAATGGGTTAAAATAACCGAAGAAATTATTGGACAGAATGCCGAAACTGATTTTCTAGACTATAAATAATGTGAAAATAAATAATAATTTATTAAAATTAAAAAAATATATATATTATCTGGGTTTTTGTCGTCTTGGGACTGAAGTAACTAGGTGGGCAAATACTTTCTAACGGTAGTGTATATGTATCGCAACTTACACACTGGTATTTTACAGTACAAGTGGTCTTATATATATTTATAGAGCAAGTTGGTACCTTTCTGTAATGATTACTAGAAAATATTTGCATATTTTGTTTTTTTCTAATAGGAGACCGACAGAGAGAGGAGTCATTGTGGCCATTGTATTTTTTTCTAAACTGTTGCGATAGAGATAGATTTTACGAGTGCATTTTACTGTAAAATAATATGAACATCAACGTTAACAACTCGAAATCGTTAACTACACACACCTAACTTCGGATTCCTTGCATAAAAAAGGAAGTTAAGGTGGCATATGTATGGATGTGAGATTTTGGATACTGGTAAGACACAGGGGACTTGGACATACAAGAATCGCCCTAGGAGCGGAGATTGAGATTCCATTGCTGTCCTTTAGGACGATGACTATAGACGATTGATTGTTTGAGGGATCAATAGGACGAACCGTATTTTAATAACGTTTCAAGTATTCTTCGTCAGATCAAATAGACGCCTAATAAAATTTAAACTATACATTTAAATATTTTATACCTTTGAGCCTATCTTCATACTCCTGTTGTTTCTTTTCTGCTCTTTCACGTGCTGCAATTTCGAACTGCAACTTCTCCCTTTGTGCTTGTTTTGCGAGTTTCTCTTCTCTAGCTTGGGCTTTCATTTGCTGAACATCTATATATAAAAAAATTATCAGAAAATAATCTTAATGATGTGCAGTACAATTTCTACAAATACGTAGCTGCAACAATTGATGGATGAATTTAGTACTGCTAAATCGAAATGCCCTTCTTAGTGCTGCATCTTTGAAATTAAATAATTTGAAAATCACTTTTTCTAAATGGTACAATCCTACACAGTTCTAGAGTCACACAGATATTATTTTATTTTAAAAATATATGAGGAAATAGCCAGAAGTATACTAACCTATAGTATCGGGTTTTCTTCGCCTCATGTATAGTTCATGGTTACCCATACAAAGAGCCAAAATCCTTTTGTTGATCCTGACCCTGGGTGCGAAGAATACAAAATCCGGTGCTTTTTTGTCAATGGGTTTGATTATAAACTTGCGGTCGTTGAAGGAAATATTTCTGATTTCTGACCACGGGAAACCAATTTTGGGTGTGAGCCTGTAAAGGTAAATATTTTATTTTTAATTTTGTAGCTCTTAATATGTATAAAAATCACCGTAAGATATTGACCAAGCTAATAAATAAAACCAAAGTTGATTATCACACTCATTTATTTCAGCTAAAGTTAGGTGACTTTAAAAAAACTTAGAATTTAATAAAGTCGGCTAGCAATAGTCAAAAAAATAGTCAGAAAATAGGAGTAATTTCCCATGATAAAGGAATTGAAATTCTAGGCGAAAAACTCAGAGCAGATGAGTTTAATAAATTTTTTTCTGGGATAGGAAAGAAATTAGCTAATAGTATAACTGTTCCTAATACAGACATCATTCCTGATAGTGTCCCCAGAGTACCTGGATCACTTTTTCTGGCCCCGATAATGGATTTTGAAATCAAATTATAAACTCACTTAAAAACGCTTCAAGTGCTGGCGACGACAACCTTAAAGTAGATTTTCTAAAACGATACCACAGATTTATTCTCGAACCCACATCCCATATAGTGAATTTAATTTTTCGAGCTGGATTATTTCCTGACAGTTTAAAGAAATGTACCATAACGCCTATACATAAGGGTGGTTCGCGTAACGAAATTACGAATTATCGTCCCATTGCAATTATCAGCAACCTGAGTAAAATTATTGAGAAATGTATCAAGTTGCGCCTGAACGATTATTTAAATAAAAATAAATTAATATCCGATGCGCAGTATGGTTTTAGACAGAAGTTGGGCACTGAAGATGCTCTTATAAAGGTAGTAAACCATATTTCTGAGAACCTCGACAAGGGTAATAAATTACTTTTTATATTCTTGGACCTGACAAAGGCTTTTGACACTGTGTCTCACCGCATATTGTCGGAGAAAGTTGAGCATATTGGAATTAGAGGTATCCCGTACGTGGGCGGAAAAATTTTTGGTTTGACATATAGATGTCGCCCTTTTAAAAAAATTCATATAATTTTTAGGAAGTATTAACCTTCAAACGATACGAGTCAAAATTTTATTACATTTCGACGATTAGTTTACAAGTTACAGTAGTTTTAGTGACGCTACTTTCAAAACAATCGAAAAAATTTCGTGTGTTGATTAACTGTTTTTTGATGGAAAAAATACCGTTCAAGGAAAGCAGTGTCTTGATAAGTGTTACGGGGACTCTGCCCCTGGAAAATCACTTATACTGAATTTAAACGCGGTCTTACAGATACAAATGATGCTGAACGCTCTGGACGCCCAAATGAGGTGGTTACACCGGAAAACATAAAAAACATCCACAAAATTGTTTTGGATGACTGTAAAGTGAAATAGCGTGAGATAACTGACACCCTAAAGATATTAAAAGAACGTGTTGGTCACATTTTGCGTGAACATTTGGGCATGAGAAAGCTCTGTTCGAAATGGGTACCGCGTTTGCTCACTGTGAACCAAAAACAACAACGTGTTGATGATTCTGAGCGTTGTTTGGACCTGTTTAAGCACAACAAAAAAGATTTTTTCATGCGATATGTGACAATGGATGAAACATGGATCCACCACTACACATCGGAGTAAAATCGGCAGTCAGCTGAGTGGACATCAGCCGGTGAAAGCCGCTCAAAACCACCAAAGACACAACAGTCGGCTGGGAAGGTTCTGGCCTCTGTATTTTGATTGCGCATGGAATAATTTTCATCGACTATGCCGAGAAGAGAAAAACCATCAACAGCGAATATTATATAAAGTTATTGGTGCGTTTGAATACAGAAATCGCACAAAGAAACGGCCCCAGATGAACAAGAAAAAAGTGCTCTTTCAACAAGTGTGTGTCACAAGTCAACGGTTACGATGGCAAATTTGCATGAATTGAAGTTCGGATTGCTTCCTCACCCACCATATTCTCCAGATTTGGCCCCCAGCGACTATTATCTATTTGGAGACCTCAAAAAAATGCTCGCGGGAAAGAGATTTGGCTCCGATGAAGAAGTTATCGCCGAAACTGAGGCCTATTTTGAAGGCAAAGACAAATCTTTCTATAAGAACGGTATAGAAATGTTAGAAAAGTGTTGGACTAATTGTATCGCTCTTAAAGAAGACTATGTTGATGAATGAAGTCGAAAAAAAAAAATTCAAATTTACAAAATATTCAAGTGTTACTTTGGTTTCTTCTCTCATTAGATTTGACTTTTAATGATATTAAGAGACTGAAACAAGGAACTTTTAAACTTTTGTAAGTCTGACAACACTATACTTTGACCGATTTGTTAGCAGTCGATCCAAGCAACCAATTTTGTGGATAAGTTAGATGTTCGATCGTATTTTAAAGGACATATATGGACACTTGGTTGTCCTTGAGAAATGAATTGTTACGTGATTGGAGTGAACAGCAACATGGTATGTTCTATCAAAATTAGGGCGAATTTTGATTTTTACCCGAACTGGTGATTTTTGAAAATTGATTTTCGGTATTTACTCAATATTCTGTATGCGTTAAGTTATTTTTATTTTTATTATTATTATTATTATTATTATTTTTGCTTTTCTTTCTCACATTTGGTCAATGTGGTTCCATGTTTGGCTGACGGGCCCAAACCAAGTCAGAACAAACGCATTACCATTGTGTATTAAGGAATGACCTGACAATGTTATGTTTTCAAAATCACTGACTTCTGAATGTTTTTGTGTATGTTTGTGTTGAGTCCTAATTGTACTAAGTGTAGTGTGAATGTTACTGGTGTAAGTCCTGTGGCTGATATAATGAGGGGGGGACAATGATGACTTTTTCTTGTTTCCATACCCTTTTTATTTTCGTTGCAAGGTCTGTGTATTTGGACATTTTTTCTGTGTATTTCGTTTGGATGTTTGTGTCGTTGGGGACAGATATGTCAATTAGATAGGTGACTTTTTCTTTTTTGCACTGAAAAGTAACGTCGGGTCTATTGGCGGAGACTGTTTTGTCTGTATGGATACTAATGTCCCAGTAGAGTTTGTAATCTTTATTTTCAAGTACGGATGTCGGTGTGTATTTGTAGTAGGGATCTGTGTTTTCTATGAGCTTGTATGTTGTGGCTAGTGCTTGGTGAACTACTTTTGCCGCTGAGTCATGTCTGGCTGTGTATTCCGTTCCGGCTAATATTTTACATCCGCTTGTTATGTGTTCGAGCGTTTCTTTCTGCTGGTGGCATTTCCTGCATCTGTCTTCTGTAATAGTTGGGTCTTTGATGATATGTTTTTGGTAGTTTCTGGTTAATATTACTTTATCCTGGATGGCAAGTAAGAAGCCTTCTGTTTCCGGGAATAGCTGCCCATCCTGTAGCCAGGTGTATGATTGTTTTTTATTTACGTGGTCTTGTTCTATGTGGTATCTGTGTTTTCCGTGGAGTGTTTTTTCTGACCACGTTTTCATCTTTTCCTGTTGTAATTGGGTGTGACTGTGTGTGTCTGCTGGGTGGTTTACCCGGGATAAGTCGAGTGGCGTATACTTTTTGTCTGCTTTGACTGTTGGTGTGTGGAGGCTGGTTTGCTTGGTGTGAAAGAATTTCCTAAGTGCTTTTATTTGTTTTGTGTGTAGTGATCTTATGTCTAGTATTATTATTATTATTCTGCAGCTTATTCTGTCCATCGGCGGACGTAAGCCTCCCTCAAGTTGTTCCATTCTTCTCTATTGTGTGTCTTCCCCATCCAATCGTGCCCTACCATCCGTTTTATGTCGTCCCTCGACCTGGTCTGCGGTCTTCCTCTACTTCTCTTATTCTCGCTGGGTCTCCATTCTATGATCCTACGCGTCCATCTGTTATCTTGCATTCTCCCTACGTGTCCAGCCTAATTCCATCTTAGGGTACACAGTCTTTCTATTACATCGGTTACTTTGGATCTTCTTCGTATTCTGTATATGATCTCGTAGTTTAACGTTTAGCATCTTTCTTTCCATCGACCTTTGTGCTACCTGGAGCTTATATACGTTATTTTTATTGAGAGCCCAAGTTTCTGTGTCGTACGTTAAAACTGGCAACACGTATTGGTCAAAGGTCTTTGCTTTCAGTGTGTTTGGTATTTCCGACTGGAGTACGTCTTGTAGTTTTCCGAACGCCGACCAGGCCAGTGATATTCTTCTTTGTAGGTCTGCTGTCAGATTGTTTTTTTGAAAGTTGGATTCTTTGACCCAGATATACAATCGCGTTCACTTTTTCTATTATTTCTCCTTCCAGACTGATCTCTTGTTCCTCTATTTCATTTGTTAAATACTTTGTTTTGTTCATGTTTATTTTTAGTCCTATCTGTTTGGATGCTTTGTTTAGTTCTTCTAACATTTCTCGGTTCTATTTTATCTTTTGCTATCAATATTACATCATCGGCAAACCTCAAATGATTAAGTTTCTCGCCGTCGATATTTACTCCTCTTTCCTTCCAGTCTAGCGCTGCTAATGTGAACAATTTAGGAGAGATTGAATCATCTTGGTACTCCACGATGTGTCTTGAATTTGTTTGTATATCTCTCGTTATTTGCATTATTGCGTTTTCATATATATATATATATATATATATATATATATATATATATATATATATATATATATATATATATATTGTAACATTCATTTTTTCCCTAGATTTTAAGACCATATAATGTTACTGATTTTTCTCTTAATAATGTACTTCTTTTCATTTTTGTATCGAGCGGTATATTGATCAGAAATTCCTAGCCGCTCGTTATATAGTGTGCTGTGCGGGTTTGCGACCGAATCTATCGATACGCCGGGATTGGTCAAATGTTTGTATCCGGAGTTTTGGTTCCGGCGTCGCCATATTACAGAGAGAGTGCCCACGGCTTATTTAAGGGTCCGGAGGACGCGAATCTTGGCTTAGAACACCGAGCCGCCGCCAGGCTGAGAACACCGAGCCGCCGCCAGGCTTAGACCATCGAGCCGCCGCCAGGCTGAGTACCATTGAGCCGCCGCAAGGCTTAGTAACATCAAGCCGCAGGGGCTAATTTCCACCGAGCCGCAGTAGAGGCTTACGACAATATCTACGAGAGCCAAGTTAAGCACGAGTTTTTTATCATAAAGCCGTAGTGGGTTTTGTGTGTTTTCTAAATGGAGTAGTTAAAGTAGGCTCTCCTCAAAAGTGTGAAATCGGTTTTGTGTTGCATTGAAGGCCTAGAAGCCCATAGGAAGACCGTAAGTTACCAGAACATACATCAATAAATATATTCCCCGCAAATAAGTGTTTTAACAGCAATTTGAACTGAAAAATCGCGAAGTGAAAATCACGACTCTTCGATTTCGGGTGTAGTCAAGATTTAGAAGTAAAATCTCTGATATAGGGACTCTAATTTATAAAAACTACTTTTAGGCTAGAATTTTTTTGTATTCCTTAAAACTGCAAAGGTTAGAACTTTTATTTTAAATCATGAATAAATTTTCTTTTTTGGTTGACTAAAGCTAGTGTCTCACTGAATACCTATTTTTCTTTTCAGGATTAGAAAAGTTGTACTAGAATAATTCTTTTTAGTAATAACCGTAAAAAACACTTCAGTATTTTTTCATTTTTTTAACTGAAGTTAGATCCTTTCTATTTTAAAATGAATGGTGCCCAAAAATTTGTACAACTGAAGCTTTTTAAAAATAGAAAATAATTCCAAAAAGACGTATAAAATTATCTCTTACCCATATTTCTCTACCAAGGAAAACTGAGCTAGTGTTTGTTTAATTTCTTTAGTTCTTTTAAAATCATTATTCACTCAATTCATTCTCAGAAATTAAAAAGAGGTTGCAAGAAAATTGCGCCCAAGCGTGGGAAAAACAATTTTCACAGGGTACAAAAAGACGCCGCAAAGTGCGGGCAGTTAACACGTTATATATATATATATATATATATATATATATATATATATATATATATATATATATATATATATATAACACATGGGCTGAAAAGTCCCGGCCTAACAAAGAAACACGGTTTTTTTGGTTCAAAATTAGCTTTATTCATCAACGTAATCTCCATCAAGAGCAACGCAATCATTCCAGCGCCGCTCTAACAATGGCCAAACACTGCTCAGAATCATCAACACGTTCTTGTTTTTGATAAACAGTGAGCAAATGCGGCACCCACTTTGAACAGAGCTTTCTCATAGTCAAATGCTCATGCAATATAACGCCAACACGTTCTTTTGATATCTTTACGATGTCAGCTAACTCACGCAACTTCACTTTTCGATCATTCAAAACGATTTTATGGATTTTTTTTATGTTTTCTGGTGTTACCGCCTCATTTGGACGTCCACTGCGTTCTGCATCATCGGTGTCTCTACGACCACGTTTGAAGTCAGCAAACCAACGTTTTATTGTTGTTTCTGATGGAGCGGAGTCCCCATAATACTTTTCAAGCCATTGCTTCGCTTGAACGGTATTTTTCAGAAGCAGTGTAAAATTAAAACACGAAATTGTTTTTGATCCATTGTTTTGAAAATAACAAAAGTAGCGTCACTCTTAGCACAATAACTCACAAACTAATGAATAGAATATCATGAAATTTTAACAGCTGTCTTTTGAAGGTTAGTATTAACTGAAAAAAAGGTGACTGCAATAAAACTAGCGCCATCTATGTGTTAGGCCCGGGACTTTTCAGCCCATGTGTTATGTATATATATATTTAATAAGGGCTGTATACCTGTCATCTATTCTGCAGTTAGTTAAAGCGTTTAAAAACTGCCCATATGCTCAAATGCTTTTTCATAATCTATTACTGCTATCCGTAGTTTTTATGTTATATTCGTTTATCTTTTCCACCAGTAATCGCATTGTCTATAGATGTCGTGCTATAACCTCGTCTAAATCCAGCTTGTTCGCGTAGTTGGTAGCTATCCTGTTTGTCTGTTATTCTCTGTGTTATTATTTTTGTAAGTATCTTGTACATTATTGAGAGAAGACTAATAGGTCTGTAATTTTCTAGTTTGTATTTGTTTCCTTTCTTAAGGATTTAGACTACTATGACATTTAACCAGGCATTTGGTATTCGGGAGTCCATTAGACATTTGTTATAAATTATATTATTATTATTATTACTGATGCTAAAATCCTTTACCATATAAAAAAACTCAGATTTTCACAGCTAACCTAACTTTTCTCTATCTTAAAAGACTTGGGGCCCTATAAAAAGCTTACATAAGAACAATTTAATTATTAAATTGATATAATTTAAAGAAAATTAAAAACAAAACCTAAATATTCTCATCAGGAATTTTCAAGTGCTTTTTAAGGCCGCTTTTAATCTTTCTAACTCTTCAATGAAAATCGAAGCGTGAATTTTAAACTATGAAACGAAAAACATCACTTGAGGTAAATTGAAGCTCCCAATATGATTATGAATATGAGTCAAGTTTTTACTTACTGGTCGTCTTTTTTCATAAATATTCAGACCTAACGCGTCGACACCCAAGTACAATTCCGTGCCCTTCTTGTTACGGATTTCAAAGTAATTTACGCCGTACATTTCCAAATCTTGGGCGATTTTTAGGTATTCCATCATGGCGTCTTCGCGCAGCATACCTCTGTGCTCTTTCCACCACGTCATTATACTATTTTCCCATTCTTCTTTTGACATTTTGTGTTGGTCCATAACTCTGAAAAAAAAAAAAAAATTACGTATAATCTGATTTAAGGGATTTGTTCTCTTCTGTGCATTTACTTCATTCGGTATTCGTGAAGAAATTCAGCCTTAGAAGTTTTTGCATTTTTTCATGTTTTAGGGACTATCTGTAAGACACCGATTTAAAATTTGATGCACTGATAGGATTCAAGGAGACGGGAATGACATTTTATGGGATTTTATTGGTATTACGAGGCATGTTTTTTAAGTAAGTACCGTTTTGCGATTCCGCCGCCGCAGCGATACGGTCGGCGTTCCGCGCATGCGCGCTGGTAACCTACATCTCATGTCTACGCACTGACGCCATTACAGTCTGATTCTTCATTGTATACGTTGTTTACTGAGTGTTTAAGATGCCTCCGACAATCGTGAGTCCCGCCGATTGTGAAGTACGGGCTGTTATACGATTTCTTAGTGCTAAAGGCGTAAAACCGATCGATATTCATCGTGAGATCTGTGAAGTTTACGGACAAAACATTATGAGTGATGGAATGGTAAGGAAATGGATGAGAGCATTTAAAGATGGCCGCACAAATGTGCATGATGAAGAACGGAGTGGGCGTCCTTCGGTCGTTAATGAAGATTTGGTGCAGAAAGTGGACGAAAAGGTGAGAGAAAACAGACGCTTTACAATTTCATCATTGTGCGACTGCTTTCCTCAATATTCAAAACATTTGTGATACAGTGGTTAACAAGTCAGGCGGCAGAATTTTATGAGGAGGGTATTCAAAAACTGGTGCCACGTTATGACAAGTGCCTCAATATTCACGGAAATTATGTAGAAAAGTAGATTAAGGTACAGGCTTTCATGTAAAAATAAAATTATAGCGATATCTTTGCACGTCTTTTTTTAATTCCAAAACGGTACTTACTTAAAAAACATGCCTCGTATTTCCCTTTTTCGGATGCCATAATGAGCAAAAAAATGATCATTATCTATTAAAGTACCTACACTAAATGATTTTAGCCATAACCCATTCTCTTACATTTAAAATTGACATAGAATTATTATTTTTTTTGGGCATAATACACTTGCTGCAGAGAAATACCGAGAGCGCTACAGGAGAACACGTGTGCGGGAAAAGCGATTCACACTGGTCTTGAATCGCTGTAAATTACACTAGGCGATAAATACAGTTATGGGCAAATGATTCGAATAGGCTAAGGATCTCCATACAAAAAACTGCTTGAAAAGATTTGTACGTGGAATAGCCCAGCCGCCAGAGATTTTGAGCTCTCATTAAATGTTAACAGGTTGCATTCATTTTGGCACACAAGTAGTTATTTGTACGTAGAATATGAAAAAAAAATGCTAAAGTAAGCCCATTAAATCCAGGATAAAATCAAAAATTCGGTTTTTCGGTAATATCTTGAAAAATAAAAGAGATATCGAGAAAACTAATAGCACCATGTGAAAGAGCGGGAAATTTTACAAAAAAAACAGTATATACGAGGCATGTTTTTTAAGTAAGTACCGTTTTTGCGATTCCGCCGCCGCAGCGATACGGTCGGCGTTCCGCGCATGCGCGCTTGTAACCTACATCTCATGTCTACGCACTGACGCCATTACAGTCTGATTCTTCATTGTATACGTTGTTTACTGAGTGTTTAAGATGCCTCCGACAATCGTGAGTCCCGCCGATTGTGAAGTACGGGCTGTTATAACGATTTCTTAGTGCTAAAGGCGTAAAACCGATCGATATTCATCGTGAGATCTGTGAAGTTTACGGACAAAACATTATGAGTGATGGAATGGTAAGGAAATGGGTGAGAGCATTTAAAGATGGTCGCACAAATGTGCATGATGAAGAACGGAGTGGGCGTCCTTCGGTCGTTAATGAAGATTTGGTGCAGAAAGTGGACGAAAAGGTGAGAGAAAACAGACGCTTTACAATTTCATCATTGTGCGACTGCTTTCCTCAATATTCTCGTAGTGTTTTGTATCGCATTGTGACCGAGAACTTTTTTTCAGGCGGCAGAATTTTATGAGGAGGGTATTCAAAAACTGGTGCCACGTTATGACAAGTGCCTCAATATTCACGGAAATTATGTAGAAAAGTAGATTAAGGTACAGGCTTTCATGTAAAAATAAAATTATAGCGATATCTTTGCACGTCTTTTTTTAATTCCAAAACGGTACTTACTTAAAAAACATGCCTCGTAGATTTTTTTTCAATTTTTTTATTAGCGTGATAGGTGATTCAAAAAGTGTGGTGTGCCACACAGGTTAATTTGAAATCTACGCGCACCGCTCGAAGGTTTATATTACTTGTTGTTTAGAATGTAAAAAAAAATTAAAAGATAGCTTTTTAAAGAGGAGACTTTCCGCTTTCCGATGATACTAATAGTTTTTATTTTTATTGGTTTATAATTTGTAAAACTTAAAACGAAATTTTTGTTTGCATGATTTTAACGGGCATACAGTAAATTCCAAATATTTAATAAAATATACTATTGGAAAAAAAAAATCCTTATATCATTATTTCACCATAAGTTTCAATATAATAATTAAAAATACCCACATTGTCTGTGTTATTTAAACACTGAGTTTTAAATATAAAAATTTGCCTGCTGTAGTACTCCACCAGTCATTTTACCTTCAAAGCAGTACGAAATGATGAAAAAAAAGTCGGACAATTTTAAAAAACTTTATCTTTTTTTTATAATTTTGCTCTTAAAAAAGTATTGGTGATAAACATATTTTCTGCTTATTATTATCATTCATATAACTTAAAATAAAAAAATATATTTAAAAGTGGGAAATGAAAGATAAAAGTCTAAGCTTCACGTATGAGGTATTTATATTTCATTTAAACATCCCGGTACAATGAAAACAGTTATTAAAAACACACAAATTCTAAATTACCCAAAGAAATTAAATGAATTACGTACTCTCTTGCCGTCATCTTGAATCCGCCATTTTAAATTTTTCAAATCTGTCATTGGATTCTTAAACAACACCCCGAGAAACCCCTTAATAGCCAATTTCGAAATATTTAGCGGTATACAGAAACGTTAATTTAATCATAAATGAGGTTGGACGCATGATTCCCACTACAACTGAAGGGGTAAACCACCATTTTATTTTAAATAATTGTTTTAAATTACGGTAAAAACTAAAATAATAAACCAATATACTACGTTTTTGGAAAATTTCCCGTTCTTTCACGTGGTGCTATTAGTTTTTCGATATATTTTTTATTTTTCGAGATATTTGCGAAAACCCTAGTTTTTCATTTTATTTTCGATTTTGTAGGCTTAGCGTACACTACTCAGTATATATCACCACTACACCAAACACTTTATCAAATGTGATGATGTGATGATGTTAGTTCTTTGTTCCCAACTTTACAATACCTCGAAGGATTACTTAGGATGAGTGACTTTGAGGACGAAATTATTCATGAATACTTAAAATTATCTAAACTTTGTATGGGACAAAATTATTTTCAATATAACAGTCAATTTTAAGTTCAGACAGAAGGAACAGATATGGGTTATTGCTTATCACCTTTCAGCCAATTTATTCATGAGTAAGTTTGAATCCGAAGCCCGTCAAGAATTTAAATATTTCCCAAGGGTATGGTATAGGGTATATATGTGGATGATGTTTTCGCGATTTTTGATACAAAGGAAGCAAATATAAATGATTTTGTTTCCAAATTAAATAGCCGGTATGATTCCATTAAATTTACTTACGAAATTGACAACGAAGGACAATTACCTTTTTTTAGATATTTTAATTATTAAAAATAATAATAGATTAGAATTTGATATCTATAGGAAAGACACAGTAACAGATAGATATATTCCTAATGATTCATTTCATTGCAACAACACAAATTAGCCGCATTACATTTTTTAGTTCATCGCTGGGTCACTTTTCCTCTGAACAGAGTAAACTTACAACAACAATAATGAAAGGAATCGTATTAGAAACTAAAACTAGAATTAATGGTTATGACGATGACTTAGTAAACAAGTTAATTAATAGACATAAGTTCAAGTTAAATATTCAGAATTCCACATTTTTTATACGCGAAAAAAATAAGACCAAGTATGTCTCCATATGATATAATACGAAATATAGCAGGGGACTCAATAAGGTATTTAATAAGGTAGGCCTCACCTTAGTCTATAAGCATCAGACAATCTGAGGTATATCTTAGGAAATCCCAAAGATAAGATTTCTAATTGAGAGAAAACTGGAATTTATGAAATTAGTTGTAATGATTGCGACAAAAAGTATGTTGGGCAAATTAAAAGGTCAATTAAAACACGATTTAAAGAACATTTAGCACACTTAAAATACAGTAGAACAGAAAAGTCTAGCATTGTCGAACATGCCCTTGAAACTGATCATACTATAACATTAGATAATTTAAGATTAATTAAAAATGTATCTGATAGGAGATTGTTGAACGCATGTATGGAAATATATAAAATGTGAAGGAGAACGCTGGTCAACATGATTTTTTTCACAAGGAAACTGAATAGAGACCCTAGTTCAGTTTTTTATGCTGAATTCAAATATGTTATCAGATTTCTTCTATCAGGCATAGTTTCCTTGTGACAGTCATTTTTGTGTAATATACTTTTCTATATTAGGATTTCATTGTTATAATTCTTGTAAATATAGAAGTGGGAATTTGTATTCAGAATAATTTGGCACCAGGCAGACTTATTCGTGTTGAAACATGTTTTAACTCTGTCCAGGCTTAATGATGTTCAAACCTGTCCTATCTTGTACAAATATTGAACTTTTTTAGCAAGCGGAGGGCCAGTAGCCAGTATTGTAATTGTAGTGAGTCTGCTAACACATGTACCTACTTATTTTTTTGTGCTGTTTATTTTTTTATTTGTAAGTTTTTTTTTATAAACGTTTCAAAATGCGAAGAAAGCGTGTAAATCAACCAAACAATTTCTGCTACGTGTGTGGTGAACTGACCTTCAAGTCTCAGAGGCGAAATTTTGCACCACTTGTGAACAAATGTTATGAGTTTTATTTTAGATGTAAAAGCTGGTGATTTTGATAAAGACTGGGCCCCAAATTTATGCTGTGTCTCATGTGTTACGCTTCCCACTGGTTGGAAAAATGGTACCGTTTTTCAGTCCCTATGATTTGGAGGGAACAGAAGGACCATTTAACTGATTGTTATTTCTGCTTAACTGACATTAAAGGAATTACGTCCAAAACAAAATATACAGTTAAGTACCCCAATTTAGCATCTGCAATTAGACCTGTGCCATATAGTGAAGAGTATCTTGTACCAAAGTTTCCAGATTTCGTGACCCTACATTTGAAGCAAGTAGTTCATCAGAACCTCATTTTTTATCTCAAGAAAATCTTAATGTTCTTATACGGGATTTAAATTTGTCTAAACAGTCAGCTGAGCTTTTAAATTCCAGGCTCAAAGGTTGGAATCTACTCCAAAAAGTTACAAGGATATGCTTTTATCGTAGACGCGATAGTGATTTCAGTGACTACTTCTCTAAAGAAGGCCATGTAGTTTGTTGTAATGATGTTTGTTGTGCAGTAATGAAGGCTCTTGGACATCAACACCAGCCAGAAGAGTGGCTGGAAGAGTTCATTGTTCATCGAAAGTCAACTTGAAGGCTGTACTACTCCATAATGGGAATGAATTACCATCAATACCTGTTGCGCATGCTAGTGATAAGAAGGAGACATATGAAAATATGAAACTGCTATTAGAAAAATTCAGTATACGAAATATAACTGGAATATCTGTGGTGATTTGAAGGTTATAGCTTTATTGTTAGGTTTGTAACTTGGATACACGAAATTCTGCTGTTTCTTCTGTGAATGGGATAGCAGGGATAAGGAGTCTCACTACATAGGGAAACAATGGCCTAAACGTGAATCTCTTATTCTTGGGCATAAAAATGTATCAAATACCTCCCCTGCACATAAAACTGGGGCTTATAGAAGATTTTGTAAAAAAAATGGATATAAAGGTTCTGCTGTATTTATGTATTTGAAATCTAAATTTCCTAAAATAAGTGATGCAAAATTGAAGGAAGGAATTTTTTATAGGGCCCCAAATAAGATCATTAATATCGGATGATGAACATTTGAGGAACTGTTACATCCACCGGAAAAAGCAGCGTGGAAATCATTCAAAAATATCTGTTGTGGACTTCTTGGCAAAAATAAAGAAGAAAACTATAGTGAAATTGTAAGTGATCTTCTGACTTCATATAAAGAAATGTGCTGCAACATGTCCTTAAAAATTAACTTCTTTGACTCCCACCTAGACTTCTTCCCTGAAAATCTTGGGGGTGTCTCTGATGAGCATGGTCAGCATTTTCATCAGAAGATTTCTACTATGGAAAAGAGGTACCAAGTCCCAGTATGCTGGCCGACTACTGCTGAACCATGAAAAGAGGCATCCCGAAGGCAAAATATGACCGAAAATCATTATATAAAACTTTTTAGGTTAGACAAAATGGGCCGTGTATTTATTATTCAGTGTTTTGTAAGTACTAATTATTTTAAAACTTTAAACACGCGGCACAAAAAAACCCTGCTTGATGGATAAAATCTGAAAACATATTTAAAATCTACATGGAAAAGATATTCCGTTAATTTAGCCCTTGTGAAAGAAAAAAAATTTTTTTTTTTAGATCAGTGTAATTTTCAATATTATTGAAAACAGTGCGCCTAGTCGGTAGTTGTTTTGCAGGGCCTTCTTGCCTTTCTCCTTTCAACAGTTTTGAAGGAAATATTTACTTTCTGTAGGAATTAGAATACTTTTATGTGCAACAACAATTCAAGAAAAAATTTTTTTTTACATCATAATTTATTACGGATATCTATTTTTTAAATGAAGGAGAAATAGTAATATAAATCAATGATAATACGTATAATAAATAATAATGTTATGCAAAAAGTTACATTACACAAAGCAATTTATCCTTTCCTTCCATTCATCTTTTTTATGCAAATTTTACAATGCGTAATTTGCATTAAATTTAGTTACAATAATTAATTAATTCTGTGGCTTTTAATCTTCCTGGATTAGTCATAAGTTTAATCAATAACTTCAAAATCACTTTTTTTGCAGTTTCAAGGTTATCGCGAAAATGTGGGTAACTTTTATCTTTTTTTAAAACAATACCACAGTAAACCCAATACAGTAGCGAAAGCGAGCTCCAAGTTGGTGACGAGGTTTTGATCCTGAAATGTGTCTTTTGAAATGTATTATCGGTCGTTTCTTGATGTGGCTGCAGTTTATATGAATTTAAGGACAGAAGAAACAGGACCAGATGCTATTGCTTTGTTAAAGAGATGTTCGCCTAAAGTAATTACTTGCCTGGTTTATTTAATAAATATGTCTGTTTATGAAGGTATTTTCCCTTCGCGACTGAAAGATGCTAACATTTTACCTGTATTTAAAAAGGGCGATCCTCTTTTAATTGAAAATTATAGGCCTATTTCTTTACTTAACTGTTTTTCAAAGGTTTTCGAAAAAGTTATTTACAATAAGATAACTTCATTTCTTGATAATAACAAAGTTCTAACCTCACACCAGCACGGTTTTAGAGAAAAGCACTCTACAGAGACCGCAGCGATCGACTTTATAACGAATATATATAAAAAATTTGATATAAACGAGAAAGTAGTAGCTCTACTATTTGATCTAACAAGGGCATTTGACACAATAGACCCAGGCTTTGTTGTTAAAAAATTTGAAAGGCTAGGTATTGGAGGACCACTAAATAAATGGTTTAATTCATTTCTGAAGGGTCGAAACTTTAAAATAAAAATTGGTAATATTTTTTCGCAAATGACAAACTGTGACTTAGGGACCCCTCAAGGCAGTGTCTTAGGTCCTCTAATTTTCTTGTTGTTCATAAACGACTTACCTGAATACATTTCATGTGGAATCGTTTTTATGTTCGCTGACGATACGACCAGAGTCATCTCAGCCAAAGGTGAGAAACTCTTGGAGGAAAAAATAAAAATAATATTGACTGAGTTCTCAAACTAGTGTAAAAAGAATAACCTTATAATAAATCTATCACCGTGTCTATGGAATTTAAGACAAAATGCGCAAACCAATAAACCTAAATATTGTATTTAATAATATGAATTTGCCTGTTAGCCATAGTTCAAAGTTTCTAGGAATCATAATAGATTCTAACCTCGAATGGAGTTTGCACATAGGTGACGTTTGCTCAAGACTAAATAAATATTTTTTTTATGATAAAATCTTTAAAAAACTCATTAAGTGTTCCCAATCTCATAATTGTCTATAACGCTAATGCGTACCCAGCCATGTCCTATGGTCTGGCGGTTTGGGGAAGTGCGCAGGAACTTGACAGAGAGTAATACAAAAACGAATCATGAGACTAATTTTTAGTATGCCATATAACGCATCCTGTAGGGAAGTCTTTAAGAATAGAAAAATATTAACAGTTACAAGTATTTATATATATAAACCCTTAATGTATATCTACCAAAATCAAGATAGCTTCATTTCGCATAGATCTTTTTCATCGTTATCCGACTTGAAACAGAGAAAAATTTTATATTGAAAAACACAATCATGAATATTTTAAAAAAACTAGTTATTACTTAGGTTGCAGACTATTTAACTTACTGCCGGAAAATGTAAAAAGGATTGAATCTATGGCAAGTTTTAAAAACCAAATAAAAAGTATACTATTAAATAAAACTTTTTATTCTGTAACTGAATTTGAAAGTTATCTGCTGGGCGGAGTGTGAATGTTATTCTTTATAACATCCTTACTTAATTAAAGCATCTTCAGTATGTATTTTGATTGTTATAAATTTGTTTGTTATAAATATGTATGGTGTGTTTTTTTTTATTATATCTTGTATTTACTGTGTATTAATGTGTTTAATAGTAAGATTTCTTATTTTTAGTGTTCCGTACGGAACACTTATAAGATCACTTCGGTGTCTGTCTGTCTGTCTGTCACACCCGATTTTCTCCGAAACTATTTGACATAGAAAGGTGAAATTTGGTAATAATATAGGAATTGATGGCCTCATCAGAGCCATGTAGTTTTGAGAATTAAATTTTTACTTAAGGGGTTAGTTTTGGGGGGTGAAGTCGGAAGTGAAAAAAAAAATTTTTTACTAGGTCATCGAGTGTGGTGTCAAATGAAAGCTTGTGAAAACACGAGTAAAAAATATATATATAATATTATACTTGCGCGCACTTTTCCTTGTATTATTTTTAAAATTTCGCGTAAAATCGCTGTCCCGGGCCTTATCTCGAAAAGTACTTATCAAAAAATTTCGAAAAAATCCTGGAATATTCTCCACGGGGTGTAGATTGAACGAAAATTATCACGAGTGCATTACCTTTAATAATTTATATGGTATATAAAAAAAAAACAAAATTTCAAGGTCACCAGTTTTCAGTAAAGATTGGAAACAAACTTTGTTGAAAACTCATTTGGGATGTGTTTTGTGAAGTCACTGATCATTTTATACTACCCAAACAAAAGTTTTTATTTTAAAAAAATCAACGTACGGAACACTAATTGTGAAAGTTCAACTTGCACTTGACCGGTTTTTTTATTTTATTATTTTTGATATTACCTAAGATAGGATCATACATCCCTCTGTTGACATGTCTTATCTACAACTTTTGTAGCCGAAAAGATGAATAAACTGTCTATTGTCTATAAAAAGAGAATTAAAAACGTTTGTAAATGAAAAAAATCGAAAAAGTTGACAACCAGTTTATATAATCATGGGGAAAGAAGGTTATTGTGCCGTTAACAATTTTAAAAATAATTCAAAAAGTACGCCAGGAGTGAATTTCTTCTTTCCCAAAGATGTTGATTTAATTAAAGAATATCGATTGCGTAAGAAATCGTACGCGGATAAATAGAATAATTCTGAGAAGCTATGACATTTTTTGGGTTATAGAGCAAAGATTCGGCTTGCAGCAACCACACGCGTCATCAATTATCCAATTGAAAATTTGCGCAAAAATTATAAAATATGCGCCTCACATTTTTTCAGAAAATGTTTAAAAATGATTTGAAAAATCCCTTGTTCGATACTACGTGTGTCAAAGGCTAATAACACAGGTAAAGATCCTTATAAGAGTCAGATTTTATTGTAGCTACAATGTACTATCAGGCCCAGAAACATTTAATTTGTATTCGGACATAAAATTCGTTGCTGAATTCAAATATGTATTTAAAAATTTGGGTTCCAGTTTCAGATTTCACTTTTGGGCGTTATAGAGTCCCAACAAAGCGTTGGGCCCAAAATTTTATATGCCTATTCAATTCCCTGGAGAAAATGATAAAACTTTGGTCTGCAACATTTTTTCGAAAAATGCCATCCTGTCAAGTTTTTCACTTGTATTCATCTCTTTTCTAAAAAAAACGCTCTAGTCTTTTTGTTTTTTTTTTTATTACTCATGCTGAATTAACTTGACATTTTATTGAATAAAAATTTTTCAAACATTGGTATAATATCTATGATTCTGAATGATAAAACTTTGCACAGTAATATTATTACTATTTAAAAATCTCCCGCTGGTCCCCTTTTTAACATGGTGAACTGCCACGTGACCTCTTGAAAGCTGAGACCTGAGTTTCGCTACTGTAATGGGTTTACTGTGATAGTACATATGTTGTGGGATGTTCGCGAGATTATTTGGTACATTTGTAGTCAAAAATATAAATAATTTATTTGTCTCTCTCTAATATTTCTTTTTACTGGAAAATTCGCTAATGATTGTAAACAAACAAGGAGGAAATGAAGTAAATGCTGACAAGTCCCTCTTCTTGTCCTAATACTACATGGGTTGAAAACTCTCGACACTTTTCGAGAGATGTCAGCACAAACAAAAAACTATATAATTTTCAGTTAGTGTCAACTCTCAGAAGATTCGTGCAAAATGTGCATGACATTTTGTCTATTAGTTTGCGAGTTATAGCTGTTTAAGTGACGTTACTTTTAATTTTTGGGAAACGATGGAGTAAAAAAATAAAATATTGCTTTTTGATAGGAAAAAATAGAGCCAGAACCCAAGAATGGCTTGAAAAGTGTTATGGCTCATGTGCTCTGCCGAAATGAACTATATGTCGATAGTTTAAGCATCGATGATGCACCACGTTCTGGACGCCTAAAAGAGGCAGACACTCCAAAAAACAAAAAAAAAACACCATATTGTTCTGAATGACCGCAAAGTGGAAGTGAGAGAGATAGCTGACATTGTCAAGATAACAACAAAACGCTTGAGGCATTGTTTGGATGAATATATCTAATTAAAAAAGCTATGTGCCCGATCGGTGCCACACACTCCCACAATTAATCAAAAACAGCAACGTATCGAAGATTCAGAATGCTATTTGGTACTGTTTCGGCGTAATCGAAAGGCGTTTTTGCATCGATTCGTAACAATGGACGAAGCATGGATCAACCACTATACGCCCGAGTCCAACCGGCAGTCCGCAGTGTGGATGGAGCCGCATGAAAGCCGACCGAAGCGTCCAAAAACACAAACATCAGTTGGAAAGGTTTTGGCAAGTATTTTTTGGGATGCAAATGGAATAATACTGATCGACTATCTTGAAAGGAGAGCGAACGATCGTCGGAGACTATTACCTTGGTTTATTGGATCGTTTGAATGGTGAAATTAAGAAAAAAAGGCCGCATTTAGCGAAGGAAAAAGTGTTGTTTTACCAAGATAATGTACCATCAACCGATGGTGAAATTGGACTATGAATTGCTTTCTGATCCGCAGTATTCACCAGATCTAGCCTCCAGCGATTATCACCTCTTTCCAAATTTAAAAAGTAGCTCCAGGGAAAGAGATTTGGACCTGATGAAGAAGTCGAATGGGAAACTGAGCCTTATTTTGGCTTGACAAATCATACTATATAAAAGGTATCCCAATATTGGAAGATCCCTACAGCAGGCGTATTGAACGAAACTATGCTGAAGAATAAAATCGAATTTTGGTAAAAACAATGTTTATCCTTCAAATGTTTCACCCCATGTAGTACAGTTATTATTTTTATTGTAATGCCGCTTTTTCGTTCAGAAAATAATGGAAATCTCGATCGACACCTTTTCTAGAGTGAGATTCATGAAGACTCAAAAGTAGTAGATGGGTTCTATGCCATTTTCCGAATAATAAATCCTTGTAAACTCTAATTAAAAAGCGGTAACGTAGATATAATGAAGTACAGATTGTTCCGCTTGAAAGTCTTGCCTGATAAGACTCCAAATCTAACCATAAAAGTGTACTGGATAAAAGTGGTATAAACCGATAAATCTCGATAAAAAATAAAAAATTTCTGCGGTGGACAATTTCATGGGGTTTCATAAAAAATTTGTAAAATATTATATTTCTTTATATTTATTGTGTGTTACATTCCTAAACTACAACCTTATCACTCACTCACCTTTGAGGTAAAAGTCTATCATTAGCTAAAAATCCAGGATTGTGAAGGCCCTTGTTATAATCTCCATGTCGTGCTTGTACAGCGTAGGATGCCAGCAGAACTGAGGTTTCTGGAGGACAATAAATTTCATCTGATAAAATGGCGTTTTTGACTTGAAGGTAGAAGAGACGAAGGGTAATGTCTTGGATCAACTCCTCGGCTACATCTTCTGGGTAGAATTTGGCACGGAATTTGAACTGGAGTGGGTTTTCTTTTTTGACATCTTGGGCCATTACCTATAATATAAAATATACTGGTATTAGTTATCACCATTGTCAGCTAAAATTATTTTTCCTGCACTTGACAAGCCAACGGAAGTTATCAAATTGATATTTAAAATTTATTTATTATGCGTCACAGTAATTCAGAATGAACATAATGTCAAGTTAACAAGATTTGTGAATTCTTTAATTAAAAAAATTCTGAAAATTATACATCATTCTCCATCATTTACATAAAGGCTAGCCGAAAAAGTATTGGACCTTTTCTGGTTAGATAGCTTTAGTGTCATATTAGTGCAGTAAAAAAAAGGTCAAAACAACGATGAGATTATTATGATTGTATCTTCTCTGGGGTATCCAAAACGTAGTTTTTGAGCTTAAATGTAAATAACTCCGGTTACACGAGTCGGATCGAGACAAACAAAAAACTAAACTCTTCGTAATGAAATCTCCAACAAATCTTCGTTGATTTTAAATCGTTCAAATATGTACATAACCTACAAAATTGAAAAAACAGGCAAAAATCTGTTGTTTTTTTTTTCATTTTATTGTACAGGGTGAGTCAACGATAGCGTAAAGTTCATTATCTCATTTGTTTCGGAAATGACGAAAAAATGTTAAATATAATAGTTTTAGGGAATGTTAAGGTGCACAGTTTAAAATTATTTTTAAGTATACAGGGTACTTCAAAAAAGTGTAGTCGATATAACATATGTTTTTTTAAATGGAACACATATTTTCTAATTTATTTTTAAATTCTACGTAAAATTTTATAACTTTTTTATTAATAATGTTATATACCTAAACCTAGTAGTTTTTCTAATATTTTAATTTTTTTAAAAAAATACTAGTTTTCAGTTTTGTAAAAACTTGTCACTGCGCCATTGTTTTTTGAAGGTGGAATACTCGTAATTGGTACGAGCTTTCTACAGAGATGAAAAAAAAGATATATGCAAAGAAATTTCAGTTAGATGCTACAGGATGTTCAAAATAAATTTATACATTTCGGCTATTTTAAATTGAAAAATCTCAAATTTTTTAAATGGCACACCCTGTATATTATTATTTTTTCTGATAGATTTTACAAAACCCTGTAAAAAATTACAAAACTGAAAACCAGTATTTTTTTAAAAAAATTGAAATATTAGAAAAACTACTAGGTTTAGGTATACAACATTATTAATAAAAAAGTTATAAAATTTTACGCAGCATTTAAAAATAAATTAGAAAATAGCATGTTTCATTTAAAAAAACATGTTATATTGGCCATACTTTTTTGAAGTACTCGAAAATAATTTTAAACTGTGCACCTTAACATTCCCTAAAACTATTATATTTAACATTTTTTCGTCATTTCCGAAATAAATGAGATAATGAACTTTACTTTATCGTTGACTCACCCTGTACAATAAAATGAAAAAAAAGTTTTTTGCCTGTTTTTTTTATTCAATTTTGTAGGTTATATACGCACTTGAGCGACTTAAAACCAATCAAGATTTGTTGGACATTTCATTACGAAAAGTTTGGCTTTTTAGTGTTCCGTACGGAACACTTATAAGATGACTTCGGTGTCTGTCTGTCCGTCTGTCAAACCCGATTTTCTCCGAAACTATTTTTCATAGAAAGTTGAAATTTGGTAATAATATAGGAATTGATGGCCTCATGAGAGCCATGTAGTTTTGAAAGTTAAATTTTGACTTAAGGGGTTAGTTTTGGGGGTGAAATCGGAAGTGAAAAAAATTTTTTTTAACTAGGTAATCGGTTGTGGTGTCAAATGAAAGGTTGTGAAAACACGAGTAAAATTTATAAATATATATATATATATATATATATATATATATATATATATATATATATATATATATATATATATATAATGTAATACTTGCGCGCACTTTTCTTTGTATTATTTTTAAAAAATCGAGAAAAATCGCTGTCTACCTGCCTTATCTTGAAAAGTACTTATCAAAAAATTTTGAAAAAATTCTGGAATATTCTCCAAGATGTGTAGATTGAACGAAAATTATCACGAGTGCATTACCTTTAATAATTTATCTGGTATATAAAAAAAAAACAAAAATTTCAAGGTCATCAATTTTCAGTAGATTGGAAACAAACTTTGTTGAAAAACTCATTTGGAGTGTGTTTTGTGAAGTCACTGATCATTTTGTACTTCCATTATAAAATTTTTTATTTTAAAAGCAATCAACGTACGGAACACTAATTGCGCAAGTTCAACTTCCACTTGACCGGTTATTTTTTGTCTCGATCCGACTTATATAACCAGAGTTATTCACATTTTAAGCTCAAAAACCGCGTTTTGGAAAATGAAATTGTTTATAAACAAAAGGGCGGTTTTTCGAGGTCCAAAACTCAGGACAATACTCCTAGTGATACCCAGAGAGAATAAAATCGTAATATTGCTGTATCTTGACTGTGCAATTTCAAATGATTTTTTTACTGCACTACTACTGAATTAACAAAACTATTAAATTTAATTAATACAGCAATTAAACCCACGTAATAATTTTAATTTTTAACGCCTATTCACAAGGAACATTTTGTTTTTAGGCAATACCATTTTTTATTGTATTATTATTTTCATATAACCTAGGCCCATTAACCATTGTTTCATTGTTTAAACAATTTGTAAGATCCAAATTTAGAAATAATGATTTTAAAGTACAAAATATCTCAATGTTTAAATCATTAATTTAGTTTGAATTATTTTTCTGAATTTTCTCAGAAGTTCGGGTTATAAATGGCAAAAAACCAAAATGCGAATTTTCGTTTTACATGTTAATTAATTTTACCTTCCAGGTACAAAATGATGATCTAATATTTACTCAACGTCTCATGTTTTTAAAATTTACACAGCGAACTGAAAAAATATTGGTAAATTTATTTAACCAGTATTTCGCTGGAAAATATAAGATGGCAACTAAATACTGAATTTGACTTTTGAATACTACAACTAACTCAATCCAATTATAAATAATAATAATAAATTCTACCACTGACGCAATATTCACTATGAAGCAGATTAAATAAAAAGTAATAGAGTACAATTTGCCAACGTACGTATGCTTCATAGACTTAACTAAAGCCTTCGATAAAGTCAGACTCAATAATGTAATAAGACGTAACTAAGCGAGAACACTACAGGAAATACACCAATCTCAGGAGGAATTAGAAAAGGACACAGTCTTAGTCCGTGTTTATTAGTCCGTTTTTATTCAACCTTTTAATGAATGAAAAAACAGAAGATGTAGAGTCACTAGGAATTTGATACAGAATGAGTTACAACAAAATTACTCTGGTTGGTTACGCAAACGATGCAACTGATAGCCGAAAGTGAAGCAGACTTATAGACAACTTTTTAAATTTTATCAAGACTGTCGACAGCTTAATATTAGTATATCTACTGAGAAGCCTAAACCCATTACTATTGTCAAAAATCCTATCAGGTGCAATCTCTTAGTGGAAGATAAACCCACAGAACAGTTAATCTAGTTCAAATACCTTGGTATGGGTCTATCAAGCTATCGCGACCCAGTCAGACACCTTAGAGGATTAATTGACAAAGCAGCAGTTATCTCAGACTGGTTAAGAGGTATTGCATAGATCAATCAATACATGCGAACAAACAGCAAGGTTAAAGTATACAAGCCTTGATTTAGACCTAAAATGACCTACGCTTCAGAATCACGAGAAGACACCATTAAAACAAAAAGTATGCTACGTACTGTCGAAATGAAAACGCTAAGAAAAACAGTTGGTAAAAACAGGAGAGACAGGATACGAAACACTGACATCAGGGAACAATATGGCGTGCAACACGTGGCAAGATGGGGAAGATAAAGAAGACAGTGGTATAACCACGTAAAAAAGAATGGAAGACCACAGATTACCGAGGATCGTTCTGGAGGAAAAATCAGCAGGCAAATATCCACCAGAAAGATGGAGATAGTTGGCAATCTACCCCTCAAGGAATTCGACAATCTCGGAATTAACAGATCGTCAGATCTGTAAAAAGTTTAAAAACAAGAATAATTAACTATAAAGGGGGTATCTTATATTTTCATTTTTATAGTAGTAAAATTACTGGTGATAGTCGATTTTGAAATTTTTTAATAACTTTGTTTTAGCATATCAGAAATTTTTTATAACAAATTATCTAATTTATTTTTGTCACTGTTATCGTATTATTAAACCAAAATTTCCTAAATTCCGTATAGTTTTAAAAATAATTATTTAATTTTCAATTTTAATAGTATTATAGAGCAAAATGGTAGGTTTCAGTTTTTCCGTGTTCAACTTTTTCTATTGTGAATATTTTGTGCATATATGTATATATATATATATATATATATATATATATATATATATATATATATATATATATATATATATATATATATATATATATATATATATATATATATATATATATACATACATACATATATACATATACGAGGTATATCCACAAAGTAAGTTCCGTTTCTATTTCTATCCGCGGCAGCGCTGCGATCGCAGTTCCGAGCATGCGTGGCAGTTACTCTGACTCAAGCAGAAGAAAAGTACGCCATTTTCAGATCGCTGCTGCCGACGTGTTCTTTGTAGTGCTTCTTTATGATGTCAGCCTTAATTGAAAATGCCGCCGCTTGTGAAATCAGATCTGTGATTCGTTTTCTAAATGCAAAGAAAGTTAAACCAAGTGAAATTTATCGGCTAATCTGCGAGGTTTACGGACAAACTGCTATGAGTGATTCACTGGTTAGAAGATGGGTCAGACTTCAGTTTTTGACACGCTACAATGAAGACGGTGGTGATTTTCTTTCTCGGATGGATGAAACTTGAGTATCTTACGACACCCCAGAAACTAAACGGCAATCAATGGAATGGAGGCACACTTCGTCCCCCCAACGAAAGTTAAGCCTAAGCAAATCTTGACACCTCGAAAATTCATGTGCACCGTTTTTTGGGACAGAAAAGGCATTTTGCTGATTGATTTCTTACCACGAGGCCAAACAATCAATGCACATGTTTACTGCGAGACCATTAAGAAATTGCGCCGCGCAATACAGAACAAGCGTCGAGGATTACTGTCGAAAGGTGTTGAAACGTGACAAAAGAACTCCTACAGGAATTTGACTGGGACGTGTTTGATCATCCTCCGTACAGCCCGGACCTCGCTCCTAGCGACTTTCATCTCTTCTTACACCTAAAATTTTTCCTTGGTGGTCGACACTTCAACGATGATGACGAGCTGAAAGAACATGTTACCACATGGTTGAAAACACAGGCGGCAACCTTCTATGAAGAAGCCATACAAAAACTTGTGCCACGTTATGACAAGTGCTTACAAAATTTCGGAAGCTATGTAGAAAATTAGTTTAACAGTTGTAGATTTTTGTACAATAAATATTTTTTCTGTATCTGTACACGTTTTTTTATATAACCAAACGGAACTTACTTTGTGAATATACCTCGTATATATATATATATATATATATATATATATATATATATATATATATATATATATATATATATATATATATATATAGTCGACACTGTTTATAGTGAAACTTTATATAGTGAAAAACTCTTTATAGTGCAATTTTTTCAAGACCTAGAATATTTATTATACATAGCAATATATACGTGAAAAACTTTCTATAGTGAAATTTCGGTCAACATTTTGGTCTTTCACTTTATAGAGTGTCGACTATATATATATATATATATATATATATATATATATATATATATATATATATATATATATATATATATATATATATATATATATATATATATATATATATATATATATATATATATATATATATATATATATATATATATATATATATATATATATACATATACATACCAGGTGTACAAGTATGAAATGCGGATTTCAGACAACAGATGGTGCACCAGTGCAGTTTATGCTATAAAGATTTGACACTGCGCCATTTTGTTGTGTCATCAACAAGTGTCGCGCATGAGTGATAAATTGGAAAAGTGTGTGCATAGTGTTGTGTTGTTGTGTTTAATATGTGGAAATTTATACCGAACAAAGAACATTTGCGGACAGCATAATTTTTTGTTTTCATTTGAAGAAAACTGCTGTTGAATCATACCGATTACTTCGAAAAGCTTATGGTGAACATGCTCCATCGCAAGATACGTGTGAACGATGGTTTCAGCGTTTCAAAAGTGGTGACTTCGATGTTGCAGGCAAGGAACGTGGAAAACCGTCAAAAAAATACGAAGATGTAGAATTGCAAGCATTGTTGGATGAAGATGATTCGCAAACACAAAAACAACTCGCCGAGCAATATATATATATATATATATATATATATATATATATATATATATATATATATATATATAGTGGAATGTAATACATTAAAATTCCGGGTTTCAATCCGTTCGTCTAACAATGAATTTGCACGACGTTTCGCCAAAATCTCATTTGGCATTTTCAAGTGCTTCCGCTGCTGCTGTTACTCGATCCTGTGATCTTGCTGCTGCTGCCGCTCGAAGCTAACTCCAGTTAGCCTGTTCTGCGCGTCAATGCGCCGCCATTTTGTCCAATACCATAAAATAAAAAAATATTTTGTACATTTTAATATGCATATATTAAGACCTCAAAACAGATTTTTTTATTGCTTGCATAGTAAGAGTGTAAAAAATTCCCCAAAAGAGCCTATTTTTCGTGCCTGTTAGGTAGATGTTAACCTCTTAATAGAATTTTGTTTGAAGAAATTGTTCAATTTGTCCAGATTTTAGTGACGCAACGTGTATGTCTGCAATCAAAAATTGTAAGTTTTCAAGAAATTTTGAACTGTAAAAATGTTAATAATCGATTTAAGTATTTTATAGTTATCTCTACAAACCTTACCAGCAAGAGTTTTTTTAGCATTATTTTATTAAATTCCTGCAACGAAAACCGGACCTGCATTGTTTGTCATTCTCAGCTCGAAAGCCGCTTGTATCTCCAGAAAATCTTTAAATAAGATGCAGCCAGAAATACGGTATATAGGCACACTAGAGGTCAAACTACTTAATAATTTTTAAAGTTAAGGCGGACGAAGTAAGACACATAACATGGGACACCATCCATATGAGTTTATGTGTAGGTAAACATATTTCGTTAATTTCAATGTCTCGAAGACGTGTTGTAGGAAAGAACCGTTGCAGAGGTTATTAACTTTGTTATAATAGAAATTTTAGGTAAATAACTGAGAAAACTGAAACAGAGACGGGTATCATACGAAAAATGTAGAGGTTTTGTATTTTTGGAGTTTAATTTGAAGAATATTTGACGAGACATACAATACTGGTGAAATTATGACTTCGCAGGTAGCGCGGTACTGTCTAGTGTTATTCGCTTAAATTATTCGAGAGCAAAGCATGAATATCTTGATGTTCAAATAGTTTTATTGTTAGTTAAAGTTAAGCGCTGATCATCATATTGTAGTTACAAAGAAATGGAGGTAAGTATACAGTGGCGTGCAAAAGTTTCCGGCCAGTGACATTTCGTACTCTAATTTATTAAAAAAAATTTTTTTCCACTTCCGATTTCACCCCCCCTAAAACTAACCCCTTAAGTCAAAATTTAACTTTCAAAACTACATGACTCTGATAAGGCCATCAATTCCTATATTATTACTAAATTTCAACTTTCTATGACAAATAGTTTCGGAGAAAATCGGGTGTGACAGACGGACAGACAGACAGACAGACACCGAAGTGATCTTATAAGTGTTCCGTACGGAACAGTAAAAAGACTAATGATTTTTAATCATTATGAGATGTGAGTATGAGATATAGGAAACTAAATAATATAGTAAAACAATTTTATTTATGTTTATCAATATATTTATTATTATTATTCTTATATTTATACTAGCCGTGCCCGCGGCTCCGCTCGCGTGGACTTGATTCACTACTATCGCTACTGCTCATTCCTTATGTTACCTAACGTAATAAAATATCTGCCCTTATTTCCCCTTATCTCCTATTATTTCTCCTTATCTCCCATTATCTCTACATAATTTCCATTATCTACGCTTATCTCTGCTCATCTCCCATTATTTCTCCTTATCTCCCATTATCTCACCTTATCTCCCATTATCTAGGTTTATCTCGACTTATCTCGCAATATTTCTCCTTATCTCCCATTTTTTTCCTTATCTCCCATTATTTCTCCTTATCTCCCATTATCTCACCATAACTCCCATTACTTAGACTTATCTCTGCTTATCTCTCATTATTTCTCCTTATCTCCCATTATCTCTACATAATTTCCATTATCTAGGCTCATCTCTGCTCATCTCCCATTATTTCTCCTTATCTCACCATAACTTACATTACCTAGACTTATCTCTGCTTATCTCCCATTATTTATATTTATCTCCCATTATCTCACCTTATCTCCCATTATCTAGGCTTATATCGAATTATATAGAACATATCATATGTATAAATTTATAAAAACACGTAAATCGAATAAGTGGTTCTCAATTGATAAGTGCACTAACGGACAGACAGACAGAGAGACGGTTGCATTTTAAATATATATTGTATTCTTTGCAACATGATATTGTTCCATATTTAATGGTTTAAGCAGTATATTGTAAGAGAACACGCTAACGGTAGCCTTTCTTCCTACTTGATTCACTATTATCGTCACTGCTTATTCTTTATGTTACCTAACGCAATAAAATATATCCTATAACCTGGCCAGAGAACATATGTATGTTTAAAAAAAAAAAAAAAGTACGTAACGCACTAACGGACAGACAGAGAGACGCTGCATTTTATATATATTATAGATATAGATTATTATTATTATTATATAACCTGGCCAAAGAATATATGTATGAATTTAAAAAAGACACATAAATTAGATAAGTGGTTCTCGCGTGATAAACGCACTAATGGACAGACAGACAGACAGAGAGACATTGCATTTTATATATATTATAGATTATAGATTAAAGATATTCTCTGCTACATAATATTGTTCCATATTTAATGTTGCAAGGGAACGCGCTAGCAGCAAACTTTTTTCCGACTTCACTCACTATTATTGTCACTGCTCATTCCTTATGTTACCTATCGTAATAAAATATAGCCTATAACCTGGCCAGAGAACAAGTATGTTTTTAAAAAAAAAGTACGTAAATCGGATAAGTGGTTCTCCAGTGATAAGGTCACTAACGGACAGACAGACAGACAGACAGACAGAGAGACGTTGCATTTTATATATATTATAGATGTGCAAAAGTTTCCGGCCACTTTGTACTACGAGAAAAATTATTAGTCCATATGCTATATAATAGACTTAAATTATATTTTTATGTTAATATTTTGTAGCCATACCCTTTGCAGCGATAACAGCCGCACAACGATGTGGTATTGACTCAATTAATCGATTAATACAAGCAGGTGAAATTTTATCCCATTCTTCCTTGAATGATTTGAATAAGCGGCTTTATTTGAATATGTATGCTTTCGAACTTGACGATCTAGCGTTTCCCATAAGTGTTCTATTGGGTTCAAGTCCGGTGATTGAGATGGCCAGCTTAAAATTCTCACATTTGAAGCAGAAAACCACTGTTTTAACAACTTGGATGTGTTTGGGGTCATTATCTTGCTGAAATATCCAATTCTGCGGCAATGTTTCTTCAGCATATGATAACAAATTGTTTTCTAAAATGTCCTTGTAAATATCAGCGTTCATATTTCCGTTGATCTCGATTAATGGACCAACGCCTTTTGCAGAGAAAATTCCCACCATCATCACATTTCCTCCACCGTGTTTTACAGTAGGAATTTGGTACCAAACATCATTTCCGTGCCAATAGGACCTCGTACATGTTGTCTACCATCGCTTCCAAAAAGATTAAATTTAGATTCGTCTGTGAAAGCTACTTTTTTCCAACTTTTGATTGTCCAATTTAGGTGATCTTTGGCAAATTGTAATCGGGTCTTCTAATTCTTTTTACTGATTAATGGTTTTTTAATACCTATACGACCAAAAAGTCCCACATGATGTAGTCTTCGTGTCACAGTACTACGACTAACATTAGCTAGGTTTTCATCCTTTAGTTCGCGTGCAATTTTGGCAGCAGTTTTCTTGACATCCGCAGTTGATTTGCGTTTAATGATACGATCTACTTTTTTAGATGTTTTTCTTGGTCTTCCACAACGCGGACGATCTTTTAAACCATATCTACAACGGTTCTTTACAATAATATCGTTCACGGTTGATTTACCTATCGATAATAATGAAGCAATCTCACGAGAAGACTTTCCTTCTTTTGAAAATTTTATTATTCTCTTACGAATTTGGATTTGCATATGCCGAGCCATGTTTATGCTCCCACGACCCTTTATGAACTAAATGTGAACATTCAACGCGCTATTATCCGTATATACGTCTTTGAACGCCCTACTGCGTCAATAAATATTATGTGGCCGGAAACTTTTGCACATATAAATACAAGAATAATAATAATAAATATATTCACAAATAAAAATAATATTCTTTTACTATATTATTTTGTTTCCTATATCTCATACTCACATCTCATAATGATTAAAAATCATTAGTCTTTTTTTTTAATAAATCAGAGTACGAAATGTCTCTGGCCGGAAACTTTTGCATGCCACTGTATATCTTTGTAACAATTACTTTGGCGCAGTGGCATAATCTAACTCAAAAGGCAGGGGGGGAGGAAATTAACCTCTTGCACTGGAACTCTAAAAGCTTGAACGCCTCACAACACAACTTGAACTAAAAATCGATGACTAGGGGGAAGGTGACAAAAAAAACTCTCATTACAGTGAAACTGGAAAAATCTTACATTCAATTTAAAAATCGTCAAAAGGAGGCGGGAATTTAAATACCAAAGAGAATTTTCTACATTCATAAAACCGGTTAGGTATATGTCCCCCTTTGCTACGCTGTAGCTCAGAAAAAATGTATTTATTCACGAATATACAGTCGGTCGAGTCAAAACGTGCCGCGTAATGTTTATTAAAGAATGTATTTATTTAAAAATGTTTTACATCATTCGACAGTATAGGATTGCCATTAAAATGCTAATGATTCAGTAGTTTGTCCAGTCGCCATCAGCGTCGATGATCGCCTGGCATCTTCGGGGCATAATTTCGACGATATTTTTCGCGAATTCTTAAGGCAAGGCCTTTTGAACTGCCAGAATTTGTCGTGCTTCACTGTGTACACCTTTTTTACCCCGAAGCTTCTGTTTGATGTATGACCACACGCTCTCAACTAGGTTTTGGATCGAGCCACTCTACTCCGAAGTTTTGGGTGAAGCATCCACTCCTTATTTTTATCGACAAACTACCCTCTGGCACTCGATACTAATGACGTCTTGTACATCTGGAGCATTTTTCAGCGTTCAAATTTTAAGTACAGATGAGAGTCTTCCAAAAGACATCCCCAAACATGGATCTTCACAGATACACCACCAATCGGTTAGTGTAAATTGACCAAGCTTGTGGGATTATAACATAACCCCAAAATGAACCTTCATCGGTAAAAGTTACATTGCTTTAGTTTTCCTCGTGCGAGTCGTTTCTCTGTTTTTCGCTCAGAAATGGTTTCTTAATTGTACTCCCCCACTTTAAAGCGTTAGCCCGCAGATGAGTGCGAATGGTTTCATATGATATATCCAAACCTTTCTGCTTTAGTTGTTAAGTTAATTGAGGATTTCCGGAAAACATGTCAATTATCAATTTTTCGTCCTTGTCCGACACTTTTCCTCTCGAAGCACGTTCTGGTGGATCATCAATATTTTTTAACTGAGCGTATAGTTACACTCACTTGCTAACGAATGCCCTCGACTTCCCCATATGGACGGTCGCTGTAGTCATAATTTTCGGACCTTTTGTATGATTACATAAGAATACAACCTCGAACCACGAAACGTATGCAGCACTCATGTGTGGTAAAGTAAATCCCAAGATATAAGATCGTGCCTTTTTGCTTTTTGAATGGGGCAATAAACGACCCTATTAAGGTTTTGTGCATAGTGGCCAGGTATTACGATAAACGTATTTTTATTTTACCTGCTTTGTATACCGCCCTCACTTGCACCTGCAATCATATTGGATCTATTTTTACCTATATATTTACTACCTGACAACCCGGTTTGGAGCCCTTTAAGTATTTAATAATATAGGCCTAATGACCACAGGTCCCCATTAAGATTCGAAAGATACTTTTTATTATTTTTATTTTTAGTTTTACTTACAACGTAACGGTTCTATTTTAATTATGTGGCGTTCGGGGGAAAATTGCAATAGTGGCTATTGCAAGAGAAAACATTTATCACTTGACGCTAAACAAATATTGAAAAATGTTTACGACAGTTTGGTAAAAGGAAATTTGAATAAACAAAGTGCTTTGCAAGAAACCAGTGAACTAACAAAAACCCCAATTTTTACGATTAAGGGTATTGTAGGAAAACCATCACTGAGGAACGGGAAAAAACGGAAAGATTTTCAAATGTATCATGTAGACGATTGTGAAAAAGACGTCATTAGGAGAAAAATATATTCTATGTATGAAGAGCAGTTGGAGCCGACACTAGACAAAATAAAATTAAGACTGGTGCAGGACGGGACCAATATACATTGTGGCCGATCAACCCTTCACAGAATTCGCTTTAGAATGGGATTCACGTTCCGAAAAATCAACAAAAGGCAAGTAGTGATGGAGTCACAAAGATTACGAATCTTGCAACATACTTATTTACAAGAAATTAAAAATTATCGATCAGAGAATTGGCCAATAATTTACCTTGACGAAACATTGTTCGATACCCATGACAGTGTGCAAAAAGAATGGGTTGACAGCAGTACAAAATGTCAGACTAACGCATTTTCAAATAAAGGCAAACGAATAACCATTTTGCATGCTGGATTTGAAAAGGGCTGGGTTTCAAATTGTCTACTATTATCTGTAAAAAACAAAAAAGTTTCAAAATTCCCTTTTGCCAAATGTTCCCAAACAGAGTGTTATAGTTATGGACAATGCAAGTTACTATAGTCGCCTACTAAATAAGGTTCCTAATGCAGCCAACACCAAATCGGAAATACAGGAATATATGTTAGAAAATGACATTTATTTTGACTTTAGTTATAAAAAAGTGATCTTTTGGAAGTTTTGAAAGACTATAAATTGAAACAGAAGTATGTTTGTGATAGTATGGCTGAGAAAATGGGACACACTGTTTTGCGGCGTCCTCCGTATTATTGTGTGTTTAATTGGCATCAAGTTAAATCAAAAGTAGGGGCACAAAATGTTTCTCCTACTTTAAGCGTGTCAGTATTTGAATTAGTAAAAACAGTTATAAATGATATACCTTGTGCAAGCTGGAAGAATTCCATTCAGCACGTTGTTAAAGTTGAAAATTCATATATTTATGTAAATAATATAAAACCACTGATAATTACCTCAGCTAATGACAGTGATAGTGGAACCGAATTAGGCTTATGTTAGAATATATTTTTATTTATACAATATGTCCCCTCTTGTAAACCCCATTCATTCAAACTGTATATTTGTACTTCTTATCCATTTGTTTTTACATGCATCTATAAATAAACATCTCCAAAAACTTATAATTTTATTTATTTGCATTAATGAATAAAATTCTTAAGTCCATCGCTGCAACCTACCATAAACAAAAGGTCAGAATTTTTATATTGCCCACTGAAAAGGGCAAAGTCAAGATCTTATATTTTGGGACAGGCTATAACGTACTATTTAACCATAAAGCATTGTTTGCAGGGATGCCAAGAATAACCTCGAAAAAAAAAATTTCTTTTACTGGTTGCAATTTATAAGGGACACGTTCTTACTTGAGCGACTGTAGAAGAATATTTGATATTTGCTATTAGCTATTATTTATTATTATGATTTCTTTATAAAAAGATAACTTTTCAAGACCGCGCCAATTTTGACACTGACATAGCTGTTCTTAACATTTGTAGAATTTGTTTATACGGAATTAATAACTGAATTGACAAATTAAAGCCATATCTTATCTTAGAGGTATTTTACGAGTATTTTTCTTACTTTTCTTTTTACTTTATAGTGGCAAAATTTTGTGTGCTGTTTTTTGAAGTCGGTTTTTTTTTGTTAAAGTTGTTTTGAATTAAAAATCTCTTTTTTCTGGTCGGTAGTGAATACAGTCAACAATATGTAGAGATATACAGTACAGATTACGTAGACATCTGAGTGATGAATAATATTTGTATTTTTTATGATAAGTTGACCATCAAAGCCGGTTCTGTATCAAGACATCGAAAGAGAACTCTTTGTGATATATTTAACATCAGATACGTACACAAGAAAAAGGAATTGAAATATATCTTGGTGATATATAGTCACTTCTCTAGACAGAAATACTGCTCTTGTCACGCAGCGTACATCGAAGAACATAAATTTATAGTTACAGTAAAATACCGATCAAGCTCAATGTGTCTACCTAAAATAAATTTAAAAAACCTGCCAAGAGCAAGTCGGACTTACGCAATTAGTGTTCCGGACGGTGATTGCTTTTAAAATAAAAAATGTTGTTACCCTAAATAAGTTTTCGACAAAGTTTGTTTTCAATCTTTGTTGAAAACTTATGACCTTGAAATTTTTATTTATTTTTTTTTATATACCAGATAAATTATCAGAGGTAATGCACTCGTGATGATTTTCATTCAAACTACACCTTGTGGAGAATATTCCAGAATTTTTTCAAAATTTTTTTAATCAGTACTTTTGAGATAAGCGATTTTTGACAATTTTTTAAAAATAATACAAAGAAAAGTGTGTGCAAGTATTACATCATATACACTACCGTCAGAATGTATTTGCCCACCTAGAAATTTCAATGTAATTGCCAAAATTTAATACCTAATTAAACCCTTTTATTATATTAGGTTTATTTAATTGTTCTTAACAAGTGTCCATCATAAAATTGTTTAGATAAGCCTTTTTGGTGAAATCACAAATTAAAAACCAATTAGAACAAATTTCCAAGTTTTGCATGATAATCGTTTTGAATCGATTTCTGAGAATTCCAGTTGAAGTGAGAACTCATTTCAAGTTTCTAGGGATTATGGAAATTCCTAGTGACATTTTATGATAAAAACTATGCTATAAATACCATTGCTTTTTGGAAATTAACCATTCGCAAACAGTACTTTGTCACTGAGACAGGCTCAATTGTTTTGTGAAAATGCCAAAAACGAAAGAAGTTTCCGTTGAAAATCGGGCTCTGATAATTGTGAGACATCAAAATGATCACTCGAGTCGACAAACCGCGAGTGATATGCGGATACCAAGGACAACGGTGGACTCCATCGTAAAAAAAATTTCTGCGGGACATTGAATTATCAACCAAAAACATTCAGAAAGGCCTCGAAAAACGACTCCCGCTGAAGACAGAGCTATAACAATGTCCAGCAGACATATTCGCCGCCTAACCGCACCAGAAATCACAGTTCAAATCGACGAGTTTACGTGCGACGGTCAGCTGAAGAGAGGATGTTGGAAGCCTGTTAGTTGCCTACAGTAAAACATGGTGAAGGTTCAGTAATGGTTTGGGGTTGTTTTGGCAACGGTACAGGTGGAACAATTTTTAGGATAGAAGGAATCATGCGAAAAGAACAGTATCAAGAAATTTTGCTAAATCAAATGCTTCCTTCTGAAAGATAATTTTCAGGGGAAATTTATTTTTCAGCATGACAACGACCCTAAATATCCTGCTAAACAAAGTAGAGAACTTTTGGACCAATGGAAATCCGATCACGTCCTCGAAGTGATGACTTGGCCTCCACAATCACCCGACTTGAACCCCATCGAATTGCTGTGGGACCATTTGGACAGGTGGGTTCGAAAACTCAATCCAACATCAGAAAATCACTTGTGGGAACTTTTACAAGCAGAATGGGTTAAAATAACCGAAGAAACTCTGAAGAAATTACTGAACAGGATGCCGAAACTCTGTAAAGCGGTAATTAAAAACAAAGGACGTCACATAAATGAATTGCCCGAAAGATGGGAAAAATGTATAATAAGCGATGGAGCACTGAATAAAGCACTTTTTATCATTCTTCCGAATTTAACATGTTTTGTTTAGAAAAAAAATCTGCATTTCATACTTAAAAAGGTTAGATTAGATGTTAAAATTTGAATATTATTTGGCAAACGGATTTAATAGGGCAACTGATGCAGGTTTATTGTGCTTCAATTCATAATTGACTCATTTGAAATGAAAATGTATTGTATAAGCAGTCATTGTTAATACCAGTCTTTTTTCTGCTGATCGTACTGTTAGTATTGTAACCGGAATGGTTATTTTTTACAATTATTGTGTTGCAACACAATAAACAAACAATCGAATATATACGCTTGACACGTGACCTTTGACGACTATTCAATGGAGTAGGTACAGGTGGTTACGGTGAGAAATTCAAGGTGGAAGATAAATGCAAATATCATATTTAAAAAAAAAGTTATGCAATGGGAATCCAAAGCTCGTATCGTGTACTGTATCTTGTTAACCTTCAACGCATCAATTAATAGATTTGGGAAATACATTTTTTTTTTGATAATAGTAGTTTTAAAATTTGGTTCTACTTTTACAGTTACAAAAATCTGTTCGGGTACTTACAGTACAGAAAGTAAACATGGAGTCGTGTATCAAAAAGAACGATATCGGTATTTTGTGTGTCGATTTGTAAGTATGGATGAGACTTGGGTTTACCAGTATAATCCTGAATTTCGAGTCCAGCTGTTCAGCTCTAAATTGCAAACAAATTATGGCATCAGTTTTCTGGGATGCAAAAGGAATTTTGTTAATTGATTACTGGTAAAACAATCACAGGAGAGTATTACTGCAACCTTTTGGACCAACTGGATGAAAAAATTCGTGAGAAAAGACTCGGTTTGCAGAAGAAAAAAATCATCTTTTATCATGCCAATGCACCTGCTCACAGGGGTGCTTTGGCAACGGCAAAACTGGTCGGATTAAAGTATGAATTGTTGGAACATTCACCCTATTCGCCAGATCTGGCTCCGTCTGACTTCCATCTGTTTCCAAACCACAAAAGATTTCTACGCGGGAAGCGTTTTTCAACAAATGATGAAGTGATAGCATCCGTAGATGGATATTTTGAAGGTCTTCCGGAAAATCACTTCGAGATGGGGGTAAGTGAATTGGAATATTGCTGGAAAAAAGATACTGAGCTTAAGAGAGATTATACTGAAGAATAAACGTATTTTGATTTATTAATTCATCTTGTTTCATTTCCGCTTCCAAAACTTATTGACTAACCAGTATATATATCAATCGGTTTTATAACGTCTTCCGATGCCTAATTTCCACTCCTCCCGGTTTCTCCATCCCTCCTCCTCTAGATCTCTCTCTAGTACTTCCTTGTTGATTCCTGCTCTCCAGCTCGTGTTATCGTGTCATTTGGTATGCGGTCTTTTCTGGATTTTCTAGCTGCTCGTCTCCAGAAATCCATTTCTGTAGCTTTTAGTATTTCTTCTGTTCTTTCTTTCAATGGCCACACCTGGGAGCTGTAAGTTATTATACTTTTCACTATTGAGTGTAAATTCTCTTCTTATTTTCAATGGTTATGTTTTTGTCCCATAGTATACTATTAAGCATTGCAATCGCTTTTCTTCTTTGGATATTCCTCTCGAATATTGCTTCTTCCATTGTTCCATCCCTAGATATTCTCGTTCCCAAATACTTATAACTGGCACAGTGTTTGATGGTGTGTCCTGTGGCCAGTTTCAAGTCCTGCTGTTGTCCTCCGACGCACATGTACTCGGTCTTTTTAATATTGACTTTTAGGCCCCATTTTTCATATTTCTCCATAAGTTTTCGTGTCATGTATTCCATATCATCGATGTCCCGAGCGACTACTACCTGGTCGTCTGCAAATGATAGCGTGTACAATGTAGTATCGTCATCCAGTGGTAATCCCATACTGCTGCATTTCCTTTTCCAGTTCTTCAGTGAACTCTCCAAATAGATTTGAAATAGCGTTGGGGATATACAGCAGCCCTGTTTGAGACCCTTTGTGACCTGGAACCCTGTTGTTATACCATATTTGGTTTTCACACTACTTCTTGCGTCTTGGTATAAGGACTAACCAGTACTTTTATAAATAGCGAAGAAAAAAGTACCATCCTTGCATACGCGAAGCGTAATAAAGCTATAAAAACAGAGTTTCATTCTTCCATTATTTACTATAGGTGTTGGCTTGACTAGATCCTCGAAATTCCCTGGGCGTTTACGCTAATCGTTACGTTGAAATTACTAGAAATACAACAGATCAAAGATCCCATATACTTCAAAATAAACTATGATTCCTGTACGGTACGCATTTTTTTAATGAATAAAAATCAAATATACAGCAAGTTTTTTCGGTTGGCCGAGCACCATGATGACCGTTAGTCGGATGCGCTGAAGCAAGAAATTTTAACAAGTATTGCTTAATAATGTTTTTGTTTTTATGATATGTGTTCGCACTGGATAAATTGAATGAAGGTAATGCGTATTATGTTTGTAAATATCAGGTTGTTAAAAAAGGTATAAGTCTTTTTCTTGTTAGATATGTACAGTAGAATCTCGAAAAAGTTAACCGAAATGTTCCAAGGGTAATTAACGTTTTCGAACTATTAACTTTTCTAAGCGGTTTTCAAAATTGAAAAAATAAAATAATAAACCCAGATTTTTTGGAAATGACATGCTAAATTTATTTCATTGACTTAGTTTTCATCACTACAAAAACCAAACTTAGATTTAATTTGTACCGGTTGGTTTAAAGTTCATAGTCACTCTTGAATATTTTCGTGCGCAGTAACTTTATATTAATTTGTACGGAGTGGTTTAAAGAAGCAGTCGAGACTTGTCTGTTTTTTTTTTCTTTTGTGTAATAGCTGTTGACCATTTTCGTGCGCATATTGACAAGGTCTGCCACCTGATTTGCATCGTTATTGTTTTCAAACCATTTTATCAAGGTATTGATGCTTTCAACTGCTTTCGAGAAGCTCACTTTTGGTTGTTGAATATCTTGCTCGATAATTGACCCGTCGTTATCATTATCAAACACTTCGAAATCATCGTTATCTTCTGAAATTTGATCATTGTTCCAATTTTCAATGTCATCAATGCTGATGTCAACATTATCACCCACCTTTGACATCAACAATTAAACTTCTCGAAGTGTATCGTTGTATGCACTATTTGATATAATCAATTTAGAGAGCGGAATGTCGTCTTCACTATCGTACTGACCATCATCCCACTTTTTTATCTTACTCCACGGTTTTATAAGAACAGCTTGCGGCAATTCGTCCCACGGTGATTTAAGTAACAAAATAGCATCACGAATTGTATGTGCCTTCAAAATATTTTCAACGTTTTCTTGTGCGACAATGTTGCATAACAATTTAGTTCGATATCCTAACTTGACCAATCTTATGGGATTTTGATCCATGGGTTGCAAAACCGCTGTTACGTTAGGTAATAAAAGCATTGAAGCAATGTTTCCATCATCAGACTGTAGCATGTCAATTGGCTTATAGGCAGTACAGTAATCAATCAGCAACAATGTCTTTGGTGGTAAATTATTTTTAGCAGAAAATTGGCGAACCTGCAAAAATTTTTATGCAATAACCTGCAAAATTTTTTATGAAACTAAAAAAATAAGTTTACCTGTTTTATAAATGAATGATGGAACCAGTTGAAGAATAACGTATTCCAATGGGTTTTCAAATCCCTTAAAGCAACGTGGATTGGCAGATTTACCAATGACCAACGGCTTTAACTTGTGCGAACCATCTGCGTTAGCACACGTCAAAAATGTGATTCTTTCCTTTGCAATCTTTCGACCCGGAGCGGTCTTTTCGTTTGCTGTGACAAATGTTTTATCTGGTAAAAAACGATAAAATAGTCCAGATTCATCCGCGTTATATAGTTGTCCATTTCATTAATTTTTGCTCTTAAATTATGAATGAAAGATGTAACATCCGACGTATCGCTTGAAAGGATTTCCCCACAAATTTTGAGATGGCGAATACCATGTCTTCTCTTAAAATTTGCTAGCCTTCCATCACTGGCATTAAATTTTTGTCAAGGGTGCAGTATGGCGAATTCGTGCTTAGCTCTTGATTTTAAAATTGGACCAGTCATTGCACAATTACGCTGTCGTTGGTTCAAGAACCATTTATACAACCTTGCCTCAAGATCAGCATATTCCGGTTTATGTAGTGTTTTCTTGTGTGCTTTTTCATATGTGTTCGCCACAGCCTCTAAAATTTCATGGCGTTTTTTCTTTATTTTTGAGATTGCTACTTTAGATACACCATAATTCAACGCCAATAGTGTTCCGTGAATACCTTGATCAATCTTTTTTAAAATCTCCACTTTCTGCTGCAAATCTAATCTGCTTTGACATTTTTTAAGTAAACAATACACAACTCACAAACTCAAACGCTAACGACTAACTAAAACAATGGTGTTTAACGATGAAGATGAGGTTTTCGCACCTCAAAATAGAAAAGAAGTTCGGGGAATACCATAATCCAACAAACAAAATTAGAGCTCAGTGCTGCCACTGAGAATTTTTTTAAAGTGGCCAAATTGCCATTTTTATGAACGGAAAAAACCGTTGTTTTGAAAAATTCATACGCTCTGAAAAGTTAACTGAAGAGTTAACTTTTTAGAGCGGCACGTGGATGCTGAAAAACGGTTAACTTACCCGAGCGATTAACTTTTACGCGAGTTAACTTTTTCGAGATTCTACTGTATTTTGCATTTGGAATTAAGTTATATTGTGAAATCAAAGTCTGGTAAAACTTTATTTAAAATGAATATTTAATCTGCATTATTATTTAAGGATGCAAAAATAAATTTAATTTTCAGTCAGTATTAAGATTAATATAATGTTCAGCTAAAAGTACAAGTTGAAAACTGATACAACCAGGCTCGGTGTGAACATTAGAAAACAGTTTACTTCCCAACAAATAAAAAGCAGAGTTGAATATAAATTATTAGCTTAGTATTTGTCTTTCATAATGCATATTGTGCCGGTCTTTGACAAACAAATTTCCTTTTGTTCATTGTGAACAAACACAATGCGCCTGAATATAGTGATTTTGTTCAATACTTAAACTATATTAATTAATCATCTTTTCCTAAAATTAAATTGTTTCGTTATAGCAAATTGTCGTCTATTTTCAATTCTATTTTTTACGCACCGATTTCATTAAATAGGTATTTTATGGACCTTTGTCTTTTTGTTATACGTTTTATTTATTCTGTTCGAATGCCAAGAAGAAATTACATTAAATACGCCATTGCCGGTGAAAGGAAGAATTTTGGCTTGGTATTTGGAATGTGCATGATAGGAATACATAAAAAATGATTTAATTCGCAGTAATTACTATTTAACTACTACTTAGACTGTTAAAAACATCTCTTAAAATAGGAGTCGTTCAGACCACAAATGTGACAAACAATATTTAAGAGAACGTGGGAAAAATTGTAGTTGATCATTTAAATATTTTACACTGTTGTCAATTTTACTTTTCCAGATTTTCATAAGTAAGGGACGAAAATGATCTTTTTTTGGATTTTAGAAAAAAATTAAAGCACACGACAATATTTTCCAGGATTTATATATACATTGGCTGTAAGATTAATTCCTTTAACACCACCATTTTTAATTTACAGCCATTTCTGACCAAAAAGTGGCTAAAATCGGACTATAACTTAGAAACAAGGTACATAAAAATTCGAAGTCAGCAGGTCAAAGAACATAAGAAAAGTGTACCTGGACGTTAATTTGACTAAAATATATAAAATGGGCAAAAATGGTCATTATATAAAAGGGGAAAACGTTATTAGGATTCACGAAGAATAATTTCAGTAAATCGCATGGATAAACTCATAATACGGTATATTCTCGTATATATTAATTTTTGACGCTTTTTACGGCAAATTAGCGAGTTTTTCCATTTTCCGCGAAATTTTGCATATTGAGCTGTAAAAAAAAGGTTCTTAAAAAAAGTCCTGTTCAGCAGTGAATAATTGTTTCTGGAGGTCCAAGGAACAATTTAAATCGAGTCTAATTAGAGTTACTTTCAAAAAAAATTTCGCTCTTTTTCGAACCGCTAACATATTAACAATTTACGGAAATATTCATATATATATATATATATATATATATATATATATATATATATATATATATATATATACATATATACATATATACATATATACATATATACATATATATATACATATATATATATATATATATATATATATATATATATATATATATATATATATATATATATATGTATATATATATACATATATAAATATATATGCCGACAATCTAAAACAGCATATTTTTGAAGCAACAAGGGTCACTAAAACCACCTCTGCACTTATTGTTAATATATTTAGTAATTTAAATTACAATGATTGTAACAGCTATGTTCTTAACTCCGCTGTGTCGGATCATCACGCCCAGGTGCTGGTGCAAACAGTGAGCTTGGAGAATGCTGAAAACCCATTTATGTATGTATTTTTTAAAGCAAAAAAATGAACTAAATGGGGTGGATTGGATGCCGATTTATGGGAGCCAAGATGCTGATTGAGCATATCGGTTGTTTATTGGGATTTTCATGTCTCCTTTTAATCAAATATTTGTTAGGAAATAAAATAAAAAATCCAGAACAGTAATAAAACCTGGATTAGCCGTTGAATAAGAGTCTCTTGTGCGAAAAAAGAATTTTATTTTATAAAAAGAATAGAGGACAAATAACAGTTGAATACTACAAAAAATATTGCAATATTTTAAAAAAGGTTATACATGTTAAGTATCTTTCAAATTAACGATTTATACCGAGCGCAGATAATAAAGTAAAAGCAACATGGCAAGTTGTAAATACAGTAATAAAAACAACAAAAAAAGAAAATACTATTTTAGAACATTTCTCAGTTGAACATGATAATCCCAAAGATGTCCTAAACAATTTTAATAACTTTTTCCTGGGAGCTTGTCCACAACTTAGTGGTGGATCTGGGAAAGTGTATATAAAGAAACAAAATTCAGAATCAATATTCCTAAATCCAACAAATTCTGAAGAAGTTAAGAAAATAATTGTAAAGTTACCCAATAAAAAGTCAGTGGGAGACGATGAAATATCAACGTTTTTATTAAAAAGTGTGTCTTATTTAATATCAAAACCGATCTCTCATATTTGTGTCTATCAACAGGGAATTTTCCAGACTTGCTGCACATATGCAGGCTGTGTAAAAGAAGGGTGAAAATTTTTCTAAAAATAATTGTAGGCCAATATCTTTACTATCTAATATAAGTAAAATTTTTGAGACAATAATATTAGACAGACTCATTATATTTTTTGAGCACCACTCGCTAATAGCTGACAGGCAGAATGGTTATTTGAAGGGTAGATCTACGATCCGTCCTTATATCAAGCTCTTGAGAGGGTTCTACGGTCTATGAATGAAAACAATGAAACACTAGCTATGTGTATAGACCTTTCTAAGGCTTTTGATTGTGTCAATCACCAAAAATTGTGCAAGAAGTTGGAACTATATGGCATAAGAGGTATTGCATCAAACCTGATTAAATGCTATCTGAGTAATAGGAGTCAGCAAGTAGTTGAGCGAAACGAGTATAGTAATCTTATAAAATCAGATAAAGTTTTAATTAAGCGGGATGTGCCACAGGGCTCTATTTTGGGACCTTTTTTGTATATAGCATATACCAATGAGCTCCCGGGAGTGTTGCCTGAACACATGGTACTCTATGCGGATGACACAACTTTGATCTTTCCAGAAACGAATCGGGAGTTATTACTAACTAAAGCAGTAAATACATTAGACCTTTTGCAGAATTATTTTATATAAAATGACCTTTCTTTGAATGTTACCAAAACACAAATGCTGTATTTTTGCAATAGCAGTGAAAGTCGTTTTCAATTTAAATATCTAAATAATGAGGTAAAATCATCGGAGGAGGTGTTGTTTTTGGAGGTCCGTGTGGACAGGAGATTGGATTGGAGGGCTCATGTAGAGGGTGTTACATTGAGCATCGCTAGGTTTAGTTTTGCTTTGAAGATTGTGTCGGAGAGTGTGGGCGTGATTGCAGCAATCACTGTCTACCATGCTTACGTGGTATACAAAATTACATACGGTCTGATATTTTAGGAGGGGCTCAGGTGATGTTGGGCGAATACTGTTGCTACAAAAATGGTGCTTAACAAATATATTTCAGTTAAAAACAGGAGATAGTTGTAGAAATATTTTTATTACTCAAAGGCTGTTAACTGTATTAGGATTGTATATTCTCGAGTCTGTTATGTTTGTTTGTAGCAATAGAGATCTGTTTGCGGAGAGTGGTAGTAAGCACAGCTATGATACTCGACATAAGCAGAATTTGGTGGCAAATAAATGTAACTTTTCATATATTTAAAAAAAGTATTGTATTTATAACTCCTTCCCAAGATGTTTTAGAAGTCTTCCTAAGGCAATACTAAAGGCAAAACTCACTACTTGTCCAGTAAGTAAGTCTTTATGAAATGAAAGAATTCTATGATGATGCTGATAAAAGGTTTTTAACACGAATTAATAGTTAAAAATTGGAAGGACACTTACTATGTAAGTTTGTACATATCTTTATAATTATTTTCATTTGTTAATAGAAATATGGATAAGCTCGTACAACGATAATAATGTAATAATGGAATTGGATATAGGATAGCTGTAGTCTTAGAGTAAGTGCTAGATTGTAAGTATTTTTGTTTGTTATTTAGAAATGTATGCCCTTACGGCTTTTGATAAATTCCTCACCCTACGGGGTATTTTTTGTGACATTGTTCGTACACCGTATGATGTTACATTTGGAATCAATGAGTTATTATTATTATAATATATATATATATATATATATATATATATATATATATATATATATATATACATACATACACATATTCATAAAAAAATTCTATACGAACAACGGACGAATTGTTACTTACCTGTTCATTATCACTATCCACGTCATCGTCACTATCGACAGATGACGTATAATGCCTTTTAATGGTTTTAAAGCATTTCGTGCATTTTGATTTTAAAGAATCCGGCTGCATGCAATTAGAAACCAAAGATAAAATCATGCAAAAATTTAAAAAAAAGTTTCGCTACTAAAGATCAACTCAGAAGGTCAAATTTATTCCAAACAAATATCTGAACATAATGTCAAGCATCAAAAAAAACACTAAAATGTTTAAAAAAAAAGAACTTTCACATGTTCGTGAAATGCGTTATGGATATATGACGCGTGATGTATGCTAAAGTCATAGAGCAACAAACAATTTGAACATCTGAGGGAGACCTTAAAATGCTACTATTGCTTCAAATTACTAAGAAAAATATAAATTAAATTAAATCCAAAGGTGACAATTCGATAGGTCGTAGAGATGGAGAGATAATTTTCGGAATAAATTTACATTTTTAACATAAAAATACTACAAATATTAAATATCTTAAGTAACATCATGCCATATTAAAAAAAATTAAAATCGAACATGCATAAACAAAAGTCGTTCATACGGAAATGATCATGCTTTTAATTTACTATCTATTTGATTAAAGGAGAAATCTGTGCCAAACCTCACAGCTTACAGGTTACCTTCTTTATAATTTCCTCTACTGGCTGACGTCATAAGTTTTTCAAAATATTTTATTAACATATCTATCTTTGCTAACGTCATCACCAATATAAAACTTACGATATACTACTAAAAACATGTGGCGAACAGGTTATGATTTTAAATAGAATCATTTCGATAATCAAAACAGGATGCATGGTCAAAATTAGATCAGTAAGCGTCCAAAATCGAAAACAATTGTAATTCCTAATTTTAAAATAGACAACCCACACTGATATTTACAAAATTATAAGTATTATTTGAATTTTCCCACAATAAATGGATAGGTTTTCCATAAATTACGACAAAAATACGGGCCTCTTTCACTACATCTGAAGTTAGCCATTGTTATAACTTAAAAGTATGAAACAGATCATTTTAAATATATAGATAGATATATTGTACAGGGTGAGTAAACTATAGAGTAAAGTTCATTATCTCATTTGTTTCGGGAATGACGAAAAAATGTAAATACAATAGTTTTAGGGAATGGTAAGGTGCACACTTTATTTTTGAGTATACAGGGTAGTTCAAAAAAGTGTGGCCGATATAACATGTTTTTTTAAATGGAACATCCTATTTTCTAATTTATTTTTGAATTCTGCGTAAAACTTATTTATATACCTAAACCTAGTAGGTTTTGTAACATTTCAATTTTTTTTAAAAAATACTAGTTCTCAGTTTTGTAAAAAATTGCCAGTAGCGCCATTGTTTCTGAAGGTGGAATCCACATAACTGGTACGAGCTTTCTATAGAGATGAAAAAATATATATATCTAAAGAAATTTTAGTTAGATGCTACAGGGTGTTCAAAATAAATTTATACATTTCGACTATTTTAAATCGAAAAATTTCAAATTTTTTAAATGGCCCACCCTGTATATTATTATTTTTCTGATAGATTTTACAAAATCCTCCAACTTTTATTAAGTATGTCATATAACTATTTCTAGTTTTCGATTTATTTTGAATTTTTCAATTTTTACCCTCGTTTTTTAATACACTTACGCTATTGTGAACACATAAACAAATAGTTAATAATAATTTTAATATAGTTTAACTTTTCTAATGATTAATTATTCTTCTTCTTCTTCTTCATAGCCTTTTTACATCCATTGTCGGACATAGTCCTCCCCTTTTGTTCTCCACTTATCTCGGTCCTGTGCTTCTCGTATCTACGCTAGGCCGGCTGTAACTTTTAGACCGTCTTTCCACCTTGTCTGAGGTCTGCCCCTTGATCTCTTTCCCAACCAGGGTCTCCAATCCTGCATCTTCCTATTCCATTGGAATAGGAAGATGAATGATTAATTATTATGACGTAATAAATGTTCAAAAATATGCCCGTCTACTTGAAAACACATGTTTAGTCGTTTTACTATATTTTCCTTCACTTTCCTTAGCATAAAGGGCGTTATTGTCATGCACGCATCCCGTATCCTATTTTCCATATCTACTGGTGTTGTAAGGGGATTCACATGAACACGATCTTTAATGTAGCCCCACAAAAAGAAGTCTAAAGGTGTTAAGTCACATGATCGAGGGGGCCACTGAATGAATCCATCCCTACCGATCCATTTTTGTGGGTAACGATCCTTTAAATGTTCCCGAACTTCCCGGTGGTAATAAGCAGGAGCTCCGTCTTGTTGAATCACTTTTATTCCGTTTCAAAGTTAACAACTTCTTCAAGGAGCTGGGGTAATTCGTTTTGCAAAAAATTTAGATACCTAGGCCCGTTAAGCGGTTCGCGGAAAAAATATGGACCAATAATTCGAAAATTTAATATTCCACACCATACATTAAGCGACCAATGGTTTTGGTTTTGAACTTCCCGGACCCAAAATGGATTAACTGTTGAATAATAATGCATGTTATGGCTGTTAACTACTCCTTTATTGCGAAAAGTAGCATCATCAGAAAACATTATTTTGGATAGGCCTCTATTCCTTCATTCATGGTGGTACAAAAGTTTACTTATCGTTCAAAATCACGGTCTTGAAGTTCTTGGTATAGTTCCATATGAAAGGGATGATACTTGTATTTTCTCGTGGTGTGATTAGCCGTAGATTGGGATGTGTCAGATAAGTCAGCTAGTTGACGGCTGCTGACCTGGGGATTATCTTCAACATGAAGTAAAATCTCCATCTTTTTCCTCATTGGTAGCATTCTCATTTACTACTTTCCGTTTCGTATACTCAACGCTACCACTACCATCAAATCGTTTCATTAAGCACTAAAAAGATTTTCTAGATAGTATACGTCTATTAGGGTACTTCGTTCCATAAAGCCTTACTGCCAAAAGATAATTTTTTCCTGCCTCGCCCAGTATATAAACCATATCAATTAATTCATTTTTAGGAAAATCCATAACTATTACCTTTATACGTCACTTATTATAACAAATTAAACTATTTTTACTTGCTTAATAGAGATGTCAAAATTTGACAATGCCTACAACGAAGGTGCCGAGTCGACGTAAACTTCGCCGAATTCCGCTTTTATCTCATCTTGAATTTTCTTTTTCAAAAACAAATATTTTATCACTGCTCGATATTCACTTTTTTCCATTGTTGTAAAATCACAAAAGTTGTTCTATTTAAATAGCTGCCCCTTCCAAACTAAATCACGCAGCGACTTGAAAATTCAACAGGCGCCTTATGATAGGTTATGTTTACGAAAAATATAATTTTTTAAAATAGTAATAGCGCCATTTCTGGCCGAGGCTAGGTACTTATCATACAACCCTCGTATTTAGGTTTGCTCCTACTTCCACTAGTGGGCGGACTTGCATCTTATTTTATTGAAAATGTCTACCGTTTACCAATGTTAAAAAGGTCAAAAATACCTTAACGATAATTATTATTTTGCATATGAATGTCATTGGCTACGTAGCGATGGTCATCGAGTGTATTTAATGATGATTCATCCTTGTTGTTCATGATTATAGCAATAAATTTCCCATAACTGAAAGTCAATAATAACACGAATAAAGTACCTTGCACAAGGTTTTACAATTATTATTGCAATGGTGTAATTGGAAGCAAAAATCAACGAAGATGCAGACATAGAACACGCAAAAACAATTTTAAGCTCTTTCCTGTGCAAAATCGATTACATCCTTGTCGATGCTGTAAACATTTGCTTTTTTAAATTTAAAAATTTAGGTCCTACTGTTATTTTAAAATGCTACTCTTAGCGGCGTTAGTAAATTTCACACCAAGACTACCTGCGCCCTTAATACAAACAGGTAAATTCCACACTAACCGTATAAGGGTGCTTAAATCTTACAGGTAATTTCCACACCCAGCAAATATAATTATGGTTTATTCATCTAAAATAAAATTGGACGGATTTCTTTTAAATCAGTTTTTATTGAAAATTTTAGATATTTGCAAAAGTATATGTTTTTATTTCATAGTAGAATAATATTGATAAAACATGAAGTTTTTGCTAAATACATAAAATACAATTAGACAAATTTCCTTACATATACTAAATAATGCTACAAACCTATACATATCTATTTATATATACTTACAAAACAGGTTGAGAAAAATAGGAGACACATTTTAAAAAATGGAAACGATTAATATTTCCTAATTGTCTTTGTTCATAAAGATTTTTTAAATGTTTTAATTTTGATTATTATGATTATTACTTATTTTAGACTCGTCGACACTTTGTATTTTTATATATACGTTAATCTGAATTTCTTTCAGCCTATCGATAAAAGTATACAGAGACGGATGTGTAGAATAAAAAGAATTATTTAGATGGGAATGGAAGGACTCACAACAGTTAGTCGTTCGAGTTAAAGATGGACTCGATTCTGCCCATATTTCAACTGGAAAATCGGCTCCTTCCTCTATATACATTTCTAGTAGGTAAACACAAAATTTATTTAAAAGTTCATCCTCAGGTTTTATAGAATATAAAATAGTATGCAAAACTGTCACCTAATTCTTCGGGTGCTAAATAGGACAAGCTGAAACAATACTTTAACCAACGACCAATTTCAGAATTTTTGTCGCAATATTCTTTAGCTAGACCTAGATTCTGTATCTTGCGAAACCAAGATTGGTGTAAATGAAATCTACATCCTAACACTTTAGCATTTGGCCAAACTTCAGATACTGCCTTATGAACAGATTTTTCGAAGTCAATAGTAATTTTCTCTGGATTGAAATACAGTGTATCTGTTGAATAAATCTTACATTTTAATAATGTGAAGAGGTTTTTGTATGTTTCAGCTCTCTTATCACGCAATAAGCAAAATAATAATGGAATGTAATGACCCTTTGCAAAACCATGCACTGTAAATAACTGTGTAAAATATTTAGTGTAGTATGAAAAGGTGCCGTCCATATATATATTGTATATTTTACACGACATTGACATTTGTAGTGCAAGAAAAAAACAATAATGCCACTTTCGAGTTCATTGATATATAGAAAATTCTCACCCTTGCTAGTTTTGATTTCAAATGTCTCTAAAACACTATGCACCTCCTCAGCACGTCTTGGATTACGTCCTGGCAAAAATTTTCGTCTATGGTTATAAATGTTTTTTCTAATATATTCGACATCTTTTTCTGTTACTGTTTCAGGTAGCGTGTTTTGTAGTTCTTGTCGGATAATTTTAGATGGCCTTTCACTCATATGCTCTCCGGCTTTTCTTTTGCAGGAATTACTAATTATTTGCCGATTCAGCTTCTTGGTGTCGGCTTTGTGTATGTGGAGTCCTTCACTTCTGGTAACTAAATTCTCGGGCCCAACGGTGAAGACTTTTGATTTGCAATCTTTTTTTGAACATCTCCAAAATATTTCTCCACATTTTAGCACCTTTTGTCGAAAGTAAGTGTAGTAATTCACACATAACACGTCCTTTCCTCGATTACTTTTTCTTAACTTTGCTTCCATATTAGCAACACTTTAAAAAATATACGCACAACCAAGTAATAATTACAAATTAATAATATGTACTAAACTGATATGTAGAAGGGTTTAATGATTTAATTGAACAGGCCGGTGCGTACCACCACCCATTTATCAACCCTCATCCTCTACCTGAAAGTATTCGGTGTGGAATTTACTTCTGCAATTACAATCCCTTAAATATGTCTAGGTCATAAACGGATTAGTGGTGTGGAAATTACCTGCGCCCACTCTTAGAAATGTTTATGCCGACAAAGGGTAAGTGCATATTTCTTAATAACACGGCTAATGAATTTTATAACTCTATGTTCATGGTGCAAATGTTGCTGCCTTTTGCATGGTTATTCCCACAGTTAGTGCTAATCCATGATCGGTCAGGCGTATGTTTTTTTTTTGTGTCTGAATGGGTAAATACTGTTTTTTTCTTAAAAAAAAAAAAATAGTAAGATAAAGTCAGAATTATCAGCTTTTACAGTAAAACTATATGAACGAAAAATTTACTAGGTCAGTATCAAATATCGACATTTACAGGAAATGTAGTTAGCAAATTTCAAATTCCTCCTTACAGGCGGTGGAAAATCGCCAATTTATTCGCCGATCAAATTTTCGACAATGATATTCCATAAAATAAATTACACTAGTTTACAAAAAAAAACTTATTTTTGTTCATCGAACGAAACATATACACTACCGTCAGAAAGTAGTTGCCCACCTAGAAATTTCAATGTAACTGCCAAAATTTAATACCAGTAAATAATAAATGAAAAAACTGGCCCCGGATAAGATACATTTTGGGACTTTGAAAATTATGGTCAAAATTGTGAGAAAAATAGATTTTGATTTTATCAATTTTAACTTAACGATTCTTTGTTGTAGGTTCACTTGGTACATCGGGAATGAAGATTGTGACCAGGAAATACTTGTTTGACTGCATGATGAAGGAAAATTTACCTTATTTGGAAGACAAACTAAATTGCTTGAAAGAACAACTTTTGTCAACTGAAGGATATACACAAGAACAAATACAAACCTTAAAAAGGAATTTTTCTCATTTTAAATCTGAAGTTAAACGTAGATGGATCAAAGCTCATAATAAGGAAGACATATTTGTTCAATACAATATTTCATGGCTAGAAGGAACCTTTGAAATTCCAGTGGTTGACAGTCTGCAAAATCGATCTGGTCGACCAAGCAAACCTCTTGAACAATTGAGCGAGAGAAGTAAAAGAAGGAAGACGGAGGAGCTTCGCTCTACCTTTGAAAAGGATGTGATAGTGCATGCCTCGCAACTTGAGAAAAATGGGAAAGCGAAATGCTTCAAATGTACTCAAAGAAATCATCACTACACCAACTAGGGCAACGAAATATAAAAAGGTGTATTATCGCACAAAATCATCAAAAAATAAAAGTAGCCCTTTGACTGTCAAGGAAGCAATCCAAATGTACATAGAGATAATAAAAAATGCTTTGTTACCAATTGGGCAGCTGTCTGAAGAAGCCGCAGAGGCAAGGAACAAGCACTTTCGGTCTTACCGACAAGATTTTGCCCGAAAGTTTTCACGAGAAAGCTGCAACAAGGACATTTTTAATCGTTTACTTTTAAGTTCCGATCCTTTCTTCAGCAGTATGAGACGAATAAAAAGGATAAAGTCACATTCATTTCTACCAGAGACGCTAGAAATGTTCCTGCCTGCAGAGCCGAACCAACTGTGTCCTTCTGGAAGTGAAGATGAAAATACGTTTATGGATGACAAAATATGATTGTTTATAGTGTATTTTTAACCCTCGACGCAAAAGAAGAGTATTATAAGTTTAAATTTTACATTTATTTTGTAAATAAATGTTTTCATTTAAAATATTTTTTTTTTGTAAAATTAAGGTTCGTTTTTTTATTTTTTATTACAAATTAAGTAATTTTATGTAAAGTAACTGATTAATTTAACTTGGTAATATAATTTAGCGTACAATAGAACCGAAAAATAATTTTGGCCGCGTAGATCGTTCAAATATCCCTATATGCGACGCCTCATACCATCCATGACAAATTAAAAGAAGGGCAATTTTTAATAGTTTGATAAAAACTAACTATATTGATGCAGTGATCAAGAGCAACGGGTCAATATATTAGGCTTTACTTTTACAACCTTTTTGTAATATTTAGATAATGCTTTCATCTACCTAAACAATTTATAGAGGATCAGTTTTAAAATGCTCTTTTTCCGTTCGTATATAACATGTAGGCTGAAAAATTTTTAGTCTAACTACTTAAAACACATTTTTTTTTTTTTGCAAAATTCGACTTTATTAATCAATATAGTCTCCTTCATGAGCGATACAATAAGTCTAACGCTTTTCTAACATTTCTATATCTTTCTTGAAGAAGGATTTGTCTTTGCCTTCAAAATAGGCTTCAGTTTCGATGATAACTTCTTTATTGGAGCCAAATCTCTTTCCCGCGAGCATCTTTTTGAGTTCTGCGAATAGATAATAGTCGCTGGGGACCAAATCTGGAAAATACGTTAGATGAGGAAGCAATTAGAACTTCAATTCTTGCAATTTTGCCATCGTAACCATTGACTTGTGACACGGTGCATTATCTTGATGAAAGAACACTTTTTTCTTGTTCATTTGGGTCCGTTTCTTTGCGATTTCTGCCTTTAAACGCACCAATAACTTTATATTACATTCGCTTCCCAAATACAGAAGCCAAAACCTTCCCAGCCGACTGTTGTGTCTTTGGTCGCTTCGGACGGCTTTCACCGGCTGCTGTCCACTCAGCTGATTGCCGATTTGATTCCGATGTGTAGTGGTGGATCCATGTTACATCCATTGTCACATATCGCATGAAAAAATACTTTTTATTGCGCTTAAACAGGTCCAAACAGCGCTCATTTCGAACAGAGCTTTCTCATGCCTAAATGTTCAAGCAAAATATGATAACACGTTTTTTTGATATATTTAGGGTGTCAGCTATCTCACGCAATTTCACTTTACGGTCATCCAAATCAATTTTGTGGATTTTTTTGATGTTTTCCGGTGTAACCACCACATTTGGGCGTCGAGAGCGTTCAGCATCATTTGTATGTGTACGACCGCGTTTAAATTCAGCATACCAGTAAACAATGAGTGATTTTCTAGAGGCAGAGTCCCCGTAACATTTATCAAACCTTTGCTTTGCTTGAACGGTATTTTTCCTCACGAAAAACACACGAAATTCGATTTTTTTCCATTGTTTTAAAAAATATCAAAAGTAGCGACACTAAAACCACTGTATCTTGGAAACTAATCGTCGTGAAATTTTGATATGTATAATTTGAAGGTTGGTACTTCCTAAAAATTAGAGATTTTTTTTTGAAAAGGGCGACATCTATGTGTCAAATCAAAAACTTTTCAGCCTAGGTGTTATATTTGTTGTGCGACTACACACAAATCGAGCTTAAATTTAAAAAAAAAGTCTCGATATTGTAACGACGAATATGACGGGACGGTGTATATATACTCGTTTTTAGCTTAAAAAGCTGTATGTTTGCTATTATTTTTTCGTTCGATTTTAACAAAAATATTAATTCAATACTGAGAATTGTCACTGTTTAATTATTTAGCCTTCTAAATTCCAAAACCGCATATGTAATTTATTAAGCACAAGTATCGTTTTTTTCTTAAATACATAGTAGCTCGGAAAATAAAAATTAGTAATACAATAACGAGCAACAGATAATGGAGTCCTTAAAAAACGTTATACCAGGTGTACAAGTATGAAATGCGGATTTCAGACAACAGATGGTGCACCAATGCAGTTTGTGCTATAAAGATTTGACACTGCGCCATTTTGTTGTGTCATCAATAAGTGTCAGACGCGCACTAGTGATAAATTGGAAAAGTGTGTGCATAGTGTTGTGTTCAATATGTCGAAATTTATATCGAACAAAGAGCATTCGCGGACAGCAATAATTTTTTGTTTTCATTTGAAGGAAACTGCTGTTGAATCATACCGATTACTTCGAGAAGCTTATGGTAAACATGCTCCATTGCAAGATACGAGTGATTAATGGTTTCGGCGTTTCAAAAGTGGTGACTTCGATGTTGCAGACAAGGAACGTGGAAGACCGCCAAAAAAATACGAAGATGATTCGCAAACACAAAAAAAAACTCACCGAGCAATTGGGCGTTAGTCAACAAGCTGTTTCCAATCGGCCATGAGAGATGGGAAAGATTCAGAAGACCGGTAGATGGGTACCACATGAGTTGAACGACAGGCAAATGGAAAAGCGCAAAAACACGTGTGACATTTTGCTTGCTCGGTACAAAAGGAAATCGTTTTTGCATCGTATAGTAAGTGGATTTATTTTGAGAATTCCAAGCGCAAAAAATCATAGTTAGACCCATGCGCACCATCCACATCGATCGCAAGACCGAATCGCTTTGGCAGAAAGACGATGCTCTGTGTTTGGTGGGACCCGAGGGGCGTGGTCTATTATGAGCTGTTAAAACCTGGGGAAACGGTTAATAGTAAACGTTACCAACAACAATTGATCGATTTGAACCGTTCGCTGCTTGAAAAAAGGCCAGAATACTGAAAGAGGCAACACAAAGTCATTTTTCTTCATGACAATGCTCCATCACATACGGCAAAACCAGTTCGCGACACGTTGGAAGCACTCAGCTGGGAAGTTCTACCTCATGTGGCTTACTCACCAGACTTGGCTCCTTCCGATTACCACTCGTTTGCATCGATGGGTCACGCACTTCCTGAGCAGCGCTTTGGTTCGTACGAAGATGTGAAAAAATGGCTCGATGAATGGTTCGCAGCAAAAGAGGAATATTTTTACTGTCGTCGTATTTACAAATTGCCCGAAAGATGGGAAAAATGTATAACAAGCGATGGAGCATACTTTGAATAAAGCACTTTTTATCATTCTTCTGAACTGAATATGTTTTTTTTTAAAAAAAAAAACAATCCGCATTTCATACTTGTACACAACAAGTCAAGAGAATTTTCACTCTAGAAATACGATATTTTTGCTTATTAGTTCTATGACATTCTTTCGTCTCTCCTTTCTAATAAATTCTGTTTAACTAAACATATCTTTGCATGCAGGCCTCCTTTAAATATTTAATGTTGTAGTCAATCGTGTTCTTATAACAAAATTGAAGAAAAAAACAAATACCAACATTGCTACACTTACAAATTAACAAGCAAATGAAGTGCGTTTAAAACAAATAGAGCAGAATAAGATTGTTGGAAGTTTTATGTAAATGTCTCACGCCTATGTGAACTTAATAAATATTTATTCAAGTAATTCACAATATTAACGAGAAATAATTTAAGGTTATTAAAAAATTGCTAAGTTGGGGCAACTAAATAATTTTAGCAAATATTTTGTACAAAAAAGTGAGGATATGTGCAGTTTGTCAAGTAAGAACGTGACCGCCTATTTTTGTATTTCACAGCACCTTTTAGACAACGCGATAGTGCTGCCTCGGACGTTATTGCATTTCTGTGAACAACTACTACCTATGTCGCTAGAACCGCATCTACCAAAAATGAATTATCGCGGGCCCGTTTCTACTTGACAGACTGTATGTACAGCGTTGGCCAACAGTATTAGGCACCCCTAATAAACACGTGAAACTCATAAAATATTAAAAGAAAAAGACTAATTGTTTTAACAATACTATAGGCGGCGCTGTCAAAAGCTAATTTAAATAATAGACAATCTCTTTTACAGGTCCATAAAACACCTGGCCCACAAAATTGCGATAATGAGGTTTTTTGAAAAATATTTTTGTTTTATCAGTCTTGAGCTTGGTATCGAAAAACGAATTAAAATTCAAACCCTACATGAACAAGGCAAGTCCCAAGTAGAAACAGGCAAGTTAGTGAAATGTTCTCGGTGCGCAGTGTAATGTGCTATTAAAAGATTTGTAGAGACTGGCTCCCATGTCAACAAAATGAGAACGGGCAGAAAACGTAAGACTAATGAGCGACAGGGCAGAAAATTCATTTGCGAGTCTATCAAAATCGAAAAAAACATCATCTGAGCTCGCTGCAACTCTGTCGGAAGGGATTGGGATGTCGATTAGTTCTCGAACGGCAAGGAGACGACTGACGGAAGCTGGATTAAGAGGGTGCAAAGCTAGAAAGAAGCCTTGGCTTTCAGAGACCAATAGGAAGAAACGCTTAGAGTGGGCTCTGAAACATTTTAGCGAAGAGGATTGGTCTAATGTTGTATGGTCCGACAAATCCAACTTTGAGGTAAGTTTTTATATGATTTATTTTAACAAATAACTACATACAATTACTCTTGATTTAATCCGTTTTAGTAAAAATAATAACTAATTTTTTAATTGAGTATTTTTTCTATTTTTACAGCTATTCGGAACGTCAGGTGTGACATTCGTGAGGCGACGTGTCGGTGAGGAATACCATCCAGATTGCGTGGTACCTACCTACTGTAAAACACGGAGGAAGCAGCATTAGGATCTGGGACTGCATGGCTGCGGCGAAATGTTCGTTTTTGAAGGCTGCATGAACAGCTAAAAGTACATAAATGCACTAGGAACTGTACTGATGCCTTTGCTAACGCGCATTTTTGGCGAAACTAATTTAGACGACATCAAATTCCAGCAAGATAATGCACCTTGTCATAAATTAGTGGCTACGATGCGCTGGTTTAGAGACAATAACATTTTCTTGTTGGATTGGCCGGCGTAGTCTCCAGATCTAAACCCTCTCGAGCATCTTTGGGGCATTCTGAAGCGCAAGATACGGGAGCGTAGCATAACATCAAAAGCAGCGCTAAAAAGCGCTCTGATTGATGAGTGGGATGCCC